>CM064578.1:22142421-22568319 GCA_032716605.1 Paralithodes platypus
TAAACTTTAGGATATGTAAATATTATTAGCTTATAGCATTGAGCAATTACAATTTGTTTTCAAAAATTTTGTCTTCTACCTTAAATTTAATATTGATAGAATCATAAAACACAATAACTAATTATTTCAAATATTTGAGCTTTATAATTTGCCAATATTCTTAATGTTGAACAAAACAATTGAACTAAACAATTAATGTCGCCAACGTAGGCGTGCCTTAACCCAGGGACTACGGCTAGATTCTTAAGAGGTTCTATTGGGCGAATGCGGCCAGACTCTTAAGATCCAAGGCCTAAGAAAAACATTTAGAACACCCCAGTGGCACTTAAACAAAGCAATTTGTGATTATGTGAGATAATTCCCCTCTATTACTTTCTACCACTCCTACACATGAGCCCCCTCCCCCCACTCCTTTCCCTCCTCCTCCTCCTTTTTTCCCCCCTCCCCAATTATACGGTATTTTCCCTATTATTTCCAATATTTATCAAGTATTTTCGTGCAAGGACGGCTACGAGAGAGGGGGGAGGATAGATCAGTTATTTCCGACCCTCTAAGCCAGTCAGAGAGCTCTCCTTATCTCTCAGTAGCGTGCCAGACACAAGAGAGGAAGGGTGTTTCTCTTGCCGGTCAAGATCAGATTACGACCGTGGGGCTAACATTTTCGATTTTCAACAGCCAATTGCTGTTATCACTTGTTTTATTGCTTTCCAATGTCCATATGTTCATATTAAAAGTGAAATAGGCGCATATGGATAAGTTTAAACTATATATATGGTAAATTGGCAATTTTTGTAAAGATTGTACCAAATACCTTCACATGGCGGGCACTTTCAAATACCATAGCTGCGCAGCTTATGAGTTAAGGGCTGCTTCGACTGTCGGTCTTGCAGTTGTGGAGGTGGGAGAGATCCTGTCGGGGTCAGCTGTCTGTCGGTTGGTGGGAGTATTTGTCCGTGAGCCAGGTACCGTAGAGGTACTTAGATCAGACCTATGTTGACCAGCCACGAGATCCCTTTGGGTAGGTTGACCCTTGGTGCTGGGGTAATGGGCCACGGTCTGGGGACTCCACTGCTGAACACCTAATGGTTTCTGTTAGAGGTTCATTATCCATCTGTGGGCTAGACAGCTGATAGGAAGGGTTCCAGTTTCACATTCAATTGGGTAAAGGAAAGACACTGGTCTTTTTAACTCACCTGCTCAAGTACGAACAGTTACAAGTCTAATGTACTCGTCCCTACTAGGATGCAAGTGGACAATTCTCCCCAACTTCCAAGTCAATCTCGGACTAACGCTTTTGATTAACACAACATCATTTAGAGAAACCTTCCTCAAGTTACATTTACTCCATTGGTGTCACTCTCTATGTTATGACCTATTAATTAAGTGATGGAAGGATAGTGGGTGGTGGATAACTGAATAATATTGTTTGATGACGGAGGTAGGTACGAACGTCTAAAGTCATCACATAATTATGTTGTAGAGTGCACTTGATAATGGGGAATAATGTGTACTGTGTTGTGTTCACATATACATCAAACCAGTACACTATTGCACTATCTCCACCTGTCCCACACACACACTCAAGCAAGTAGAAACACATACACACAACCTGAGATGGAATGTTCAGTGAAGTTAATATATATATATATATATAATCCAAATCAAAGTCAAATCTACTGTAAACTAAATCGAATTTAAATTGAATCTAAATTGAATCTAGAGGTATCTCACATAAAAATGTATTTGAATAATAATACAAAGGAGTACCAAGGAGATCAAGCAACAACAGGTCTAGTGACCCCTCTAAACTGCTTGTCCTCTAAAACACTGAGGATCAAGTGTCCGAACAGAGGTTTAGAGTGGGTAAGGGAACATTGGGAAAGGAACTACTGCCCTGGAACTAATGTCCATTGCAGGATTAGGAAGTTAGTAGGGGACAGAGGGGTTAGTAACATAACACAGTTATAAGTGATCTTTCTTATATCTGGGAAAAAGAGAGTAACGTCTTAGTAATACTGTATATACATTATATACGCAATAATCCTTGATAAATCTGATGGGGGAATAAAATAAAGTTATTCATTTACAAACGCAGTCAGTCGCGGGTTTGAGGCAAGATATTTGTCTAGGCGAAGTTTCAAAAAATCAACGGTGCTGCAGTCAATAACGTCTCGGGGAAGCCCATTCCACAAGTTGACAACTCGATTGAAGAAGAAATTCTTAGTTTCGTGCGAGTAAAAAGTTTTACCAATAATTTTGCAACCGTTTCTCCACATGTAATTAGATTGGTTGATAGTGAAGTACTTACTACAGTTCATATTGACGATGCCTTTGATGATTTTGAACACTTGAATAAAGTCGCCTCTTAATATGCGCTGGGTTAAAGGAAATATATTTAATTCCTTAAGACGCTCCTCGCATGTTTTTTTCTTTAGGCTAGCTATCATTTTGGTAACTCTACGTTGAACTCGTTCTTGCTTGTCTATATCTTTTTGGTAATAAGGGCACCATCGAATAGTTTGCTTTTCATTTCGGTATCCGATATGTAGTACTTTACATTTATCCGCATTGAAACTAATTTGCCAAGTTTGTGCCAAACATGACAACTTATCTAGATGTGTGTTGCATATTGTCAACTTATTCTTTTGAGAGTACGCTATTTGCAAATTTTGTATTGTCAGTAAACTTTGAGATTGTACAGGTGAGGCCCTCGTCTATGTTGTTGATGTAAATTAGAAAGAGAATTGGTCCCAGTACAGATCCCTGGGGTACCCTACTACTTACATTGGTCCATTTAGATTCCTTACCGTTTATGACTACTCTTTGCTTTCTGTTGCTGAGCCAATTTTCTATCCATTTCAACACACCATCTTTTTATTCCATGCGCTTTTAGTTTTAGCAGTAAACGTTTGTTGGGAACTTTATCAAAGGCCTTTTGAAAATCAAGGTATATATCTACAGCTTTACTCTCATCATAGAGGATGATGATATCGTGGAAGAAGTCTAAGAGGTTTGTTAAGCAGGAACGTTTGTTACAAAAGCCAGGTTGAGTATCTATAAGTATTTTATTTTCCTCTAAGTGATTTACGAGTCTGTCTCTTATGAGTGTTTCTAGCATTTTACATACAAATGAGGTCAAGCTAATTAGACGATAGTTACTGGGTAGGGATTTGCTGCCTTTTTTTAATATCGGGGTTACATTGTCAAGCTTCCACTGATCAGGCATAGTTCCAGACTGCAAGGATTTATTGAATAGCAATGTCAGTGGTTTGGAGAGCTCATCCTTAGCTTCCTTTAGAACTCTAGGTGAGATTGTATCAGGTCCGGGCGATTTATTTAACTTGAGTTTATCGAAACATTTCAATACTTCTCTCTCTGTAATGGTGATATTGCTTAGAACATCAGAATTATTAATTTGAATCGGCGATGCTGTAGGGATATCACTGAGGTCTTCTGTTGTAAAAACTGATGCAAAGAAGGTATTGAGGGCATTACTCATCTGTACTTCGTCTTTGGTGTATTCTCCATTGTCATCGACTAACGGTCCAACAGTTGAAGTAACTACTTTTTTCTTTCTGATAAAACTATAGAATTTTTTCGGGTTTGTTTTACTTTGATTCGCAACATGTAACTCTAGGGTCTTTTTACTTTGCTTAATTAACTGTTTGGCTTTGCGTCGTAGTTCTACAAATTTCACCTGCTCTTCGTCATTTTGTGAAGATTTTAATATGTCATTAGAAAACAATTAGGGTACAACAGGGGAAGAGGGTTGTAGGAACGCTGAAAGCAGTAACAAGAAATAGGGTGGTCAGTATGGAAGTGAAGAAGTCCTTACATGACAGTGTGGTAATCCCGACACTGACTTACGGAAGCGAAGCATGGACGTTGGTTGAGAGACTCAGACCAAGAGTGAGAGCAGTGGAAATGAATTACTTAAGAAGTGTGTGCGGAGTTACATGGAGGGATAGACAGACTAATGAGGAAGTAAGAAGGAGGTGTGGTGTGGAGGTAGATGAGCTGGAAAGTGTGAAAAGGAACAACTTGAGATGGTTCGGCCATATGGAACGTATGGAAAGCGAGAGAATGACTAAGAGGGTGTACGAGACCGAGGTGGAGGGACAGAGAGGGAGAGGTAGACCGAATGAGAGGTGGAAGGATGGAGTGAGGAAGTACATGAATGAAGGCGGTGCTGGTTGGGGGGAGGGGCATCGACTGACTGGGGACAGAGGTGCATGGGGGCGGTTCGTTCGTGGCCACCCCTTCGGGGATCACGGCGTCAGGCAATAGATAGATAGATAGAAAACTTTTTAGAAAGCAAACAGTCTGAAATATCTTTATTCCACCATTTGGGCTCATCATTATGTTCCGTACGCCGTATTCTCGATGGTATGCAGTACATTTAGGTAAGTGTTTGCGAATACTTCCCAAGATGTATTTATGTCGTTATTGTTAATTGGAAAGCTCCAGTCAGTTTCTTTAAACATTGCTCTAATTTAGGAAAGTTTGCTTTATTGAAGTTAGAGACTTTCTCGATGCTGCTATTTGGTTCGTTATTAGTAAAATATAAACTGAAACTTATCGTACGGTGGTCGCTGTTACTAAATTCATCACCGACATTCAAATTCTCTATCAATTCATCATCAGCTTCCCATATCGTCCATTCATTTTCATAGAGCAGCTATTTTGGTCCGTGCCACCATGAATCGGACTTTACTATCTGGTTAGCCGTTATTTTCCCCTAGTTATAAGATCGCTAGGGTTGTCCATTGTATTGACATAATCATAAGCGACATCTGCTAATAGGGCCCGAATCTCATCGCTCCTATTTCGCACATAAACGGGCAGAGACTTCTTGTTATGTACCTAGTTGAGTGCTACTTGACTATTGCACCATACGTGAACGGCATATATATTTAATTCCTTCTCGTATGCTACGCGTACATGGTTCACCAGACGTCCTAATAGCAGCATGGCAGTCAATTACATTTTGGGGATAGTTACCTTCTTGACCTGTGCTACCTTCGCCCGGGCTGTAACTAAATGCGCTCTAAATGAAGTAACGACATAAATGGCTACCCCGTATGCCGTGGCACTAGCATCGCAAAACGTATGTAATGTAACATCTCCAAATGCTGTCACTTTACGAGGTAGCTGCATGGTACACAGGATTTCATACTCCTTCAAACTATCGTCACACCCTATGTTGCGTCTCCAAATTTCCTGCATCATAATCCGAGCTCTTATTGTAACGGGTAAAAATCGCGAAACTTTGCTCAACAGACTCCTTTTTGTGTGCGTCTCTGTCTGCTGGGCAAAAGACTTTGTTTGAAAGGTTAGAGTGTCTTGTATTGGTTGCCAGATCATTCCCAAATTTCTGGTCTATTCCTGGTTATGAGATGCCGTACCGTCCATCTGAATAAGACTCTGAAGATTTTCACTATTTGTAACCCACTCGCGGAGAAATAGATGGGCTTTTGTGAACAACCTACATGTTTGCCAGTAAGTTTGTAGCAAATCATCCTGACTATCGCTAGACCCCTGTAAATTGTCTATGTACAAACTACGAGATAGTTTATGAGTGTCCTCAAAAGTGTCTGACAGAGGTTTTTTAATTGTGGCATTCAACAGAAACTGCAACAATGTAGCTCCAAAGAGTACGACCCTAAATCGGTAGATCACAACAGGACTTCCAGAGTCGCCTATGTCTTTGAACAAAAGAAAGCGAGTGACATCTCGATTCTCCTCTTGTAATTTCACCGTTAAAAAAGCTTTCTCTATATCACTGGTGAAAGTATATTGCCTGAGTCTAAACCGCAGTAGATGTTGAGACAAATCCGACACCAAGGACGGACCTGTCAGGAGGCAGTCATTTAGACTGGGCTGTTGAACTTGGTGGGCCAAGCAGTCATACACCACCCATATTGGTGTGGTGGCACTGTCCTTTTTCACTCCATGATGGGCTTGGTAATGAACCCTACCCTTCCTAGTTGGTTCCCCCACGTCAACTTGTTCTATGAAACCTCGGTCTAAGTAGTTCCGAAATACGTGTGTTAATTTAAGCTGTAATGCGCGCAAGCGACCCAATGCCAAACCGTAATTCGTGGGCAGGCTTATCTCACTATATTTCCAGGGTAGACTAACCTCGTACTGTTCTTCTGTGGCACAATAGCTCACAGATTCTTCAAATGTTATTATCACAACTTCCAAGTCATAATCAGTTTCCACAGGATTAACACCTTAAGAGCTGCCTATGCGGTTTATTTATATGTACCGCCCAGCGGGGTGTTTTTAGCCAAAATAGGGCTGTTTACGTGATCATTTTCATGCCTAAATAAGACCCAGAACGTAAAACAAGTATCTATCCCTGAAAGGGCATAAACAGAGCTTTCGAATGACACCATAACGATCCTTTTATGATGGCTAGTTTTCTTGCAATAACCGTGCAACGCGAGTGCAAAAAGCATGTAATTCGGTACTTTCCCCATATAATTCAGTATGTAGCGAGTGAGAGAGGGAGGAGGGAGCTGAGATTCGTGTCAGTAGGTTCGCTGCGGTGGTCTGGAGCAGTCATACGCTCGCTAGTCTCCTGCCACCACTTGTCTCTCTCTCTCAGCAACATTACGTGCTGAAATTGCCACTCGACCTATGTCGAGCGCCGCCACATAGTCCAGCTTTATTAAATACGACTTATGTGGTGAGCCGCTAATTAAGGGTTAATGCCTATGTGATCTAATTTCCACAGTCTTTCCAGGTCAAAATCGGCAGTCAGTTTAGGGTCACTAGGTTGGGATTGATCACTTACCAACTCCTCTGCCGCGGTTACATTCATGCTTAATATAGAAACCATGTCAACCAGGATGTTTGACTGTGTGGTATGCACATTTCCGCTCATGCAAAACCCAAATTTAAAGAGGATTAAAATTATACCACACATTCTTTTAAAGCCAGGGTATACTACATCATAATAGAATATGCACCTCACTTTGATCTCCCATGGGATCTGACAGATGAACTCCTTTACTACGCAATGCGTGTTCCACCTTCTTCACCCCCACAGATAGATATTCTGGTAGAGTGTCTACTACGATACATGTCATAAAGTACCTTTGTTTACGGTAAAAGTAGAAAACCTCCGCTATTTCGTAGTCTTGTTTGTCAGTAACCCCGTAAAGCCGTAACGCCCTGCAATCGAAGAGTCTCAGCCCCTACGATTTGGTGCTTAAACCCTGTTTGCATGGACCTCTTAATATAGGACCGTTGAGATCCCTGGTCGAGCAGCACCTGACAAACCTTGTCTCTGACACTACCTTCCATGGGAATCTTGATGGTGGGCAATATAGTGGTGTCCTTTGTACAACCTAATGTCAAAGTTGTAGTACCCTCTGTTTGTCATCTTTGCCTTTGTCAACTGTTGGATACAACTTATTAAAGTGATGTCCTTTACAGTGATGACAGGGCCTTCAAGCCTTAAATACGTGGCAGTACATTGCCCTTATTTACCATGTTCTCTACTCAGACAACTTAGACATAACTTTAACCTTTTTGCTTGTGCGATTTTTAACTCAATGTTTGGTATTTCACACAAAAACTCCATTTATGTTTGTAGATAGTGCAAAGTTTAACCCTTAATTAGCGGCGAGCAACATAAGTCGAGTTAAATAAAGCTGGACTATGTGGCGGCACTCGACATAACTCGAGTGGCAATTTCAGCACGTAATGTGGCTGAGAGAGAGAGACAAGTGGTGGCAGGAGACTAGCGAGCGTATGACTGCTCCAGACCACCGCGGCGAACCTACTGACACAAATCTCAGCTCCCTCCTCCCTCTCTCACTCGCTACATACTCAATTATGTACCGAAAGTACCGAATTACCTGCTTTTTGCACTCGCGTTGCACGGTTATTGCAAGAAAACTATCCATCATACAAGGATCGTTATGGTGTCATTCGAAAGCTCTGTTTATGCCCTTTCAGGGATAGGTACTTGTTTTACGTTCTGGGTCTTATTTAGGCATGAAAATGATCACGTAAACAGCCCTATTTTGGCTAAAAACACCCCGCTGTGCGGTACATATAAATAAACCGCATAGGCCGCTCGTAAGGTGTTAAATAAAGTCTGTACAGGTTTCTTGTATGTTCCCACTTGTTTTCCCTTGGTCCCCACCGTCATACTTACAGTCCCCCTCATTTCGACATTACCACCCCCTCATGACACACTCAATCTTCCATTGTTCAACTACATATTACTAATTTCTTTACTGAACGAAGTTTTAAACTCACCCAGATCAAATAACCTTACTTTGTCTAGTATTGCCAAAGGAAGCTTCTGTCTTAGTATAATAAATGTAATTTCTTGTGAGGTCAGCCCTAGTGTATCCAGTGATCGAGTGTGGCATTCTATGTCCGCTCTAAATGTAGTTAACTCATCAACCCTGTGTTTTGGTTCTGTCAAATTTAACAAGGCGACGACATGAGCCACTTTAAGTTGTTGAAGACTGTTTCGTCATACAAAGCACAATTTTCACATTCTGCTACTATCTCGTCCTCCTCCATCATACTCGCTACAATCACCTCACTCAAAGTAACAATACGATATGTGTAGCTTGAACATTATCTAGCCTATCTCCAAGTCTTCGAGGGCAGCAGTAGGGATAAATGTGTTTACATCAACCATTAATCTATTCAAAACTCCCCGAAGTCCACCTCTCTGATTTTTCGGAGCCCTACTTGTCACCCCTCCAGACTGCATCTCCTGTGGTGTATCCATCTTTATGTAAACCAATAGGCTATCTATACTCGACAATATTACAATGTTATATTATTAACACGGCAAAGTAGTAACCTAGTTTAAGAGGCGCAAGTGACGGCAGACTTCATTAATTGTGGAAACAAAAACAGTGCAATAGAATTTTCGGAAATACATCAAATGGCCAGAGTATGAACAAAGAAATGTTATGTCAATCGGGTGTCATAGAAAGTCTGAAAATAAAAGAAATATTACTGGGGGAAGGTGATTGGTGGGATGCAGGATTTTGGGAGGGGCAACGACACGACCCCGGCTTCCCTCTCTAACCAACGCTTAGTTAGCCCTACTAACTTGTCATAAGGCTGTTGGTTGGCGTCTAGGTCTAGGTGGACGCCGTCTCGATCGATATCACTTACAGTTGGCCAACTTAGTCCTGTGACAAAATGTTGTGGTGTGTTAAGGTGTGTGGCATTTCATCCGTAGTAAAAAACGTAGTTTTATGAATGAATCCCTCAAATCCCAAGGTGTGTGAAAGATGGGACGTGATTGGGTGAGACGATAACTATCGGGAAAATCTATTTTATCCATTATTTGCATTACTGGAGGGTTAGTAGGTGTTCCAGAGTGATGTTTGCAAATAAATGGATATGAAATGAAGAAGCTTGCAATTATTATTAATACATACCTATACCTATTAATACATATCTATAGATAGATAGATAGATAGACATATTTGTGTATATCCTAGCAATCTTCAAAACGATTTTATTCAACCAGTCAGTTAAATGATTGACTGAAATTATAATTAACACTTTGATCCTTAAAGGTCCTCTCTACTATTAGCAAGAACACTTAGCACTAG
The DNA here is from genome assembly GCA_032716605.1 of Paralithodes platypus. NCBI lineage: Eukaryota > Metazoa > Arthropoda > Malacostraca > Decapoda > Lithodidae > Paralithodes > Paralithodes platypus. Next base: position 22,152,027 of record CM064578.1, read on the forward strand.
CATTAATTACAAAACAAAAATGCCGTTGTCTGATTGAAGGGTTAAAGGTGATCAAAATCAATTGGTTGTAGCTGGAATTACAAAGTGATCATCGGTTTCAATAGGGTTGACTTGTGCTTAATTTTCTTATTGTGACAGACGTTTCCAAATCTGAATAAAGTCGCCTAATGTTTGCCATGCTAAAATAGGTATATACAGTGCGTCAATATACCATAATTAAGAACAAATTAATGCAAAATTAATAGAATATTGACGGTTAAAGGCCAGAAATATTTGTGTTTTTAAGTTCATGTGCATTTTGCAGAATAATATCACCTCTAGTTGATATTGAAACATGTTTGCATAGTAGTTAAGGGCATACGATGGCGTATAGCAAATATACCATGAACATTACATATTTAATTGTCACGCTTCCTAACTCGAAATACCCTTTTTCTTTATTGCTTAAATCACTTCATGCATTTCAGTCTTTTGCGACGGCAATTAAATCGACTTCACCAAACCCCAAAAGAACCCTACCCGTCCTTCCACACAGTTATGGTTGTGGTGGCGGAGCTGGTAGTGGTAGTGTGGGGAAGGCAAACAAGCAAATAGTCCAGTAAAGGGTTGCCACATTTTAATAAATGGAACCATTTCATTACACAATATGTTTATAGGATTGTGCTATATAGAATAGCAGGGCTAGATTATCAATAAATCCTTTAGTGCATACCGGATCACATTTACTGATAGAGAACTACAAAGGCTTCTTTCAGTCATATGAACAAAAACATCAGTTCGGGCATTGGCGAACATTTCTCGGGTAACGGGATGTGCATGTTTTTTGTCGATAGGATGAGGATAGGATTGTTTTATTATATTGTAGCACAACAATTTCAGATGACACCCCCCTCCCCCCCAAAAAAAAAACAAAAAAACACACACACCAGGGAACTTCTATGTCATCACCTTCATTAGAATACTTAGCACACCCTACAGTCACTACATGAATGTTATATATAATATTTCCTACAATGCGGCCACCGTATTGTTTTTCCTTGGAACCAGTAGACATTTACTGTTAGTACAAATTTGGAATTAGTTATATTGTTAACAGGCAAATTGGAACTTAAGTATGTTCCTTAAATCTCTAAATAATAGACGCCTTAGCCGGATGCAGTACTATAGAAGTAACTGAAACTATAAATAAGTGGTAATCGTATTGAAGAGGTTTATATAATTTCTGTTTTATTTCTCCTTTTACTAGAGGTGTTTCTGAAACTTAAAGTAATATGTTGGCGATAATTGAAAACATATATCTTTTTATCGATCTATCTATCTATTGCCAGACGTCTTACTCCTCTTAATGGGGGTGGCCATACACAAAATGTCCCCAAGCGGACTTATCCTCTTTAAGAGGGACAACCCCTGCCAGTTTACCGTAGGACTTACAGGATTGATCACTCAATTTAGTGTCCGTCCGACTCCGAGGACTTTTATGTATTTTGTTAGCACCATTTTTCTACAGTAGTGTGCAGCTAATGCATACACTAACCTGCTTCACCCTAAGGCAGCAGTACGGATTTGTATAAGGTTTACTCCCCTAGACAGGTTGCCGACCAAGGCTGACGAGTCCCATCCACTCAAACTTTTATAATGCTCTCCCCTAGATGGGTTGATGACCAAGGCTAACGAGTCTAATCCACCATAAATATATATATACTGTAAAATATATATATATATTATATATATATATATATATATATATATATATATATATATATACATTATATGTTTATATACAGCATATATAGACATAGGCTGTAAGAGAGTAATTTGGTATTTATACATTTTCATTGATAGGCCTAATAAGGAAGTGTGATTTAGTCGAGGGGTTATCCTGTTTAGCTTTTCTTTATATTCCTATAAGGTGATATTGAACATAAGATATCTTATGATACCGGTACCTATAAATAGGTAAATGACACGAGACTGGAACAGGACCAAACGTCCCCACTCTGGTGAAGCTCTTAAAGTATCGATCCTAGCCCCTGGCACCCCAAAGAAGGAGAGCTAAAAAAAACGCTCCCCCTCCGACGCCCTGTACCCCACAGGCCCTCGCTCAGCCGCCGTGAGCCTTGATGCATACGAATGGTCGAATACGGCTAATCCAATCCAATCCAAGTAAAATCTACTTTAAACTAAATTAAATGTAAATTGACTCTAAATTGAAACTAAATTGAATCTAAAGGTATCTCACATAAAAATTAATTTTAATAATGATGATAGGGTTAATCAAATACCGGGATTCAACTTACCAACATCCACAGACCAACATGCAGAGCATTGATCGTGAAATGAAGAACTGTAACCTATGGAAGTGAACATATAAATGGAACAGAAACGAGCAAAATACAATGAAATGGAGGAGTAGAGAACTATGAGAGAGATATTAAAAGATGATAATTGTGAAGATGGCAAGACATAAACAAACAAATATATTAATACATTAATAAATACATACATACATAAGAACCGACAATGGGTAACCTCCAAGGTGCTTTTAGGTACAGCTCTGAGTAATTAGTATAAGGTTACACCATTTCAAATCTTTAAGAACATAAGAACATAAGAAAATGGGAGTCTGCAGAAAGCCGATTGGCCTAAGCAAGGCAGATCCCTGTCCCACACAACCCCAATTACAAAGCCCAATTATAGGCTCAACACTCTAATACCCTGAGGATCATCTTACCAAAACGGTTAGAGATTAACGCAGGATTACGGGGGTCTGCAGAGCGCTGATTACATACCTGAACGGATTTTGCAGTGAAAGAGTTAAAAGCAAAGCTTTGAAACTTCCTGGCTATGACAATGTATTGTCTTGTTTGCGATCGATAGTTATTCAAATGTGTGTGTAGCTATTAATGCGCTTGACTGTAAAACTCTCTGATGCGCTTATCTCATAATTGTTAATATATACACTATACAATATATTATTGGGTATCTTCACATGAACTGTAAGTTCGCGTTATTTTTGTCCAAATCGTTTGAGCAACGGCGTGGTAGGCTATAGGTTATAATCCACAAATTTGTTCAGGCCCCATTGATTTCACTAACAATTCTTCCTGCTTTACCTGTTGATCTTGGATGGCGTTATTAAGCAAATATAAACTTGTGAATCAGCTCAACAAACATTATTGTTTCATTTGAAGCCACTTATCACATGACGGGAACACACAATTCACACCTAGTAGTTCACGATGTGCATGTGGTACCTCCATTTTCACATAGGCTATATTGTATAATGTAAATTCCATTAAGTATGATTAGAAGTAGAATTAGACATTCATGAATTTCTTAAAATTTATTAATTTGAACCGTTTTATATGAACACGTTATGCAATACTGTACTGCATTCTTAGCCATACTGTATACACCTTTTGGCATACTTCATGTGTTACTTAGCATTTAGGGAAGGGTACTTAAGCCTTATGGACAATCTTAGAATAGCAACATGGGATGTGAGAGGCATGATTGATGACACAAAAGAGAGAGAGGTCTTGGAAATGTTAGTGAATGCCAGGCTGGATGCATGTGGAAAGACGGAGACCCAAATGGAGGGCTACAAATGTGAGAGAGTGGGAATGTGGAATGGGTGTGTGTGCTGGAGTGAGTGTAGGAGCACCGAGAGAAGGTGTGTGTTTGTTTTGTAAGTAACTAATGGAAAGAGGAGAGCTGGAGGGAGGCAAGAGGATGGTAAAATGGCGAGGAGGGTGAGAGGCTACAGGAGGAGGAAATCAGGGAAGAGTACAGGAGAGCAGTAGAAAGACGACTAGGTGGGTTCGACCTGGAAGATATGGAGGAAGTGGAGGAGATGAGCAAAGTGTTTAAGGAAGAGATTTTAGGAGGTGTGTGGAGTAAGGAAAAGAGGGAGGGGAATGAAAGGTACAGCATGGTTGACAAAAGATGTAAAAATAGCTGCGAAAGACAAGAAGAAAGCGTATAGAGAGTGGTTGGGTAGTAGAGGGAATGAAGATTTGGAGAGACAGAAACGAGTGAGGTACGTGGAGAGAAAGAGAGTAGTGAAAGAAAGTAAGATAAGAGTAGACAAGGATTTTGGAAGGAATATGAGTGTAAAATGGAGGAAGTGTTAGAAACTGTTCTGGAAAGAAGTCAAGAAAGTTAGGGAAGGTAGCAAGGGAAACAGTGAAGGTGTGACAGATAAGAATGGGAGAATGCTAGCCGAGAAGCAAGAGAGAGTCGAAAGATGGAGGGAGTACTTTAACGAGTTGCTAAATGCAAGGAATGAAGCGCCAGCAAACATAGTTGGATGGGGTATGGGAGGGAGAATAAGAGAAGTAGTGGAGGAGGAGGTGGGGATCAGGAGGTCAGAAGTGTGGGAAGCCATGAAAAGAGTGAAGTTGGAGAAAGCACCAGGAACAGGTGGAGTGTGTGAGGAAATGTTGAGGTATGGTGGTGAGATAGTGGTCGAATGGGTGGTGAAAATGTGCAAACTAGAATGGAAGAAGGGGAGTGCACCTGATGACGGGAAGACAGGCATAATAGTCCCAAGGGTAAAGGGGAAAGAGGGGTGTGTGGTAACCACCGAGGAATATGTCTTCTAGGCGTAGTAGGGAAGGTGTACAGTAGGGTAGTCATAGAGACAGTGAGAGTGAAACAGAGAAATGGATAGGTGACGAGCAGGGCGGTTTTAGGAAGGGAAGAGGATGTGTAGATCAGATTTTTACCCTGAATTGTGTTGTGAAGAAATGTCTGGAGAAGCAACAAAAGGTGTATGTTGCCTTTATGGACTTGATGAAGGCCTATGGCAGAGTGGATAGAGAAGGTATGTGGAAAGTACTTAAAATGTACGGCAGTAGATGGCAAGTTGCTTAAAGCAGTGAAGAGCATGTATGAGGGTGCAAAGGCGGTAGTACGTGTGGAGAATGAGCAGAGCGAGTTCTTTGACCTGAATGTTGGGTTGAAAGAGGGGTGTGTGATGTCCCCGTGGTTGTTTACTGTATATATGGATGGAGTCATGAAAGAAATACAAAGAAGAGCTGTGGATGTTGGTGTATCACTGATAAGGGAGGGAAATGAGTGGAATCTACCTGTACTTGCTCATGTAGTAATGTACACCCTATGTGGTGGATTGTGTTCTTTTATTTCATAAATTTCATTTCAGTAAGCGTTGTTTCCACATAGCGATTTTGATAATTTAATTTGACTTTATATTGTCCTTGTCCCAATTTTGGTTTGTTTAGTTTGCAAGGTTTACATTTTAATTTATATAGGTTCAGGGACAGTACATATGTGAGGCCGGTCTGTACTAGTGGCAACATTAGTACTGTATACGACGTGTGCCCCATGTACTGTCCTTTCCTTTACTTGCATTCGTCGACGAACCAGGACCGGCCACGGACTATGCGTAAGACAAATTCTTTGTACCCTCGCACCCGACAAAATTAACAAAAACTAAAAATTTACAACAATAATGAAAATAACCGGCATCTTTTCGATGATAACTGTAAATGTATACTCTGTGTGAATGAATTTGATTTTGAGCATCAATTTTTTTTTTAAAGTTACATTACCAATACAACATTTTTGTTTTTAAATTTTTCTGTTAATGTAACATCTCCATGTAAAGTAAATAATGTTATCCATTTAATAACCTGTGAACAATGTGGTATACAATATGTTGGAAAGACGGAGCAATGTTTAAGAGAAAGAGCCTACGGGCATAGATCAGGAATTAAGAACGGCATCGACTCCAAGATTCTTCTATATAAGCATTTTAACACAGATTGTACTAAATTTGATTGTAAATACAAAATTATAGAAATTGTTCAAAGTAATCAAAATGTTTTAGATAGAGAAAATGATTGGATTGAAAAATTAATGACCATCTATCCATTTGGACTTAACAATCAAATCAAAAGTGTAGGCAACATTTTGTATAAAGATTTATTAAAAAACGATTTGAATAACCCATATTTTAACTTCTCCGTTTTAAACAGAAGACCTGGTAGACACGGTAATAGAAGACTAAATTAATTTAATAAAAAGAAAAACAGGTCTGATATTAACATGATTGTCAATAATTTATATTCATTATATCGAAATTTCGGAATTAAAAAAATAAAAGATTCACATAAAGGCCTACAAAAGAAAAGTTTTGATCCTTTTATTGAATATATTCTAAACAATAAACATCATTTCACAAATAAATTTAAGAATATAGTCTTTGCTTTTATGGGATATATTAGAGCTAATTCTAAGAAATCCAAAGATAACCCTATTAAAGATAAAGTCGTGTCCAGTTTAAATTATTCCTCTAAAATTTTAGACAAAATTAATGTTAATAGTCTTATTAATTCAAAGAAAGTTAAGTCCATATTACCAGATGGTTGTGAAGATTAATAGTGTATTCATATTATGAACGACCTGTTGGGTCTATTATTTGTAATTATAATAAAGTTTTAGGAAATCTTTCATTTCACATTTCACAAATGCGTATGTGAAAGAGTCATGGATATGCCAGCTAGCAGACGTGATGCATTAGCAAAGTTCATTTATAGTCCGATATGTCACATATTAACAGGTGATGTAGAACTAGTTAAACATTTTGCAAACGACAAATTAGCGGAGCTATGTCGTAAAGGGTTTAAATTTAGAATAGGGAATAATAAAGTAACATGGGACATAATTTTAAAAGATATTGTTTTTTCAGTCAATAAATTAAAAGAGAAATTGTTAAAAATTGTGTGCTGCGATGCGAGAGAGCTAGAAGCATGGTCTAAATTATTAATTAAGTAAATTAGAAATACAATTTTCTCGCTTAAAAATGAATTTAATCTTTCAGATTTTGTAGACTATAATTATAATAAGCTTAAAGCTGATTTAATACATTTAAATACACATTTTGTAATCACTACAGTAGATAAAGCCAGCAATAATTATAGTTTCACATGTAAGAAATTTTATTTTGAAAACATGAAAAAAGAATTAGGCATTAACACACAAAGAGCGGGTGGTAGGGTATTTTACACTGTGCCGCCCAGCGTTTTTTTTTACCCTAAATAGGGTTGTTTCCGTGCTCATTTTCATGCATAAACAAGTCCCAGAGCGTAAAACAAGTCTCTATCCCTGAAAGGACGTAAACAGAGCTTTCCAATGACACCCGAACCATCCTTGTACGACCACTGGTTCTCTTGCAACGATCGTGCAACACGAGTGAAAAAAAACTAAAATAAGGTAATTTCCGTACATAATTCCCTGTGTAGCGAGTGAGAGAGGGAGGAGGAGGGTAGAATATAGCTCAGTACACCCACCGCGGTGGTGGGGAGCGGTCATAAGGTTACTACGCTCGTCCCACCGCTCAGCTCTCTCTCAGAGCAACATTACATGCAGAAAATGGCACTCGACATATGTGGTGCACCGCCACATAGTCCATATTTATTCAACTCGACATATGTGGTGCGCCGTTGGTTAAGGGTTAAAGGTAACACATTATGTAAAAATATTTGTGGTAATTCTGTTTATGAAATCCAAAATAATCTGAATATTGATAACTTAATCGATGAACATACCAAGACAAATATAACATTTGATATTAAACTTTCTGATAAGAACAAGTGCATTGCAAAATTATACATGTTACCTAAATTTCATAAAAGACCTTATAAATATCGCTTTATGGCTGGAGCAAAATTTGCTACCACTAAAACTATCAGAACAAGTCGTAAATTGCTTATAATACATTAAAAGTACTCATAAAATATATTGTAATACCATCATGAGAAGAACTGGCATTAATTATTATTGGAGTGTTGACAATTCGTTAGAAGTTATTGATAAAATAAATACCATGCCGAAAGTTACCTCGGTACATAGCTTCGACTTTTCAACTTTGTATACCAATTTGCCTTCAGATTTAGTATATTCAGAGCTTTGCTTTATTATAGATTTGCACTTTGACAGGTTCGTTAGGAATGGTAATAATTTCATAAATGTTTATACATATTTTAATAATGCATCACTTATCTCTACTCCCACTAGTTCAGTATATTTTGATAGAACTAAACATAAAGATGCCCTTAAATTCCTCCTTTTCAATACTTATGTTAGATTCGGGCCTTACATTTTCAAACAAATATTAGGAATTCCTATGGGTGGAAATGCTAGCCCTTTAATTGCAGATTTATTCTTGCTTGCTTTAGAATTTAAATATATAAAAGACTTAGTTGACAGTAGCAAGAAAAATAAAATCCCAGAAAAATTAGCACTTGCTAAATTGTTAAGTAATAATAGTAGATAATTATATTGATGATATTCTCGTTTGCAATTTGTTAAATTTTAATCAAGTTGCTAAACATATTTATCCTAATTCTATTCCCCTCACACAATGTAACGTAAATTATAAAGTTGAAAATGTTCTTGATATAAATATAGAGATTGTTAATGATCAGTGCATACTTAAAGTATAATCACAAAGTTGATGATTTTAATTTTAACGTAATAAACTTTCCTTTCCTTAGTAGTAATATCGATAGTAAAATAACTTATAATTGTTTTTATTCCCAGTTAATAAGATTTTGTAAAATTTGCACTAAAGTAGATGACTTTTGGGCTAGAGCTAGGTTTTCATGCAGACTCTTAGTAGACAGAGGTTTTGAGGCATGTAAATTGTTACATAAATATAATCTTTTTAGTGTCAATTATTGTGACTGTATTCTAAAATTTTACATCAATAATTTTATTCAAGCATTTTTAACTTGAAGTTTCTTGTATAACCTCTGCTTACTTTTTGTCTGTATTTATTGTTTATCGTTTTCTTTTTCTATTATTAATATTAATATTGATGATTTTTTTAAATTAATTGTTAAAAGATTACTCTTTGTTTAAATCTGTTGTTACTTCTTCATATTTTGCAATTATTTGTCTTTATATTATATGTATTCATTGTCGATAGTATCAATTGCTTGCTTTTGCGATTTCCTTAGTTTATTTGTGCGATAAATGTAGGTTATTTGTAGGGTAGTTATTGATAGGGGTCACTTGAGGCATGCTATGCTTACAGGTACCTACCCGATAGCACTATCGTTAGTGAGTGCTGTACTGTACTTTATATATTATTTTGTAATAGTATAGATATCTTGTCAATATTTGTATTTTGTACTATTGTTAATGTCTTGTCATGTTGCAAATTTGATTTTAAATTAATATTTTGACATTTAACATGTTGTTTCTTTATTCATGCAGAGTTTAGTAAAATTTACCAGAACGTCCCGGACTTCCCAAATTTGACTAATTCCTTGAACGTGACGATAGTGCGTTGTTAAGTGTGCGATTAGTTTGCTTGGGAAAAAGATTAACTTGCTCATGTAGTAATGTACACCCTATGTGGTGGATTGTGTTCTTTCATTTCATAAATTTAATTTGAGTAAGCGTTGTTTCCACATAGCGATTTTGATAATTTAATTTGACTTTATATTGTCCTTGTCCCAATTTTGGTTTGTTTAGTTTGCAAGTTTTACATTTTAATTACGGAAGCGAAGCATGGACGTTGGTTGAGAGGCTCAGACCAAGAGTGAGAGGGGAGGAAATTAGTTACTTGAGAAGTGCATGCAGAGTTACATGGAGGGATAGACAGACGAATGAGCTTTTGTTATTTTTTTGCCTGCCTTTCTCAGTCAGTATTTTTTCGCATCACTATTGTTTTTGGGGACTTGTTTCCCGTTTTTTTTTTGGACGTGATGCTCCTTAGCATTGTTAGAGGGTTTGCTAGGCTGATATTGTGTGGGGGGGATATTGGTTTAGTTCAGTTTCGCGCAGTTTGCAGTAGTTGTTTGTCATTTCACTGTAAGTGGTGCTTGGTATATTTTATGTATGGTGATACTAATTCATTTTTCGCTGGTGGGGAGGGTTTCTCAGTGACTTATTTTAATTAAATGTCTTAGCCTAGTTACTTATAGTTACGCTATTACGGTCATGAAAGTCGGTCTCTGTTGATTCCTAAGCGATTGACAGTCGGTAGTTAGACCTCATGATTGTGGCATGGGCAGCTAGGCTAATCTAATCTATGTCTTCGTGGCATAATGCATAAGTGTGTTGGTTTTCGGTGTGAGCGTCTTGGGTTCGAATCCCCGGACTGTCACATGTGTTTGTTAATTTCATTAATCGAGTTTAGGAGTAAAGTTGGTTAGTGGAGAGAACATAATAACTAAATAGTCTAATCTGTCATTTCTTGTCATTTCTTGTCATTTACCCTTCTTTCTGAATGAATATCCCTCACTGGTTTTGCTATTTGTCCATCATGGCTCAGATGAATTATGGCAATTACATTGCCACATAATTTAGATTAATGTATGTAACTTGTTTGCTTTGTACATACTTTAGAGAGTTAATAGAGTAAGAGTTTAACATTGAGATGTATTCGGCTAAGTTTTAACCTCCTATTAGTTAGACAATTTAAAGGAATGAGCTAACTCAATACACTAATATGTACTGTATATAATTGTCTAATCTACTCAAAATATAATGCAATATGCAATTATACATATCAATGAAGTTACGATCTATATATTTCTTATACTCTGTTGATCTTTACCAGGTGATGTATTGTCTTGTTCCTCTACTTTGTTTACGGTGCTACAACTTGATGTTTACAATGGAACATTGATCGTTACTTATCAAGGGGATTGTGGTCGGTTATTTTGGTCTATTAATTCATTTATTCATATACTGTATGTTTTAGTTTCCTCGCTAGACCTCTATCAAGCTTAGAAAAACACCTCCTAGACCCCTATTCAAGATAAATGTATACAGTTATCGGTAGAAACATGTCCCGGCCGTTGGCCGGTTGGCCTTAAAATTACAGGCTTGTTATCGCTCGCCAGGAAAAAATCGACACCTAAATGGCACGAAAGGTCTTAAAATGTACAACAAAATGGGGCGAAAGATATTAAAATCGCCATACTAAAGGGCCGAATGTATTAACATTTCATAAACTAATTGGGCTAAACACGACGGAGAAAAAGGTCCAGAAAAACGGATCATCTCCCCTTAAAACAAACAAACCAATAACATGAAGTGGAGATATAGTTTTGTCTTAGTTTACAATAAGACACCCGGTTAACCTATCAGTAATGTATGACACATTATTTTATATCATTCTGGCTATTATTAGACGATCCTAAAAAACTTACAAATGAAAGCTAAAGGGTAATTGAGAGACATATTACCCCTTTTGTTGCCAAGAGTTAATTCCTAAAGGCGCGGTTACACATGCCCGAATTTTTGCCACCCAAGCAACTTTTGTCACCGCTACGGGCAACTTTTCTGAGACCCCAAAACAAGTGGTTACACATGCAGGAAGAGAGTTGCTCGTAGCACTATCTCCCGTAGCCTACACTCTTTCGTTTTCACTTCGAAATTAATTGGTCTTAATTCGGCCGTTTTAGCTTCCCGTCACGCTATTAATACATCACAATCCCTATGATAAAGCTGAGCATATATAAAAACCAAGGTATGTATCACTATAGTGCTCGCCATTACATAAAACAAGCGACATGAATCCACGTCTGTCGGTAAAAGTGCAATTCAGTTGAAACAGCAGCACGCTCATGATTGGATATCTTATCATTATCCTGATCTTTTATTTATTATCTGTATTGTTCCTTATTTATTCATTAACTAGATATGTTTAAGTAATTTTAATGATTAGGCCTACTTAATAAATTACAGTACTATCCGAATCTAAAGAGCTCTTAAATAACACAGGAAACACAATAATAACGTATAGGCTATATCATAAAGTAAACACAAGCAAGATATGATAAACCAAAGAAGTAAGCGAGAGAGAAGACTGGCTGGCCCGGGCTCACCCGGTTTAGCCAATCACAGGCCTTGCTTTACGTATTACACATTTAAAATAAGCAGTGACAGTATTTCTTTCCTTGCTTGTGTTTACTGTATTATATGTACGATTTTATGTGTTCCATGTGGTATTTTATAGCTCTTAACCCTTAAATGGCGGCGCGCAACATAAGTCGAGTATAATAAATCTGGACTATCTGGCGGCGCGCGACATAGGTCGAGTTGGTATTTCCCGCCGTAGTTTAAGTGGAAAGCAAAATCTAGCGGTCAGGCAGTGCACTAGTAAGTCCCACCCACACATCCCCACCGCGTGAGCTTGGCTCAGTACCGCTCTAGCCGCCACAATGGAGAGACAAGATTTGCCTGTGTTCGATTCGGTGCCCGCCCCTAGTACGTCGCGCCAGCCAAGGCGTAGGGCCCCGCTCTCAGCCGAGGAGTTAGTTCTGCTGATGAACTCTTCAGCGGTATCTAAAATATCGTTGAATGAAAGCATGGAAGGGCTTGGTGACAGTGGGGGAAGTGAGGAGGAAGAAGAACTGGAAGATAACCCTGTCATCGGTTTTCACAGACGCCATAACTTGCGGGGCGAAGATGGTGAAGATAGTGACGAGGAGCTTGATGAACACACTGGTGTTGGTGTTGGTAAGTACAATGTACATTTATATTATTTGAGAGATTGATAGAGATTATATATATTATATATCGGTGTACAGTAGAATACATTCCTTACGCATGTGACTGAAATTGCTCGCAAGTTTGATTGCAAGCGATTGAAGATTGTGGTGTTGGTCTTCATATATTACGTTTCCATTCATTATTTATAGGCGTAGGCTATATAATACATATATATATCGGTGTACAGTAGAATACATTCCTTACGCATGTGACTGAAATTGCTTGCAAGTTTGATTGCAAGCGATTGAAGATTGTGGTGTTGGTCTTCATATATTACGTTTCCATTCATTATTTATAGGCGTAGGCTATATAATACATATATATCGGTGTACAGTAGAATACATTCCTTACGCATGTGACTGAAATTGCTTGCAAGTTTGATTGCAAGCGATTGAAGATTGTGGTGTTGGTCTTCATATATTACGTTTCCATTCATTATTTATAGGTGTAGGCTATATAATACATATATATCGGTGTACAGTAGAATACATTCCTTACGCATGTGACTGAAATTGCTTGCAAGTTTGATTGCAAGCGATTGAAGATTGTGGTGTTGGTCTTCATATATTACGTTTCCATTCATTATTTCCTTACGCATGTGACTGAAATTTCTTGAAAGTTTTATTGCAAGCGATTGAAGATTGTGGTGTTGGTCTTCATATATTACGTTTCCATTCATTATCTTATTATCTTATAGGCGTAGGCTATATAATACATATATATCGGTGTACAGTAGAATACATTCCTTACGCATGTGACTGAAATTGCTTGCAAGTTTGATTGCAAGCGATTGAAGATTGTGGTGTTGGTCTTCATATATTACGTTTCCATTCATTTGATAGGCGTATTTCACGGTGTAGGGTTGATTTCATAGTATGAAATCAACCCTACACCGTGATATAGACGCCTATCAAATGATGGTATTGATATTATTATTTCGTGTTTGCGAGTTTTCAATCATTTGATAGGCGTATATCACGGTGTAGGATTGATTTCATAGTATGAAATCAACCCTACACCGTGATATAGACGCCTATCAAATGATAGTATTGATATTATTATTTCGTGTTTGCGAGTTTTCAATCATTTGATAGGCGTATATCACGGTGTAGGATTGATTTCATAGTATGAAATCAACCCTACACCGTGATATAGACGCCTATCAAATGATGGTATTGATATTATTATTTCGTGTTTGCGAGTTTTCAATCATTTGATAGGCGTATATCACGGTGTAGGATTGATTTCATAGTATGAAATCAACCCTACACCGTGATATAGACGCCTATCAAATGATTGAAATAATAATAATATCAATACCATCATTTGATAGGCGTGTATATCACGGTGTAGGGTTGATTTCATACTATGAAATCAATCCTACACCGTGATATACGCCTATCAAATGATTGAAAACTCGCAAACACTAAATAATAATATCAATACCATCATTTGATAGGCGTATATCACGGTGTAGGGTTGATTTCATAGTATGAAATCAACCCTACACCGTGATATATACGCCTATAAAAAATGATGATATCAATATACGGTATAATATATATATATATATGATATATATATATATATATTTATTGTCTATATATGATATTTGGAGAAATTTACTTCTCCTCTCTCTCGCTCTCGCTCTCTCTCTCTTTCTCTCTCTCTCTCTTTCTTCCCATCTGTTTGTGTGACTCACTGTTTATCAGGTCAATCCCCAGAATAACCTTGACAATTAGCCCCGGGCACTACTACCATCTTGTAGTATATTCTTTCTCTACCTTCATGTATTTATTCATTTCTTTTCTTCGCGTGCTCCATGTTGCTTGCAATCATTTGATAGGCGTATATCACGGTGTAGGGTTGATTTCATAGTATGAAATCAACCCTACACCGTGATATAGACGCCTATCAAATGATGGTATTGATATTATTATTTCGTGTTTGCGAGTTTTCAATCATTTGATAGGCGTATATCACGGTGTAGGATTGATTTCATAGTATGAAATCAACCCTACACCGTGATATAGACGCCTATCAAATGATAGTATTGATATTATTATTTCGTGTTTGCGAGTTTTCAATCATTTGATAGGCGTATATCACGGTGTAGGATTGATTTCATAGTATGAAATCAACCCTACACCGTGATATAGACGCCTATCAAATGATGGTATTGATATTATTATTTCGTGTTTGCGAGTTTTCAATCATTTGATAGGCGTATATCACGGTGTAGGATTGATTTCATAGTATGAAATCAACCCTACACCGTGATATAGACGCCTATCAAATGATTGAAAACTCGCAAACACGAAATAATAATATCAATACCATCATTTGATAGGCGTATATATCACGGTGTAGGGTTGATTTCATACTATGAAATCAATCCTACACCGTGATATACGCCTATCAAATGATTGAAAACTCGCAAACACTAATAATAATATCAATACCATCATTTGATAGGCGTATATATCACGGTGTAGGGTTGATTTCATAGTATGAAATCAACCCTACACCGTGATATATACGCCTATAAAAAATGATGATATCAATATACGGTATATATATATATATATATATATATATATATATATATATATATATATATATATATATATATATATATACGTATATTTATTGTTCTATATGATATTTTGGAGAAATTTACTTTCTCTCTCTCTCTCGCTCTCTCTCTCTCTTTCTCTCTCTCTTTCCTTCTTCCCATCTGTTTGTGTGACTCACTGTTTATCAGGTCAATCCCCAGAATAACCTTGACAATTAGCCCCGGGCACTACTACCATCTTGTAGTATATTCTTTCTCTACCTTCATGTATTTATTCATTTCTTCGCGTGACTCCATGTTGCTTGCAATCATTTGATAGGCGTATATCACGGTGTAGGGTTGATTTCATAGTATGAAATCAACCCTACACCCGGATATAGACGCCTATCAAATGATGATATTGATATTATTATTTCGTGTTTGCGGGTTTTCAATCATTTGATAGGCGTATATCACGGGGGTGGGTTGGTTTCATACTATGGAAACAAACCTACACCGTGATATACGCCTATCAAATGATTGAAAACTCGCAAACACGAAATAATAATATCAATACCATCATTTGATAGGCGTCTATATCACGGTGTAGGGTTGATTTCATACTATGAAATCAATCCTACACCGTGATATACGCCTATCAAATGATTGAAAACTCGCAAACACGAAATAATAATATCAATACCATCATTTTATAGGCGTATATATCACGGTGTAGGTTTGATTTCATACTATGAAATCAACCCTACACCGTGATATATACGCCTATAAAAAATTATATCAATATACTATTATATATTATATATATATACGTATATTTATTGTCTATATATGATATTTGGAGAAATTACTCTCTCTCTTTCCTTCTTCCTATCGTGTTTTGTGTGACTTACTGACTGATTAGTGTAGGCCACTCCTCAAACAACCCTCACAGCCACCCGGCAGTACCACCAAGTAGGATTTTTCTTTCTCTACCTTCATGTATTCATGTATTTATTCATTTCTTCGCATGACTCCATGTTGCTTGCAATCATTTGATAGGCGTATATCACGGTGTAGGGTTGATTTCATAGTATGAAATCAACCCTACACCGTGATATATACGCCTATAAAAATGATGATATCAATATACGGTATATTATAATATAATATATAATATATATTATATATATAATATATATACGTATATTTATTGTTCTATATGATATTTTGGAGAATTTACTTTCTCTCTCTCTCTTTCTCTCGCTCTCTCTCTCTTTCTCTCTCTCTTTCCTTCTTCCCATCTGTTTGTGTGACTCACTGTTTATCAGGTCAATCCCCAGAATAACCTTGACAATTAGCCCCGGGCACTACCATCTTGTAGTATATTCTTTCTCTACCTTCATGTATTTATTCATTTCTTCGCGTGACTCCATGTTGCTTGCAATCATTTGATAGGCGTATATCACGGTGTAGGGTTGATTTCATAGTATAAAATCAACCCTACACCGTGATATATACGCCTATAAAAAATGATGATATCAATATACGGTATATATATATATATATATATATGTTAGTAAAGCCAGGTAATAAATTTTCTTTTTATACATTTGAAAGAAATGGCAATTTCTGCGTTGGAAATTTTATATTCAAGTTTCCAGGTCTCTGATGAGTTTTCGCTGGGTGGCAGGAAGTAGATGAAGGAGATGAGCAAAATTCATGGTGGTACAGGGTTACATAAATGTACATGACGATACAGGATATACGACGCGTTTCACTGGACAACCATATCAAGTAAGGAAGGAATGATATAAAAGGTAACAGGAAGGGTATATATAGAGGGTGGAGGATCATAGGAGGCGGAAAACAGGGGGCAAAAGTCTGCTATTGGTGGAAGCGTAAACTAGGATAGAGAAGGGTTAACCGCTTCACGCATGCGCACTGGATGCGGGATGGTGGTCAGTAGGTGGGGTCGAAGCTGATTGCTGCGTGTCGAGGGTGCGTGGCCTAAGTTGTGTGGCGCCTGCAGAAGACGAAGCTGAAGGAGGTAGCGCGGGGGCTGCGTCAAGGGCACCGGGGGGCGAGGAGGGGTGTTAGGTCCTGTAGGGTATGCCTTTTGGCAGAAGGAAGGATCTGAAGGTCCAAGAGTTTGGTTGTTGATGGGGGATGTAAGGCTTGGATATATAAAGCTTCGAGTATAGGTAATCTCCTTGGGTCACTTTCTTTATCGAGTATGGTGGTGTGTTTCTCTAACTCGTTGCGTGTGAGGTGAGGTGGTTAGGGGTGAGATATGTCTTTGATGGCTCCAGCCTGAAGTGAAGAGTTAACCGACATGAAAGACGTCTGCGTCATACCAATATAGGAATGAGGTCCACAGTCCTCATAATTACAGGTATGTTGGTAATGACGTGATCGTCGGTCATCGGGCTCTTTATCTTGGTGGAGGCTGGTTTGTTGCGGAGGAACGAGGTTGGAGGTCTTGGGGGATTTGTAATAATTATTAATTTGATTTTGTTTTCCGGTTGGTTGGGTGGACATGCTGGAGATTATTTCTTTTAAGACGGCCTCGTCATTTTTGTGTTCAGAGGACATGTAATTGCGGTAGAAGATCTTAATTTCATTGGGGGGTCAATGTTGGGAGGGCTTTGGGTGTACCATTTTTCAAGATGGTGTTGATGGTGCTGGAGATGTCGGAGTTGGAGTATCCGTTATTTACTAAAACTTGGGATAGTCTTTCTAGTTCCTGGTGGTGCCGGCCCAGGTAGAGCAGTGCGTGAGGGCTCTCCTAACATAGGCGGAGATGGAGGATAGAAGATAACGGCGGGGGCATTCACTATCGCCGTTGAGGCATTGTCCTGTGTTAGTAGGTTTAATGTAGACGGTGGTTTGAACCCATGGTCGTTCAGAGCTACGAGGATGTCGAGAAGGGGAGTTGTCCATTGTAGATTTTTCAAAGGTGAAGTTAAGTCCGGACTGTCATGAAGCGACGCTGGAGTTCCTGTAGTTCGTGGAGGTCCTGATTTGCACGAAGATGTCATCCACGTATCTACAATTAGACGGCTGGTCGTTGGGCAGCTAGCTCTTCCTCGATGGTACCCATGAAAAAGTTCGCAAAAAGAACTCCTAGGGGGCTGCCCATCGCCACACCGTCTATCTGCTTGTACATGTTGCCCCGGGGGCAAAGGAAGGGGGCCTCCTTGGTACATAGCTCCAGTAGTGTTTTCAGGGCCTTCTCTGGGATGTCCAGTGTAGGTGTATCAGGGCAATGATAAATTCGACGTAGAATCATGTCAATGGTCCTATCCACTGGCACGTTGGTGAACAGGCTTTCTACGTCGAGGCCTCGATAGTGTGGTTGTTGTTACGGGGGGCGTCTCGTAAAATTTCCAAGAAATCGTGGGCTGAGTTCAGGTTGAATTGGCTGGGCACGTAGGGGGTGAGGAGGTTGTTCAGGGCCTTGGCGATCTGGTAGGTGGCAGTGGGGATCTGGGAGATGATGGGGCGGAGGGGGTTCCCAGGTTTGTGTGTTTTGATGGTTCCGTACGCATACCCAGGGTGTATTTCTCCGACGAGTTTTTTTAAGGTGGATCCCTCCTTGTTTGGCGTTGATGGCGGTGATGGTGGTGTTGGCAATACGTTTGATTTCGTCGGTTGGGTTGCGGGTGATTTTTTTAAATTTAGTGTTGTCACTTAACCCGTTGAGACCCAGCGTCGCACGTGTTGCGTCGGCAGTCTTTGATCACCAACTCCCAGCGACGCATCACGTGCGTCCGACATATAAAAAACACTTACGTGGCTCGTAAGGTAGGAAATGGCGGGAGAATAGGAGGGGCGGTACCGTATTGGGTGGGGGAGCCGGGCCAGTAGGTGTGAGCGGGCCGAGACAGCCGCGCGGCTGGTGGTGGTGGCTTAGTGGGGATAGTTTACACCCCTAGTTTACCGCCACTTTGAACCTTCATTACTCCGTCGTATGGGAGCTAGAGGCTTGAGACATATGTGATATACTCCTTAGGATGTATTAGCCGTACAATGCCATCCCCAGTTTTTTACCCTAGTGCCCCCGGGCGGGTGGTCATGCGGGGGAGACGAACTATTGAAACCCCCCCCCCCCGCCCCCCAAATGACCGAAATGAGTTTTTTTTTTATTTGTGTGTTCATTTCTCACCATTCTCTTCCATTTTGGGCTCAACCAATTTTTTTTTGGAAGCTCCCCCCCCCAACCCCCCCACCGGCCCCCCCCAAAAAAAAAATGTCAGAGTGATTTTTTTTTTGTTTTTTTTTCATGTCTCATCCTTGTCTTCCGTTTTTAGCAAAACAAAAAAAATAAGTGAAAATGCTTGGGACTGGGGTGAACAAAATATATAACTAGCCGGGGCTCAACGTTAAGATACATCCATTTTTCTAGATATTCCCTTGTCATATCAGGGCAGGAAGCTTTATCCGCACGACGGATGATGATGTTGGGGTTGTCTCTTAATAGTTTGGCAGCTTGGAAGTGTTGTTTGTTGAGTATTTTGCTATGGTGAGTTCCTCTGGTTTTGGCGGCTTCAGCGAGGAGAGTAGGTTGTAGGGCGGGAGTAGTGGTGACCTTGCCATCCTTCTTGAGTCGTAGGATGTCATCCAGGAGGATTTCCGTTTCTAGGCGTTTCCGGTGGGGGCCAGGTTTGGAGCTGTAGTGGCAGTTGAGGCCTTTGTTGAGGAGGTCTTCTTCCGACATCTCCAGCACCATCAACCACCATCTTGAAAAATGGTACACCCAAAGCCCTCCCAACATTGACCACCCCAATGAAATTAAGATCTTCTACCGCAATTACATGTCCTCTGAACACAAAAATGACGAGGCCGTCTTAAAAGAAATAATCACCAAGCATGTCCACATAACCAACCCGGAAAACAAAATCAAATTAATAATTTATTACAAATCCCCCAAGACCTCCAACCTCGTTCTCCGCAACAAACCAGCCTCCACCAAGATAAAGAGCCCGATGACCGACGATCACGTCATTTACCAACATACCTGTAATTATGAGGACTGTGGACCTCATTCCTATATTGGTATGACGCAGACTCGTCTTTCACGTCGGTTAACTCTTCACCTTCAGGCTGGAGCCATCAAAGACCACTATCTCACCCCTAACCACCCTCACCTCACACGCAACGAGTTAGAGAAACATACCACCATACTCGATAAAGAAAGTGACCCAAGGAGATTACCTATACTCGAAGCTTTATATATCCAAGCCTTACATCCCAACATCAACCAAACTGGACCTTCAGATCCTTCCTTCTGCCAAAGGCACTACCCTACAGGACCTAACACCCCTCCTCGCCCCCCGGTGCCCTTGACGCAGCCCCCCGCGCTACCTCCTTCAGCTTCGTCTTCTGCAGGCGCCACACAACTTAGGCCACGCCCCTCGACACGCAGCCAATCAGCTTCGACCCCACCTACTGACCACCATCCCGCATCCAGTGCGCATGCGTGAAGCGGTTAACCCTTCTCTCCCAGTTTACGCTTCCACCAATAGCAGACTTTTGCCCCCTGTTTTCCGCCTCCTCTGATCCTCCACCCTCTATATATACCCTTCCTGTTTACCTTTTATATCATTCCTTCCTTACTTGATAATGCTGGTTGTCCAGTGAAACGCGTCGTATATCCTGTATCATCATGTACATTTATGTAACCCTGTACCACCATGAATTTTGCTCATCTCCTTCATCTACTTCCTGCCACCCAGCGAAAACTCATCAGAGACCTGGAAACTTTGAATAATAAAATTTCCAACACAGAAATTGCCATTTCTTTCAACCTCGTATGTATTAAAGAATATATATATATATATATATATATATATATATATATATATATATATATATATATATTATATACGTATATTTATTGTTCTATATATGATATTTTGGATAAATTTACTTTCTCTCTCTCTCTCTCTCTCTCTCTCTCTCTTTCCTTCTTCCCATCTGTTTGTGTGACTCACTGTTTATCAGGTCAATCCCCAGAATACCCTTGACAATTAGCCCCGGGCACTACCATCTTGTAGTATATTCTTTCTCTACCTTCATGTATTTATTCATTTCTTCGCTTGACTCCATGTTGCTTGCAATCATTTGATAGGCGTATATCACGATGTAGGGTTGATTTCATAGTATGAAATCAACCCTACACCGTGATATTATACGCCTATCAAATGATGGTATTGATATTATTATTTCGTGTTTGCGAGTTTTCAATCATTTGATAGGCGTATATCACGGTGTAGGATTTATTTCATAGTATGAAATCAACCCTACACCGTGATATTATACGCCTATCAAATGATGGTATTGATATTATTTCGTGTTTGCGAGTTTTCAATCATTTGATAGGCGTATATCACGGTGTAGGATTGATTTCATAGTATGAAACCACCCCTACCCCGTGATATAGACGCCTATCAAATGATTGAAAACTCGCAAACACGAAATAATAATATCAATACCATCATTTGATAGGCGTCTATATCACGGTGTAGGGTTGATTTCATACTATGAAATCAACCCTACACCGTGATATACGCCTATAAAAAATGATGATCTCAATATACGGTATATATATATATATATATATATACAGTATATATATATATATATATATACGTATATTTATTGTTCTATATATGATATTTTGGAGAAATTTACTTTCTCTCTCTCTCTCTCTCTCTCTTTCTCTCTTTCTCTTTCCTTCTTCCTATCTTGTTTGTGTGACTTACTGATTACTGTAGGCCACTCCTCAAACAACCAACCCACACAGCCACCCGGGCAGTACCACCAAGTAGGATTTTCTTTCTCTACCTTCATGTATTCATGTATTTATTCATTTCTTCGCGTGACTCCATGTTGCTTGCAATCATTTGATAGGCGTATATCACGGTGTAGGGTTGATTTCATAGTATGAAATCAACCCTACACCGTGATATATACGCCTATAAAAAATGATGATATCAATATACGGTATATATATATATATATATATATATATATATATATATATATATATATATATATATATATACTGTATATATATATATATACTGTATATTGGTGTATATTGCTTGCAATCTTTTGATAGGCGTATATATCACGGTATACGGTACATTTGTTTCCTTACGAAGGTGACCTTGAAATTGCTAGGACTTTTCTCTCTCTTTTCGTAAGGAAAGAAATGTACTGTACACGTTATATATACGCCTATCAAATGATTGCAAGCAATATACACCAATATGCAGTATATATATATATATACTGTATATTGGTGTATATTGCTTGCAATCATTTGATAGGCGTATATATCACGGTATACGGTACATTTGTTTCCTTCGAAGGTGACCTTGAAATTGCTAGGACTTTTCTCTCTCTTTTCGTAAGGAAAGAAATGTACTGTACACGTTATATATACGCCTATCAAATGATTGCAAGCAATATACACCAATATACAGTATATATATATATATATATATATGTACTGTATATTGGTGTATATTGCTTGCAATCATTTGATAGGCGTATATATCACGGTATACGGTACATTTGTTTCCTTACGCAGGTGACCTTGAAATTGCTAGGACTCTCTCTCTCTCTCTCTCTCTCAAATCAATCATGTCTTAGTTGTCAAGTTTGAGTCTGCACATCCCTCATACGAAATACCATTCCCACAATTTTCATAGGCAACACAAGACAGGCCAAACGACGAAGATCGTCATCCCCACAGCCACGCCCATCCACATCCAGGCAGCGAGCTTCGTCTGAGCCTCCAGTGATGCCCGGTGGTGAGCTAGGGAACATCTCGGGGTTAGTGCAGCTCTCACCACTAACCCCCGCCCATGGACAACCAGGACCATCGACGTCAACACCAGCTGTTGTTGCTCCTCCCAGGTTGTCAACGCCACCCGGGCTGCAGCGGATGAGGAGGACCAGGAGGACCAGGCGTCGGCTGACGATGTGTGAGAGTGATGCCGGCACCGGCTCAAGCTCTCCCGATTCGCCTGAAGCCAGGATATCCCCCACGCCAGCAAGCGACTCTAATGGCGGGCAGGCACAGCCACAGCCACAGCAGGGACCGCCACAGCAAGGTGCCCGGGGAAGGGCCCGAGGAAGGGCCCGAGGAAGGGCCCAAGGAAGGGCCCAAGGAAGGGCCGCAAGAGGTGATCAGGTACGTGCTCGGGGAGGTGCCCCAGGAGGTGCCCCGGGAGGTGCCCCAGGAGGTGCCCCGGGAGGTGCCCCAGGAGGTGCCCCGGGAGGTGCCCCAGGAGGTGCCCCGGGAGGTGCCCCAGGAGGTGCCCCACGAGTGGTCGGGAGGGGCAGGAGGCCGGACGAGCCACCTATCTTTGAGTGGGAGCACTGCGAGCCTCGGGATATGCCTGGGGTTCCACCCAATTTTGATAAGGGGCCAAATGGCGTCCAGCCTGCCTTTCCCTGTTCAGAAAATGACACCCCTTATGACTACTTCCGAGCATTCTTTGACGATGAATTGCTCGGGGACATCGTCAGGGAGACAAACCTCTACGCAACCCAGCACTCCGAAGAGATGGCCTCGCCCCACATGAGGAGATGGACGCCCATCGATATCCCTCAGCTCCTCGTGTTTTTGGCCCTCACCATGCTAATGCCCCACATGAGAAAACACAACATGCTGGATTATTGGCTGATGCATGACATTAGATCAACGCCAGTCTTCAACATGTACATGCCCAGGGACCAATACCGGCAAATTCTGAAGTGCTTGCACTTTGTCGACAACACTGCCGCACACGGAGCTGACAAGCTTTGGAAAATCCGGCCATTCCTGAACTCCCTCCTGACCAGGTATCGCCGGTTTTTCAAACCTTTTCAGAATGTTGTGATTGATGAGTCCTTGATCCTCTTCCGTGGACGTCTCTCTTTCAGGCAGTACATTCCGTCGAAGCGTCACCGCTTCGGGATCAAGTTCTTTGTACTGTGTGACTGCGAGACAGGATACGTGCTGGACCTCATCATCTACACCGCTACTGATGTGGACATTCCAAACGACCTACTGGGTCTTTCAGGGACGGTTGTGAAGACACTGATGGAGCCGTATCTGGATGCCAACCGTATCTTGTACAGCGACAATTTCTACACCTCTCCTCTCCTTGCCAGGTATCTCCTTGCAAGGAGCACGGGAAGCTGTGGAACTGTCAGGGCAAACAGGAAACACTGGCCCAAGTTTCATGCTACACGGAAAGGAGACATCTTCCGGAAGAAGAGCAGCAGTGACAGTATACTGGCTATTTGTTGGCATGACACAAAGTCAGTCAATGTCCTCTCCACCTTCCACAAGTCCACAATGCGAGATAGCGGGAAGAAGAGACACCAAATGGACCCTGTCACCCGCGAGAAGCATCTAGTCCCTATCTCCAAACCTGACCTTGTTATGGACTACAACATAAACATGCGGTTGGTGGATAAGAGTGACATGCAAATCACTGCTGTTGACTGCCTCAGGAAGACGTGTAAGTGGTATAAGAAGGTGGTACTTCATCTTCTTGATGTCACTATCCTGAACGCGTACAACCTGTGGATGACGCGGACAGGAAGGAAGAGCTCGGTAAGGCTGTTCGCGAAGGACTTCATCGACTCCATCTTCAGGAAGCACGGAACCACACGTATGCTACCACCTCCGAGGCCGATCGTGAATATGCCTGCCCGCCTTGAGAGCCGGGACTACTTCTTGACCCACATGCTTGTGTTTTGCCCCCGCTCAGCATCACAGATCGCAGCCAACCGGAAGCACGGACTGAAGCAGTGCCACGTCTGCAGACATACAACAAGGAGGAACCAAATTAGGAAGGAAACTACGTTCATGTGTAGCTATTGTAATGTGGGACTATGCGCTTCTCCATGTTACACAGAGTACCACACACTGGAACACTTCTAGACCTCTTCCAAGACCTCCTCCTCCTCTAGACCTCTTGCCAATCATTCATAAGTTCATGCAATCATTCATTCATCTATTTCAAACTACCTCATGAATTCATGTCATTCAATCATTCATATGGTGGAATAGCACACTACCCAAACACAAGTGCATTCATCATCATCAGCAACATCACCCATTACATCCATAAGTTTCTAATCTCATCCATCCATCTGCTTCTTGGTCTACCTCATACATCCATGTCATTTGTCTACCTCAATCATATAACTGCCTTTTATCTACCTCAATCCTATAACTGCCTTTTCTACCTCAATGAAATGTGGATTACACCTCATGGGAACACCACAAAAACAAAAATGAGTCATCAACACTACCCCATAGGGTGATTTGGAAGTGTGTTGAAATAATATTATTTATAAAACAAAACAAGAATTCCTGCAAAGCAAGCGAAACAGAGAGAGAGAGTGAAAATGCACGCCTATATATATATATATATATATATATATATATATATATATATATATATATATACGCCTATCAAATGATTTCAATCAATATATGGTATATATATATATATATATATATATATATATATATATATATATATATATACCGTATATTGGTATCAATCATTTGATAGGCAAACATATCACCATGTACGTACCGGTACATTGTAGGGACAGAAATGTACCGTATACCGTGATATATACGCCTATCAAATGATTGAAATCAATATAGTCCAATATACAGTATATATATATTGATATCAATCATTTGATAGGCGTATATATCACGGTATACGGTACATTTCTCTCCTTACGAAAAGAGAGAGAAGAGTCATAGCAATTTCCAGGTCACATGTACGGTACATAGTAGGGACAGAAATGTGCCGTATACCGTATACCGTGATATATACGCCTATCAAATGATTGAAATCAATATAGACCAATATACAGTATATATATTGATATCAATCATTTGATAGGCGTATATATCACGGTATACGGTACATTTTTCTCCTTACGAAAGGAGAGAGAAGAGTCATAGCAATTTCCAGGTCACATGTACGGTACATAGTAGGGACAGAAATGTACCGTATACCGTGATATATACGCCTATCAAATGATTGAAATCAATATAGACCAATATACAGTATATATATATTGATATCAATCATTTGATAGGCGTATATATCACGGTATACGGTAAATTTTTCTCCTTACGAAAGGAGAGAGAAGAGTCATAGCAATTTCCAGGTCACATGTACGGTACATAGTAGGGACAGAAATGTACCGTATACCGTGATATATACGCCTATCAAATGATTGAAATCAATATAGACCAATATACAGTATATATATATTGATATCAATCATTTGATAGGCGTATATATCACGGTATACGGTACATTTCTCTCCTTACGAAAGGAGAGAGAAGAGTCATAGCAATTTCCAGGTCACATGTACGGTACATAGTAGGGACAGAAATGTACCGTATACCGTGATATATACGCCTATCAAATGATTGAAATCAATATAGACCAATATACAGTATATATATATTGATATCAATCATTTGATAGGCGTATATATCACGGTATACGGTACATTTTTCTCCTTACGAAAGGAGAGAGAAGAGTCATAGCAATTTCCAGGTCACATGTACGGTACATAGTAGGGACAGAAATGTACCGTATACCGTGATATATACGCCTATCAAATGATTGAAATCAATATAGACCAATATACAGTATATATATATTGATATCAATCATTTGATAGGCGTATATATCACGGTATACGGTACATTTTCTCCTTACGAAAGGAGAGAGAAGAGTCATAGCAATTTCAAGGTCACATGTACGGTACATAGTAGGGACAGAAATGTACCGTATACCGTGATATATACGCCTATCAAATGATTGAAATCAATATAGACCAATATACAGTATATATATATTGATATCAATCATTTGATAGGCGTATATATCACGGTATACGGTACATTTCTCTCCTTACGAAAGGAGAGAGAAGAGTCATAGCAATTTCAAGGTCACCTTCGTAAGGAAAAAAATATACCGTACATGGTGATATATATACGCCTATCAAATGATTGATATCAATATTCACCAATATACAGTATATATATATATATATATATATATATATATATATACCGTATATTGATATCAATCATTTGATAGGCATACATATCATCATGTACGTATCGGTACATTGTAGGGACAGAAATCTACCGTATAACGTGATAAATACGCCTATCAAATGATTGAAATCAATATACACCAATATACAGTATATATATATATTGATATCAATCATTTGATAGGCGTATATATCACGGTATACGGTATATTTCTCTCCTTACGAAAGGAGAGAGAAGAGTGATAGCAATTTCAAGGTCACCTTCGTAAGGAAACAAATATACCGTACATGGTGATATATATACGCCTATCAAATGATTGATATCAATATTCACCAATATACAGTATATATATATATACCGTATATTGATATCAATCATTTGATAGGCGTATATATATCACCATGTACGGTATATTTGTTTCCTTACGAAGGTGACCTTGAAATTGCTATGACTCTTCTCTCCTTTCGTAAGGAGAGAAATATACCGTATACCGTGATATACACCGATATACAGTATATATATATATATATAATCATATATATATACCGTATTTGTACGGTAGCTTGTAAGGAATGAAATTTATTAGTGATAAATGAAAGAATACAGAAACTGAACTGAAAATAGAGTGAAAAAGATATAATAATACAGAAATATTACAAGCAAATAAAGAAAGGGATTAGAGAAAAGAATAATGAGAATTACATATACGAAAGGGAGAAATATAGAGAAGAGAGACAGGGAGGAAGGGAGACAACGCGTACGAAGGAGAAGGGAGGAGAGAGAGAGAGAAAGCGAGCTAGCCAGAGAGAGAGAGAGAGAGAGTCAGACAGACAGACAAGAGGAGTGAGAGAGACAGAAAGAGAGAGAGAGAGAGAGAGAGAGAGCGAGAATACAGAGAATACAGAAATAAGGAGAAACAAGATAAAATAAGAGGGCTTACCGAAGGAATACCGTATTTGTACGGTAGCTTGTAAGGAATGAAATTTATTAGTGATAAATGAAAGAGAATACAGAAACTGAACTGAAAATAGAGTGAAAAAGATATAATAATACAGAAATATTACAAGCAAATAAAGAAAGAGGGATTAGAGAAAAGAATAATGAGAATTACATATACGAAAGGGAGAAATATAGAGAAGAGAGACAGGGAGGAAGGGAGACAGTGCGTACGAAGGAGAAGGGAGGAGAGAGAGAGAAAGAAAGCGAGCTAGCCAGAGAGAGAGAGAGAGAGTCAGACAGACAGACGAGAGGAGTGAGAGAGACAGAAAGAGAGAGAGAGAGAGAGAAAGAGCGAGAATACAGAGAATACAGAAATAAGGAGAAACAAGATAAAATAAGAGGGCTTACCGAAGGAATAATAGACGCGCGTGAGGCCGAAGTCAGGACAAAGCGAACGCATTGGAACGCGCCTGGGAAATACACCAAACAGTAGCCTCCCTTCCTCACCTCCTCCCACCCTCCACACTCGCTCAATTCATTCAGAATAGACTTCTATGGGGAGAGGAAGAGTTGTTCGTTCCAAAAATCATCGTTTCGTTCCGATTGGAGCCATAGTTACGGCGCTAGGGCGAGTGAAAGTGAGCGAATATTTCGGGATTGTGCCCGCTGGGCGGCTCGGTGTAAAATACCGCCTAGCCCGCTAATAAGGTGTTAAGGTTCGGATATCACCTGTCACATTATCATTAGAAGTATTAAAACTTATTTATATTAATATAGGCCTAGCCTACTGTATATGGATTATATATATATATATATATATATATATATATATATGGGCCTATTTAGGCTATAGGCTACATATGGAATATATATTATGTCCACGACATAGCCTATTAATTCACGCCAAACACTATTACCGTATACTGTACATGTAGGCTACTAAGTTATGTAAAGTGTAGCCTACGTCTATTTAGCACGTCGCATTAACAATTTAACCGAACCTATACTGCACAAATACGGTATTTAATCAAGATTACAAAGCATACAGAATACATAATTTGTAATACTGAAGGAAGTATTAGGCTAACCATTGCAGTAACGAAGCTATTATTCATATTTAGTTATAACAAATCGTTTACTGTTGTAAATTATAATTGTAAGTTGATTATGATAACGGATATATGACACATTTATTCCCTTGAAAGAATATTCTTCCCATTCTTGCCTAAAGATGTTGTAGACTATTTGTACAAACTTGAAATTTCGCATTCATACCGTAGCCTACTTCTTGATTAAACCGTTTTCTCTCATCCCAATCTGTTGAATATTATACTGTGATGACATATATATTTAAGGATTGAGCATTATTATAGTATATTAATGGTTGCACATCATATATATAGTTATCACATTACTACTATTGCATGCAACCCATATTTATAGTTGCCGCAACAGGCGATGCGTCCCGTACGTTCGGGACGCAAAAGTTGCCCTATTCGGGTGACAAATGGGTCCCGAAAATGTTGCTTGGGGCGCAAAAGTTGCTCCAAGGAGCAACTTTTGTCACCGATTCGGGCAACTCGGGCATGTGTAACCGCGCCTTAAGCTGCATAAAGTCGTCACCAGAATTGATTGAAAGACATAAATCGCCCTTGAATACTGAAAAGGGTTAAGGAGAACGGGGTAGTGTTCGAACCTTTGATATTAACACTTTCACATTAGGACGATAGTTTTATATTTATATTGGTAATTTAATTCAGTTTAGTAAGGACCTTTAAGCATCACACGAGACACAAACTATCTCAAGAAACCCTTTAACTCTCCCTAAACTCTTACATCATAGACAAATTATACAGTTTTAGTCAAAGTAAACAGAGGAAAGGCGTCGTGATATATTGACAAGGTTAACAGTTGTTCTACCTTACTTTTTATGGGTTTTGTCTTTTCTAATATATATTCTCGCTATTGTGTTATTTATGTTACCGTGTTTAGCTACAATATTATTCTTATCTTTTCTAATATATATTCTCGCTATTGTGTTATTTATGTTACCGTGTTTAGCTACAATATTATTCTTATCTTTTCTAATATAATGTTTATATTCTCGCTATTGTGTTATTTATGTTACCGTGTTTAGCTACAATATTATTCTTATCTTTTCTCTTCCAGCTCACCTTTATCAACAATTGGTACATTTGGTAGTGTTATATTTACCCTACACCGGAAATTGTCTGTTATCTTCATACTCTATTATAAATGTATCTACCTTTCCGCCACTCTCTCTCTCTCTCTCAATGCAAAACATTCATCTGATATTATTCACTCTTAATATAATATGTCACTCTTCGCCATCTTAAAGTCAAATTATCCACTAATGCAGGAAACTAACCTCCTTGACATTCACAATTGTTTTCCCTCCAGATTTAAACTTAAGTAAATTGTAGTCACTTTTTAGCAATAATATATTATTTGTTTGATCACAATAGAGTATTTCGTTCCCTTCCTTCTGACCAACATTTTCTTGTGCAGAAAGGAGTAACACTTCATTGACACACACTCACAAACACACGCATATATATATATATATATTCCCTAATGATGCTCTTCAGTGCCTTCTGGTTTCAGTGAGTAATATCTCAACAAGTTTGTTAGTCACCAACTGCTCACAAATATTAAGGTCCTTTCATTTCCTCAATCGATTATTCTGCTTTATTTACATACGTTAATTGAGTTTTGCATTATATTAATCCCTTTATCCCTTCCAATCAATATGTCATTGTATGTATGCAGTATATTTGCTTCTGGGAATCACCTTCCTAAAACTTCACAAATTTGTGAACACCAACTATCTCTCTCTCTCTCTCTCTCTCTCTCTCTCTCTCTCTCTCTCTCTCTCTCTCTCTCTCTCTCTCTCTCTCTCTCTCGGATTTGTCCTACTTATTCTCTTTCACAGTATTATCCATTCCCTCTAAGTGTGTTTGATTCCATAGATTTCCGTTGATACATTGTCGTAATTTCAATGTTACTCATAATAATATTGAACGAGAATACCCTTTAAGATCAAAGCTGTAAATACACTTTGCCGTAGGTCTGTAGTTGACTAAGATCGTATAGTGTTAATCATAGTAAAAGAAACAAGAAATAATATTATTGAAATGGTAAATAATTTAATATTACTGATGGGATTAAATTCCATTCAGCATATATTATCATTATCATACCACTGCCATATTTCTGCTGATTTTGTTTTAAAACAAACTTATAGTACTTCACTGACATCCACTAGATGACATTGGGCTTAGATTTGACCGCTTAGCAAATGTAAGGGAATATAGTAACTCAATAAACATTATGATTCCTAAAAATCCTCCCTAATCGCCATACAGTAATCTAATTCTACCCAACATAAATATATTGTTAACCCTCTCAAGATACAATAACGCATTTACTATAATTCTTATGGCTATTATCAGAAAAATATATTCAGATTAGGAAGGATATATGGAAGTCAGAGGGTTAATCTAATTAGTGATTACCCTTTTAACTCCCACATGTCCTTCCTGAGCTATGTACAAACGTCTATTGATAGCTGTAATATACAATAAAAACATGTCAACATCATTTAAGGCTTAAGATATTTAACAATGAAGCCTATGGTCATAATATTTCTTACACTGTCATATGCTATACCAGGTGATAATATCGATATTGTCAGGTTCCTCTACCTTGGCTACGGGGAACTTGATAAAGCGTCCTCCAATACTGAAAGGGCGAAGATGAATAGAAAATTGCTTGGATGTTTTGTTATCAACACTTTCAGCCCAGGACGCTATTTTTCACTTATATTCTGGTTTTCATTAGACTATTTAATTCATCTTACAAAGGACCTTTAAGCATTAAACGGAATACAAACTAACTCAACATATAATGAAGAGAGCCTTTTCATATACTAAAAGGGTTAATATTCTGTTCTGTTATTAAATTTCACGGATATTCTCTTTACTTGCAGTATTTTTTCACCCGCTTTCCTTTTTTCTTTATGTGTCCGTGTTTGGCTACAATATTATTTGGTTT
Organism: Paralithodes platypus; assembly: GCA_032716605.1. Taxonomy (NCBI): domain Eukaryota; kingdom Metazoa; phylum Arthropoda; class Malacostraca; order Decapoda; family Lithodidae; genus Paralithodes; species Paralithodes platypus. The sequence goes on from CM064578.1 coordinate 22,184,237, forward strand.
TTCTTCCAGCTCTGCTATATCATCAGCTAGTTTATGTTGTGTTTTCGTATTTCCCCCACACCTGGGATTACCTACTTTATTCACACTCATATATTGTGTCTCCCTTTCCACCACTATCTTTACATCTCTCTCGCTCTCTCTCTCTCTTCTTAATGTATTTACTTACACGAACGTACATTCTTCTACTTACATATACAAAATCGCGCACGTTCGTCATGTGTGATTATCACACTCTCTCTCACACACACACACACACACAAACCCATAATGGTGAACTCTTGAAGTAACGGAATCAAACAGGTAATGTTAATATTGCCGTGACTTATTATCAGCAAATCATTTCCCCTAAGTATATAAATAAGCTTATTTGAAGTTCAAATTCCCGTTGTCTTGCATCTGCGAAAATACACACACACATATTTATATATACACACACACATATATATATATATATATATACAGTATATGTATACGGTATATATATTGTTACGTATCTTGATCCTCAAGTGGTTAACTTGATGAATCTAGATAGCACAGAGATATATATTAAGGTATCAGTCAGCTGAAGGCAAAACAAAAGTAAAATCTAATAAAATGATTTCCTGTTGTTGCTTCCTTTCCTTTTGGATCTTAGGACTTAGTATCCTTTATTGACTGATACTCTATAATTATGAAAAATACTGAAACTAATTAAAGTCATGTAGTATTTATAAAGAATTATTATTTAACCGAAGCTTAGTAGGCTATGGTTATGAACCGAATAAGTTATAGCTAAAGAAGGACTATTAATTTTATAAAAAGTCTTGAAAGATAAATATTAAAGTAAGAATATTTCTGTCTCTTACCCTTTTTTAAATGAATAGCTAGTTTTCTTAATGTCCTTTTATTTATATTTAATGTAATTATTCTTGGTTCTTGTCTTACGTTAATAGTATTATATTAATATTATCATCAGGATTAATATCAGTCACATAAAAAGTTAGATATATATTTAATAATTAGTTAAATGTATTTCTTAACCACGTAACATTGAGGTTTGATTATGAGTAAATTAAGTTACAGGATCGCTTCATAGATTCGATTCAGGTCTCACTCAAATAATATGAAAAGCAAAAATAATATTTTGAAGCTAAAAGAATTTTCTTCAGCTTAGGAAATCACTAGAAGTAATATTAACACAGCCATGTTAGTCTAAGGCGATATTACTAATATGAGACAATAGCATCACCGTACTAAGCACCGTTAAGCAATGTAAGCTTAATTAAAAGAAAATGAAATAACTCGTAAGTAGTAATATAAAAAAATAGTATTACTTTCATCATAACCCAATTACTTAAAGAGTTGCTTTAGTCCACAAGTTAGTCAACTAAAATAGTTAAGTACATAATTAGTAGCGTTAACGTTAATTCGCAATCAAATAGTTAAGCACATAATATTAACGTTAACGTTAATTCCCAATCAAATAGTTAAGTACATAAATAGTAGCGTTAACGTTAATTCCCAATCAAATAGTTAAGTACACAATAATAGCGTTAACGTCCCAATCACATATCTCACTAACCAACATAACGTAAGTGTTTACACGGAACACACTTAACACACACTTATATAATCCGACTGACAGTCACAAACCCATTATAATACTTCACCCCGTCTTCCTCCAGCTGCAAGTTCACCTTCCCCAACTCCAAATGAGACTGATTTGAATGCCCACAACTCGGGTCTTATATACTAAACAATGATGGTCTAGGAATGAATCAGGAGGCGAGTGATGGTGCGCGCTCCAATCATAGCTCCTCGAGTTGCATAACAGGTGCCAGGTCCAATCACAGCTCCTGGCGTCGAACATACGTCATAGCGTCGGGTCATCGAAGTAGTTTTCAGGGTCCCCTATGACGCACGCAGGTGTGAAGGCTTGTTTGCTGGTATGCGGACGAGCTGGTTTCCCACTCGCTAGTTTGCTTCGCCGCTTGGGAAGTTTGACACTCCTTCAACTCTAATTCTAACTCTTAAATTAACATACAGGGCTCCGTATGTCAGACCTCCCCCCTAGAAAAGAGTTTAAGGAGTATAGTACATAATATTAAACATAATACATAAATAGATTCACCACCAGATTGGCAACAGCAAGATATAATGAGGATATAATAAGGATATCACCCAAAGTAGGCAATGTCTCCAGGTACCACATCAGAACATAGCCGGAACGTAGCTGGAGCGTTATTCGAACTGCAAGGCATTATCTCACAGCTGAAGGCTTGAAAGCGCACTACAAAAGCATGATATTTACCTCGCTACAAGGGAGAGCTAATTGCCAAAATCCTCGCATTAAGTTTATCTTACTGCTGCATGAGGCCAACCCGGTAAATGTAATCTTTGATCCGTGGCAGTGGGTAGGTATCGTTCTTTGTGACAGCATTAACTTGCCTATAGTCCCTACAAAACCTATGGCTCCCGTCTGGCTTTGGCACAAGTATGACCGGACTACTCCACTGGCTTAAGGCCCTTTTGATCAGCTTGTTTGACAACATGTAGTCAAGCTCGACCTGCAGTATACTCTTGCGTTGTGGCGAGACACGGTAGGGGGATAGTTTAATGGGAGTTGCATCCCCTACGTCGATGTCGTGCACGGCCAAAGAAGTGAGCCCTGGAGTATCACGGAACACACTGGGAGACTGAGATAAAACAGAGATTAGTTGGTTCGCTTGATCAGAGGGAAGATGACATAGTTTAGATGGTAATTCCCTCCAAGCCACTGAATTATACTGAAAGTTGGATAGGCTACATGACAAGTCAAAGTCTGCATGGATACCTTCAGGCTCTGGAACAGTCTGTTGCGGGTCAGTAAGAGAACTGAAGACTTTGTCCGCACCAGGCTGTCCACAGGTCCTGACATTCACTGCCACAGTGGGAGAATCTGGAAGAGAGGAATCAGGGGACCTATGGTAGGGTTTCAACATATTTATATGGAATACTTGCGTGGGCTTTCTCCTGTCGGGGGTAGTTACTAGATAATCGGGAATGCTCACCCTCCGAATGATCTTATATGGGCCCCTGAACTTGGCAGATAAAGGCTGACCAAAAAGGGGGAGCAGGACCAAAACCTCATCACCGGGCTGAAACTCCCTCTCACAGGCTTTTCTGTCATACCAGATCTTCATGGAGCTTTTACCCACTGTCAAATTTTGAGCGGCAAACTCACATGAGGATCTCAGCCGGGTTTTGAAATCTGAAACATACTTGGAGGTTTTGGTTCCCCTCCTGGCCAACTAGGCTATCCTGCAATAGTTGCAAAGGACCTCTTACCTGGTGACCGAAAACTAGCTCATTAGGGGAAAAACCCAGGGATTCAGTTGGAACCTCACGAGTAGCAAATAAAAGAAAAGGTACCCCCTTATCCCACTCAACTCCGGTCTCTGTACAATATTTACGTAACATTCCCTTTAATGTCTGATGATATCGTTCGAGAACCCCTGGACTCTCTGGGTGGTAGGTGCTAGACTTAACATGCTCGATACCCAACTCCTTCAGGGACTGCTGAAAAATGTTAGAGGTAAAATTAGTTCCTTGATCACTTTGCACCTCATGGGGGAAACCCATTCTGGTGAAAAATTTGAGCAGTTCCTTGATGACAGTTGGAGCAGAGGTAGTCCTTAAGGGTATAGCCTCTGGGTAGCGAGTTGCCATGTCCATGATAGTTAATAAATAAATGTTACCTTGGGAAGTCTTAGGCAATGGGCCTACAATGTCCACTACCACCCGAGTAAAAGGATTCTCGAAAACGGGCAAGGGCACCAGAGGATGTACAGGCACCTTCTGATTGGGTTTTCCTGTCATCTGGCAAGTGTGACACACTCTACAAAACTCCACTACATCTGCACGCATTCCTGGCCAGTAAAAGTGGGCTCTGATTCTGTCTAGAGTTTTTCTCACACCTAGGTGTCCTGCCAATGGTATACAATGTGTCATTTCCATGATATCTCTACGACAAGGTTTGGGGACTACTACTTGATGGACGTCCCAAGCCCCGTCATCGATTGGTCTGTGTGGCGGTCTCCATCTTCGCCACAATACTCCTCCTTTGAGGTAGAAACATTCACCACCCTCCTTCTCACATTCCTCTTCACTCATGGACCTGGCAGCTAACTCCTTGCATTCACTATCATCTCTCTGTAGCTCTACCAGGCCACTAGGACAATTTGGAGGGGTTTCATGGTCATCGTTAGGGTCAAGATGAGCCATAAAGGTGTCAGATAAATCCACCTCAGTCACATCATCAGGCACAGTTGGAGCATCATTCACACTCTCATCATCCCTTTCATCAACTCTTACATTCGGTACATTTCTGTCTGAGGGAACTGCTACTTGAGACATTGAACGTGTGACAGCACACACAGGGAAAACTGTTGGCATCTCCTTTTCGAGCTCACCGGTTAGTGGCTCGTTAACAGGGGAAAGTGACAAAATGGGGTCTGGTCGGACCTTCTCACCTGCTACATCATTCCCCAAAAAGAGTGTTACCCCAGGCACATGGATATCTTGGGACCTACACAAAGCTATGGTGGCCTCACCCTGTAGTAACTCACATTCAATTTCGCCTTTTACCAAGTGTGCATACAATTGGCCTCCAGCACCTCTCATTACAACTGGTTCGCCAAGTGGGCACTCAGTGTAAGGATTCACCATGAGGGTGCTAGTAGAACCTGTGTCTCTCAGAATTTTTACCTCATGCATACAACCATTTAATCTCACGTTGCCAGATGAAATAAAGGGACGGTAACTGTCCTGCACTGATGGTGAAATTATTATTGGCTTAACCCTAGTGGGTTGCACCACACATGCTACTACACCCCTGTCTAGATGATTTACGTTAGCTGCTAGGTACTCCTTCTGTCGGGAGTCCTGTATTAAAGGAACTTTTGGTGCTAGGTACTCCTTCTGTCGAGAGTCCTGCATTAAAGGAACTTTTGATGCTAGGTACTCCTGCCGGGAGCCCTGCATTAAATGCACATATGGAATTTGAGATACGGCGGCAACTGTCTGCCCCGATCTCTCGGTTTTCTCCTTGGCCCAGCACTGATAAGCTAGGTGGCCTCTCTTGCCACAAAAAGTACATACTTTAGGGGATACGGGAACGTTCCCTCTTTGAGCATTACGATTAGTTTGGGGCCCACCTCTGTTACCATTGCCCTGAGTCGCAATTTTAGTTGGGGGAACAATTCTATTTTGGCTAGCTGGGGAAGACGTTATAGGCGTGTGACTGGGTCTGTCAGATTTGTGATTGGGATACTTAAAATTAGAACTAGAATTATCGTAGGGCTTCTTTCCACGAAATTTGTTGTTGAGCACGTATGTGTCAGCCATGTCAGCGTCGTCGGCAAGACAATCTACCTTTTTCCCCTTTAAATGATAGGATACAGAAGAATTAATTTTCCATAGGAAATTTTCTAACAGGACCAACTCCTTCAGATCGTTGTAGCTTGTGACTTTCTTACTCTTGACCCAATGATTGAAAGTTTTAGTCATGGTCCTGGCAAATACCTTATGGGTTTCTTCTACTTTCTTCTGTTTTTTACGGAAAGATTGCCTGTAAGCCTCAGGCTGCAATTGATATGTTTTTAGGATAGCTTCTTTGAGATTGTCATAATCCTGCCTAACCTCTGCTACTTCTGACAAATACGTGGCTCGAGCCTGCCCTGTCAAAACGGTTTGTAACATAAAAGGCCATTGATCTCTTGTCCACTTCATACCTCCAGCAACTTCCTCAAACAAAACAAAGAAATCCTGCACATTATCCTCAGTGAAAGGTGGAATGACACTAGTCATAGTCAATCCCAGAGGGGGAGCAATTAAGGGAGCATTTGTATTGACATTTAGCTGAGCCGTACGATATTGATATTCATATTGTTCGGTCATTGCTCTGGCTTTTATTCTGGCTTCTTCGGTATTTGCTTCGGCATTTATTCTGGCTAGTTCTATGTTTAGTTTGGCTTGTTCTAGTTCGAATATTTGATCACCGGTCAAACCAGGTGGCAATTGTACATTAAGTTGGCTGGGTTTACTAGAGATCCCACCAACTGCTCCGTCACCCTCCCCGCCTTCTACAGAGAACAAGTGGGTTTTTATGGTCTGAGCCACCTCTACTTTGGACATGTTTGAGACAGTTAATTGGAGATGTGAGGCAAGCACTTTCAGTTCGGATTTTGACAGACAGTCAATATCAGGGGCTGTGGGTTCTGATTCTATGAAAACTCGAGCATCTTAGTCATTAATTAGTTGAGGCATGATTAATATTTGATTTTTAAGTAGTGAAACAGTAATGAAACTGTGTGAAACTGTATGAAATGAATCCTGGCGAGGTCGCCACTCTTCTGTTACGTATCTTGATCCTCAAGTGGTTAACTTGATGAATCTAGATAGCACAGAGATATATATTAAGGTATCAGTCAGCTGAAGGCAAAACAAAAGTAAAATCTAATAACATTATTTCCTGTCGTTGATTCCTTTCCTTTTGGATCTTAGGACTTAGTATCCTTTATTGACTGATACTCTATAATTATGAAAAATACTGAAACTAATTAAAGTCATGTAGTATTTATAAAGAATTATTATTTAACCGAAGCTTAGTAGGCTATGGTTATGAACCGAATAAGTTATAGCTAAAGAAGGACTATTAATTTTATAAAAAGTCTTGAAAGATAAATATTAAAGTAAGAATATTTCTGTCTCTTACCCTTTTTTAAATGAATAGCTAGTTTTCTTAATGTCCTTTTATTTATATTTAATGTAATTATTCTTGGTTCTTGTCTTACGTTAATAGTATTATATTAATATTATCATCAGGATTAATATCAAAGTCACATAAAAAGTTAGATATATATTTAATAATTAGTTAAATGTATTTCTTAACCACGTAACATTGAGGTTTGATTATGAGTAAATTAAGTTACAGGATCGCTTCATAGATTCGATTCAGGTCTCACTCAAATAATATGAAAAGCAAAAATAATATTTTGAAGCTAAAAGAATTTTCTTCAGCTTAGGAAATCACTAGAAGTAATATTAACACAGCCATGTTAGTCTAAGGCGATATTACTAATATGAGACAATAGCATCACCGTACTAAGCACCGTTAAGCAATGTAAGCTTAATTAAAAGAAAATGAAATAACTCGTAAGTAGTAATATAAAACAATAGTATTACTTTCATCATAACCCAATTACTTAAAGAGTTGCTTTAGTTCACAAGTTAGTCAACTAAAATAGTTAAGTACATAATTAGTAGCGTTAACGTTAATTCGCAATCAAATAGTTAAGCACATAATAGTAACGTTAACGTTAATTCCCAATCAAATAGTTAAGTACACAATAATAGCGTTAACGTCCCAATCACATATCTCACTAACCAACATAACGTAAGTGTTTACACGGAACACACTTAACACACACTTATATAATCCGACTGACAGTCACAAACCCATTATAATACTTCACCCCGTCTTCCTCCAGCTGCAAGTTCACCTTCCCCAACTCCAAATGAGACTGATTTGAATGCCCACAACTCGGGTCTTATATACTAAACAATGATGGTCTAGGAACGAATCAGGAGGCGAGTGATGGTGCGCGCTCCAATCATAGCTCCTCGAGTTGCATAACAGGTGTCTGGTCCAATCACAGCTCCTGGCGTCGAACATACGTCATAGCGTCGGGTCATCGAAGTAGTTTGCAGGGTCCCCTATGACGCACGCAGATGTGAAGGCTTGTTTGCTGGTTTGCGGACGAGCTGGTTTCCCACTCGCTAGTTTGCTTCGCTGCTTGGGAAGTTTGACACTCCTTCAACTCTAATTCTAACTCTTAAATTAACATACAGGGCTCCGTATGTCAGAATACATATATATATATATATATATATATATAAATATATATATATATATATATGTGTGTGTGTGTGTGTGTGCTAAAATGTGCATGTTTTATAATTTACCTTTATCTATTATTGTAGGAAGATGAGATAAGTAGCTAGTATAATATGTATCCCACCTAACTTACCATGCAGTAAATATTTACCAAACACTGAACGATTTGCTTTAATTTATGAGTCAATATATTACATCAAAAGATTTAAATTGGTAATTAAACATACGAGTCTCTACTTCACTCTTGTTTGTTCAGTTACAGCATTGCACAATTTATTAGTGGCCCCTCCATCATTGACAATATGCCTAGTACATAATAGCGCCCTTTCAAGCCCTTGCGTTAGCTGTTTGAAACAACCGCCGCAGGGAGAGAGAGATGAGAGAGATGAGCCACGTCGTAAGGGTACACTAAGTCTTATTCTCTTACGGAATCGTCCTTCGTAAAAAAAACTTCGTAAAAAAATTAAATATAATTAAATTTTACAAATACTATAAACCAAGCTTCCCAAACTTGTGGATGTTTTCCCGTGCGGAGTATTCTCCGTGAGACGCTGCTCCATGAAGCGTCACCCCGCCTTCCTCTCCCTGCGTCCGTGCTGTGAGGACGTGCGAGACTGTCTCTCTTCATTCTGCATTCGTTCGCCTCTTAGTGAATCTTTTGCACATTTGTATTTATCTGAGACGTTATAGAATAGGTTTAGATTAGTTAGAACTGTCGTCCCCATTGGCACGGTCGTAAGGAAGTGTGTTTAATATAGGGTTCAATATGTGACGTCCATGCGGTCCGCGTCGGACCGGGCGCCTCTGTGTTAACTTTTCCTTTTCAGTATTAGCTTTGCTTTTTAGCTAGTGTTACGCTACGAGCGGGGTTCGAACCCATAACATAAAGAAACATTCCACTAAAACCACAAAACGAGGACTTATTACTTAGCCTCACAAAATGCAGTAAATATGACTATCATTTTCAGTCAAGAAGAAGTGGCATGTTAAACTTCCACAAAAACTAGCGACTCTCTTTGTAGTCACTAAAACCTTGGTAGGTGAAAAGATGTTGCAAGTTCATAAAATATCAGTTGATATCAAATGGTTGTTTTAGCCGAAAAACCCCAAAGATATTCCTTTCTCATCACTCGTTCAGAATTAGTTATCTTTAGTTACTTTGACTTAGATTTATCCCAACAATCAAAAGAATAATATATTAGCATAAAGGTAAAATTTAAAGAATATGTAAAATTAAATTATAATTTATTTACATGATTAATTATACACAAAAGTTAATTCTAGTGAAAATATCAAAGTGAGAAACATAGAAGTGAAAGAATAAAGACACTCTTAAGAATAATATTACATAGTTACATTATTACCCTCCAAGAGAGTAAGTGAAATCAATCAATACACATAGAAAAATCCTAGGCTATACTTAATCAACTCATGGTGATTCTTTTACAAACGAACTCAGGCCAGGTCAGCTTTAGATAGTGGTGGAGTTGTACACTACCTTCCTCAAGCAAAAATTACGGTTTATATACCCTCAGCTCACCTGGCTCTGATATCAAACTCTCGAACTGTATTAATCATCAACTCATTATATACTCGCTGGATTAAAGTATTACTTTTACCAAGAACTCTATGATATATCTTGTAATCAATACTTATGATTAGAAAAGCCAAATACAATATTACCTAGTTATAATCAATATCATTCATACGCCAGGCAATGAAGGAGAGAAATAGAGTTGGAGGAAAGGAGGGAAAGGGGGGGGGGGGAAATTGACTAGTAGTAAGGGTGTAAAGCACTGGGGGGTAGAATGGAATGTGGACAAAAGGGGGGGGGGGGGGGGGGGGGGTAGGTAGCAACGACCATCACCATACCACACCACTCGTGTTGGTACAATCAGGGACAATAATATTTTCTTATATACGAAACTAAGCTGCCTACGGATCAAATTTACTATATACCAGGCTCATAACACTGCATACGATATTCAATCATAAATAATTAAATATCATAATGACCATCATAAGCACAATGCCACACTTACAACCAGTGATACCTAATAATGTACTACAGTAAAAATCCCTAACACCTCCCTCACAAAGAGACTTATAAGTGAAGCGAAAGTAAATCTAAACCCTAATACAATAATTGTAAACCTAATACCATTTACCAAACCATATACTGTGACGTTAACCAGTCCGTTAGAACCGCATGGCTTGTCCTACAGTGACTCACTAGGATCGCCAGGGCAGTGGATGGGGCTACAGTTTATGTATTAGAGTGTGCTTTATTTCATATGAAAGCTTGTGTCATGGGCAGTCCAGAAAGGCTCTTTGTTTTCACCCATGTCAAGGCTTTATATATTTAATTGTAAAGTATATGTTTTATCATTAACTAGTAATGATGGGACCTGGGAGAGAGAGATAGAGTAGAACAGAGTGAGAGGGAGCGCGCAGTGCTTTTGTCCCGCTCGATGACGTCACGGCTGGCTGCCTCGTGGGGGTTGGTGGAGAGAGGTCCTTACCATGCTGCAAGCTCCCTTGCTAGTGGCTAGAGGACTTGTAACTGCTTTTTTCCTACGCGGCTCGAGCTAGTGCGGGTATATATACAGTTCCTCGCCACTCTCTCCCTCAGATCTGGTTTCTAGAACGCATCCATCTTCATCCCTTGCTACCTGTCCCCCGCTCCGCACCTGAGAATCTTTTCCTCTGCCTACCTCTCTCTTTTTTCATATCTTTCACCACCTTTTATAAATATTATACCCCCTCTGGTTAACTCTGCAAAATCAGCTTCATGCTGGCCAGTTGTATTGTGCGTTAAGGTCTGATATAACCTATGTATGTTAGTTGTTAAGATAAGTGGATCACGAAGCATTGGTTGACATTCATATTGTTTAGTACTGCTTCCTTTAATTATTAGTGTTCTGCTGGATTAGATAATGCTAGACTAGGAGTCTGATATTATAAGGTATTGTTTCCTATGTGTGCTGGCTTTAGTTAAAAGCTGCACGACATACCTGAGAACTGGAGTTGATTGAGTAAATTCTAGTCTGTGTGCCATTGAGAGTAGAGCATGCACGAATGAGGGCTTTTTGCCTATACCATTCTGCACTGTTCTAGTCTAGATTGTTTGTCTTTGAGGTACGCCAGGAGAACGCTTAATACTTCGGTATTAAGGTTTCTCAAGAGAGCTACCCTGCCCTATAACGTAATATTTGACGCACAGACTTGAGATTTGCACTAGGCTATGCGGCATGTCATGCGCACCAGTATCTCGTATCATTGACTCTAGCTAGACTTTATCAGTCAAAGTAGACATTAAGTATATTAACCTAATTACTCTTTTTATGCATACCCATTTATGATTACACAAGCATTTCGCAGCCTAGTTTGATGTATGGAGACACAAATGACTTAGGCTCTTTTTGTTGATAGGAATACTGCATTGTCGTGGCGATTATTATTGTTGTAGTGTTTAGGATATTCTTGGCCCCGACTGCATTATATATTCTGCCTTTTTGTGTGCATAGCCTGCACGAGCATTGTTCCGCTGCCTGCCTTTTTGGGTTCCATTTCCGATACGAGCATCTTTATAGCATCTAACATTTAAAGAAGAGTCCTTGTTAGTGTTGAAGGACTTTAGTGCACTTTCTTTCATGCAGGAGTGCCTGACATTTATTGATTAAAGTAACGTAAGCTGTAACTTCTCTTACCACCTTACCTTGCATACCATAACCAAGCACCTTCGGTTATAGGTAGTAATAGGCTGTTTTCACATAACATTAAGCCTAGAGTAGACGCACATTTATTGAGAGTGTGATAGCCTATTATTGCATATAGAACTCTGTAGAGTATTTGTGTTCTTTGTTCACTGGGAATATACATCAGAGGTTGGAGCTAGCGCTTTCCGTTGTAACATTTATGCCATTACTAGTCCAATGAATAAGAGCCCTGATATATTTGAACCCCAGTCGTAACAATACCAAAACCAAAATCACATTACAAACTTACAAACTATTGCTAGGCAAAATAGCACTAATAAAGAAAAATTTTCTCATTCAGTTCCGAGATAACATGTCAGCGATAATATTGTTCTTTCCCTTTATGTGGTGAATTTCGAGGTTATACGGTTGCAATGACAAGCACCATCTCATTAACCACTGATTCTAGTTTTTCATTGTATACAAGAATTTCAGGGGGTTGTGATCAGTAAACACTTTCACAGGAAAGTGTGAACCACTAAGATACACATTAAACTTATCCACTACAAAGAGCAAGGCAAAACACTCTTCTTCAATAGTGCTGTAGTGTTTCTGATAAGGTTTGAGTTTACCGGATGCATAGGAAACTGGATGCAAAATCTCAGCATCACTGTACTGTGACAAAACTGCTCCTACACCAACATCACTAGCATCCACTTGAATTATGAACGGCATATGAAACTGAGGGAACTTAAGAATAGGTGCATTGACTAATAGGCAACGAATCTTTGTGAATGAAGTTTGGCATTCTGGGGTCCACACAAACTTTCTCTTGGGACTAATCAAGTCTGTTAGGGGGGCTGAGAGGTCAGCGAAGTTGGGTACAAACCTTCGATAGTACCCTGCCATACCCAAGAAACGCATTACTGCCTTGCGGTCCTGGGGGATGGGAAGTGTAGAAATGGCTTCGACTTTGGCAGAAACTGGGCTGACTTCCCCTTCTCCTACCACGTGACCCAGAAATATTAGTTTGGCATGGCCGAACTCACTCTTGGCAAGGTTAACAGTGAGTCCCACCCTGGCTAAGTAGGAGAAGAGAGTCTGTAGCTGGTGAAGATGATCCTGCCAGGATTTGCTGTAGACCACAATATCGTTGAGGTAGGATTGCACGCCCGAGAGGCCATCTGTCACCCGGTGGATCAGTCGCTGGAAGGTAGCGGGTGCATTCACCATACCGAAAGGCATGACGGTATATTGGAATAGCCCGTCCGGGGTGACAAACGCAGACACTCTCTAGGCCCTCTCCGATAGCTTTATCTGCTAGTAACCCTTAAGCAGGTCAATCTTCGAGATGTACTTCGTTCCACCCAAACGGTCCAACAGGTCGCCAATTCGTGGGAGAGGGTAGCAGTCCTGACGGGTGAGTTGGTCTACCCTGAGATAATCCGTGCACATCCTAAATGTGCCATCAGGTTTGTCCACGAGTAGACATGGAGAGGCCCACTCGCTGTCGCTCCGTTCCACCAATCCATGGGCGAGCAGGAAATCCACTTTCTGTTGAAGTGCCGCACGATTCTCAGGATTGGCGCGGTAGGGATTCTGCTTGATGTGAACGGCCCCCTCTGTCAGGACCACGTCATGTTCCACCAGGGGACACTGTTGGGGAACGTCACCAAACAGTTGTGGAAACTTGGAAAGCAGGTACTCCAGGTCTTCACTTTGGTCAGACAACAAGTGCTGGAATTTAAAATGGGGGTTAGTCAAGAAGTCTGAGTTTTGCAATTTGCTATCAAGAGGCAACTGGATGTCATTATGCTCCTTGATCTTAAAATCCTCTAGTTCACATTTAAATTGTGCTACATATTCTATGTTTAATACCTTATCAGGATCTCTGCAGTGATAGACTTTCAGCAGGTTAACATGTACTAGTCTTTCTGACTTCCTACGATCAGGAGTATTTAAAACATAATTCACATTACTTACTTTCTTATGAACAACATATGGACCATGGTACTTGCTTTATAGCGGCATTTTAGGTATAGGCAGAAAGGCAAGCACTAAATCTCCTGGCTGAAATTCTCTGACAACTGTAGTCTTATCATACTGCAGTTTCATTTTATCTTGAGACTTCTCTAAATTATTCATAGTTAGTTCTACTGCAGATCTCAGTCTAGATTTAAATTGATGCACATAAGTGAGAAGAGGTTTATTAGAGTTAGCATTGATCCAAGTATCTTTTAACACTTTCAAGGGACCTCTGACCTCATGACCAAAGACTCGGGAAAACTGTGAAAATCCTAGAGAATCTTGTACACTGCTTCTTACAGCATACAACACAAAATGGATGCCCTCATCCCAGTCGGCATTGTTCTCTTCACAATATTTAGTGAGCATGGATTTGAGGGTCTGATAGAACCTCTCTAATGCCCCCTGGGACTGTGGGTGACTGGCTGTGTAATGGTACTGGTGTACTCCCAACTCTTCCATGGTTTGCTTGAAGAGCTGAGAGGTAAAATTACTTCCCAAATCCGACTGTACCACACAGGGTATTCCATACTGGGTGAAAAATTTACGAAGCGCCTTTACTACATTTTTTGAAGTTATACACCTCAAGGGGAACACTTCTGGATACCTAGTGGTGGAGCACATGACAGTCAACAAGTACTCATTCCCACCACGGCTTCTTGGTAAAGGCCCTACACAGTCAATTATGATTTTACTGAACGGTTCATCCGTTACAGGGATGGGATTTAAAGGTGCAGGCTTGATGGGTTGGTTGGATTTCTCAGCAAGTTGACACACATGACAAGTTATACAGCAAGACTAAACAGACTGTTTCATCCTCGGCCAAAAGAAATCATTGAGAATTTTGTCATAGGTCTTGTTGACACACAAATATCTACCACTAAGGTCATGAGCAATGGAAATTATGTCTACCCTATATTTATATGGCACAACTACTTGATGCACCTCTTGCCAGGGCTCATCAGCTGGCACATTGGGAGGTCTATTTTTGCGCATCAATGTACCATTACTTAGATAGAAGCATTGAGGATAGTTTCCCATCTCTGACTCTTCCACAGCCCTATCAAAATATATTGCCAGTTCAGGGTCCTACTTCTGAGCCTCTTTGAGAGTTTCAGAATCAATGGGGATCTTGCTGATATCCTCTGAATCTATATCAGTAAATAGGGAGGAAGTGTCTAGGTCAACACCATCAGGATCAACTTTGTCCTTCTTACTGTGGTGACCAGCCCCACTCATAGTCACTAGACAGGAGGGAAACAAATTGGGATACTGATTTTCTAATTGCTTATTGTTGTTATCAGAGGAGGGAGTGGAGGTAACAATGGGGTCTGGTATCACTTTGCCACCGGCGATATCGTTGCCCATCAAAAAGTTCACTCCTTCTACAGGTAGTGAATCCCAACTGTAAAGTAACCACTAGCTAATTCAGTTTTTAGATACACCCTACCCAAAGGAACAACAAGACACCCACTGACTCCCTGAATGAGTATACTCTGGCCCAGCAAACAGTCCTCCATACTGGGCACCAATCCTCTTACCAAGAGGCTATGAGAAGCTCCTGTGTCTCTCAAAATATGAATGGGATAGTCAGTGGAAGCGTCAGAAGAGGAAACTGATCGTGTGGAAAGAAAAGGTTTGAACTGGGTAGAACAGCTAGGTGGTATACTAGTGAAAACCTGGTTGTGAGAGCCATCAGAGTCAGAACAGGCAGTCAAAACAGGTGGAGTAGGAGGGGATACTGCTACTCTATTTGGATGAAGTACAAGGGAAGAGCCTAGAACCGTGCTACTCTCTTGTTTACGTGTTTTCTCTTTTAATTTTAATATGGGACACTCTCTAAGAAGATGTCCAAGTTGCTTACAATAGGCACACACTAAGGGTCCAGGAGGTTTAATGGAAGAAAGAGAAGTTTTGTTAAATTCCTTTTTATCAAATCCATTGCTCCCAGATGCTACCCTTGAAACTGGTTGGGAGACACCACCATAACCAGACCTACCACCAGTGGAGTAGAAACCACCACCATCACGAGGACCAAAACCAGAATGTGGCCGGTTGGCAGGCTCTCTCTGTCCTGCCTTGAAATAAAAATCGCCGAGAGTTAATCTGTAATTTTCAGCCAAAATAGCCGCCCTGTCTACAGATTGCACCATTCTCTCTTATAGGTAAAGTTTTAAGGGGAAGGGGACTTTGCGGAGAAATTCTTCAAGCATAACTAGCTGGCACAACTGCTCAAAGGTTGTCACTTTACTGGCTCTCAACCAACTCAGAAACTTTCGCTCTTTTTCCTTCACAAATTCTAGATAGGTTTGTTTTTCACCTTTCTTCATATCCCTGAAATGTTGACGATGAGTTTCAGGAACCTGATCATACACTGCTAAGACTGAGGTATTAAGAGTTTCATAGATCAAGGAATCACTGGGGAGATTGGTGTAAACCTGCTTGGCTTTACCTATGAAAGCAGTCTGGGCTAGAAATGCCCACTGATCATTTGGCCACTTGAGTTGGTTGGCTGCCTTCTCAAAAAGGATGAAGAAATTCTCCTGGTCAGTCTCATCAAAACTAGGGACAAATTTCAAACTATGACCTTTATCAGAAAATGGTCTATTTGCAACCGAATCCCTTTGATTCCGGTTTTCTTCAGCTTTTAACTTTAACATGTGCTCATCATGCTCTCTCTCACGTTGTTTTTCCTCAAGCTCACGCTGTTTTTGTTCAAACTCATGCTGTCTTTGTTCACGCTCATGTTCAATTTCACGCTGTTTTCGTTCCAACTCTCTTATTGCCCCACGCTCCTTCTGCTCCCTGTTAGCTTTTGCATTCTCTAGTTCTAATAGTTTCATTCTCATCCATGCATCACTGCCTCCTTCCTCTGCACACAACTGATAGGCTGCCTCAAACAAAACACCAGTATTTACCAATTTCCCAATCACACTCCTTCTAATCTCACCTTTGTATTACTAGATTTGTAAGGTACTTCATACTCTGTGGCTAAGTCAATCCAGTCTACTTTTTTGAGCTTCCATACAGACAAGGTGCTCAAGGAGGGGTCAGCGACAAATTCACTGATCATAAAGTCCATGATTGAATGCTATGAATAAGGATGAACGAGAAAATGTATGACAAATTAGGATGAGTGAAAAACGCGCATAATTGGCATTAAAAAACGTAGAGGTTAACCAACTCTCTAAACTCATAAACAGAACAAAACGAGATGGATGAGATGAGCATGCGATGTCCTAGCGAGGGACCTAATGTTTCACTAATGTTCTCAATTACTACCAAACGAGGGTAAGAAAGGAATCCGGGTTATGGCACCATGTTACGTTACGAGCGGGGTTCGAACCCATAACATAAAGAAACATTCCACTAAAACCACAAAATGAGGACTTATTACTTAGCCTCACATAATGCAGTAAATATGACTATCATTTTCAGTCAAGAAGAAGTGGCATGTTAAACTTCCACAAAAACTAGCGACTCTATTTGTAGTCACTAAAACTTTGGTAGGTGAAAAGATGTGGCAAGTTAATAAAATATCAGTTGATGTCAAATGGCTGTTTTAGCCTAAAAAAAACAAAGATATTCCTTTCTCATCACTCGTTCAGAATTAGTTATCTTTAGTTACTTTGACTTAGATTTATCCCAACAATCAAAAGTATAATATATTAGCACAAAGGTAAAATTTAAAGAATATGTAAAATAAAATTATAATTTATTTACATGATTAATTATACATAAAAGTTAATTCTAGTAAAAAATATCAAAGTGAGAAACATTGAAGTGAAAGAATAAAGACACTCTTAAGAAAAATAATACATAGTTACATAATTACCCTCCAAGAGAGTAAGTGAAAGCAATCAATAAACATAGAAAAATCCTAGGCTGTACTTATTCAACGCATGGGCATCAATCAATCAATCAATGAGTAGTGACAGGGGGTTAGGGGGAAGTGGGGATAGGACAAGAAATAGTTGGATGAAGTGAATTGTAGCAGGAGAAAAAGGTTTCCAGGCTTGACTGGAACTGCCTGAGGGTTTTTCTGATTTTAGCTGCTGAAGAGACTGGTCAGGGCAAGGTCGACAGGGGCACATTCGGGGAGGCTCCTCGCTGGCACGGGTATCATCTGCCATGTCTGGTCGGGGGCGTGTGAGGCTGGGGTGATGGTGGTGAAGGTGAGGGGTGGTGGTGGTGGTGGTGGTGAGTTTTTATTTCCTTGGGAGGTCTGGGAAGCCGCGTTTTAGAGCTTCCTCCACTGTTACCATGCAGGTCACGTAGTTGGTCTTGGGGTCCTTCGTGTGGAAGTAGCAGTTGCAGCCGTCTCTTTTCCAATTCTCCATACAGTAGGACAGGAATCCGTGGAATTCAGGTATTATGCAGTCCTTGTATGCATAGCTCATGGACATGTTGAAGTCTGTTTCGAGGTGTGGATAACAGATTTCCTTGAACAGTTGCTGAGGAGTTTTTGGAGTTTTTGCTGATTGTGGTGTTGGTGGCTGGGGCTTGGAAGTTGCAGCTGGTAAGGTCTCCTTTGCTACTGCTGGTGTTTTCTTCTTCTTCATTCTTTTGGCTTTGGGGCTCGCCATCTCAATGGTGGGCATGGAGGCTGCTTCTGCATGTTGTGCTAACTCAGGTGGTGGTGTAGTGGTTGCAGTCAAAGCCGTGATTTCTGAAGGTGGTGGTGGTGGTGGTGGGAGGGCTTCCTCGACCTCCATAGGTGGTGCTGGAGTCTTGTCCTCTTCAGGGTTGCATTCTCCAGTGAAAAGGTCGATGCATGGGCATGGTGAAAGTACGGTTTATATACCCTCAGCTCACCTGGCTCTGATATCAAACTCTCGAACTGTATTAATCATCAACTCATTATATACTCGCTGGATCAAAGTATTACTTTTACCAAGAACTCTATGATATATCTTGTAATCAATACTTATGATTAGAAAAGCCAAATACAATATTGCCTAGTTATAATCAATATCATTCATACGCCAGGCAATGAAGGAGAGAAAGAGAGTTGGAGGAAAGGAGGGAAAGGGGGGGGGGGGGAAATTGAGTAGGAGTAAGGGTGTAAAGGACTAGGGGGTAGAATGGAATGTGGAGAAAAAGGGGGGTAGGCAGCAAGGACCCTCACCATACCACACCACTTGTGTTGGTACAATCAGGGACAATAATATTTTCTTATATACAAAACTAAGCTGCCTACGAGTCAAATTAACTATACCAAGCTCACAACACTGCATACGATATTCAATCATAAATAATTAAATATTGTAACCACCATCATAAGCACAATGCCACAATTACAACCAGTGATACCTTAACCTAAGAAGTGCGCACCGTATGTAGTGAACACCATGCCCTGGTGCGGACCTATTTCACTGTTTCCATCACTAAAATTGTTATTTTACCATAAATATCATTAATACTTATCCATATGCGCCTATTTTACGTTTAATATGAAGATATTCACATGTTACAACAATGAAATCAAGTGGAAACAGTGTTTGGCTGGTCAAAATCCCGAAATGAGAGTGAGAGTTTCATTCATCAAGTTTGAGCCAGCCTGCTCCACACCCACCCCTCTCAAGGCTTGGAAAGGCACTGAGGCCTCTCTCTGTAACTCCCGCTATTTCCGACGCTTAGACACACAGATGACCACGCCCTGCTAGCAACTCGCTAATGTTAGCACAAAAATATACCTAAGAATAAGGGAATAACAGGGAAAATAGGTGATAATTGAAGGGGGGGGGGGGGCAAGGGGGGAAGGAGGGGATGTGGAGGAGTGATATGTGGCATGGCCGAGGGGCAAACAAAAATATAAAAAAAAATTAATTGCTACTGGAGTGTTTTAAAAAAAAATTAGGCCTAGGATCATAAGAGTCTCCCCGCAGTCGCCCAGTAAAACTCATAAGAGTCTCACTGCAGCTGCCGGGTTAATAATGTACTAAAGTAGAAATCCCTAACACTAGTTAGGAGGCTTTGTAAATGCTGGACTCCACTACTTGGCCATCTATCTGATGGAGTAGCTGATATTTTTATCGTATAGCAGACGATCTAGTTCAAGAGTTGCCCCACATGGTGCAGAAGTTTCTGGAGTGTGGATGTCTCTGCTTTTTCCCCTGTGGCTCGAGGCGACGTGTGGTAGCTGGTTGCTGTGTCGTCGCGGGAGGTAAGGCTTCGCGTGTTTTTCGTGCTGCTTGCCCTATGCCTCGTGGCTAGCCTCATTGTAGGGGTATGTTTCTATGGCTAGGATTTATTATTGATTATTGAATTAAATAATAAGTGTAGCCTTAAGATGTTACTTTCGCTCTCATGTGGTATTATTTTACATGATTGGAAAGTGTCAGGAGACGTTCTGACGTAATTTGAATGTTTTGTGTGTTTCAAACTTGATCAGTCAAGTTCGTACACACAAAGGATGTGGTTTTTCCCTCCAGCGCGCTTTTGTCAGAAATTGGTGCCGGAGACTCGCCTCGGCGGGCAAGGAATTGATCCAGGAAACCCAGTTTGGTTAACATGCCATTAAATTCTCCGGCGGAACATCTGACTTCTAATGGTTATTTTCGGCCTGGACTCCGTCATCGCGACAGAAAGGCCTATTTTGGGAAACAGAGTATCATAGATAAGTAGTCTTATTACCTTCCATGAGAAAACCATCAGGGTTTTTTCCAGAAGGATGCGAAGGAAAATTTGAGTAGCAAGTGTACTAGGTCTAATTTTCGGGCGTATTCGAGGTGTGATTATGGGTGTTGAATGTCTTGGATTCTCGATATGAGCATTGATTCTTGGACATTTTTATTTCCAGATTACACTCTTAGACCTCGACGACGCGCCCCAAGGTGGGGGGCCGTTCCCAGAAGGGGGTTATGTCATGCGATATGTTACCCTCTGTACTGCACGGACAGGTATGTACATAATTTAGAGATAGACCGAATATTTGCATTCGCATTCGCATTCGCATTTGCGAATATTCGTTATGTTTTCAATATTCGCATTCGTATTCGCATCTGCATTTCCATTCATAGCTATCTGCGAATTTGCGAATATTTTCACCAAACCAATGGAGCATATAAAAGTACATAAAATATTAAATTTTAATGTTAACACAAACGAATTGATAAAAGTGTAGATGTGCGTTGGGGTGCTAGAGTGGAATGAAGGTGGACTGAGCAGTGTTGCCACTTAACTGTATTTAAGCCTTTCTGTACCTGCGACGTCTTATTAACTTTATTCTGGCTACGATAAGACGACTTAATTCAGCTTAAAAAGGGCCTCAAGCAATTAACTGGCTTCTAACTATCTCACTTAACTCATTTAACTACCACAGTTCCTTCTTAAACTGCACAAAATCGTGTAAATATAGCTAGAATGCAATAAAAAATACGTCACCGGTAGAGAAAGGGTTACTAGTACCAGATCGAACCAGTGAAAAGTACCAAATTATTCGAAAACTTACCAAATACAGTGAATACACATACTACCTTATATTTTATCTCTAGATGATTAAGCGACAGTGTTGTCATTCACACTCCGTTTAAATTAATTTCTCGGATCTCTCCAAAACCTTAAACTGGGATATATTCCATATATCCCATTAGTTTGAATTTGAAAGCCCAACAGGGACAATTATTATTGACGTTATATAATATATTTCATATTTGTAAATGTGATTGGTGGTTGATGCGAAATTTGGTTAATAGTTTTTTTTTGTTTTTAAATCGTCCGCTAGATTGCTGTTTAGATATGCTAAGTTTAGAGGAAAAATAGCTAAAATGGCATCACTGCCCGGTAAACGAACGTGTGCTAGACCTGGACAGTTGAACCGTCACACTATTGCAGTTTCAGACATATCCAATATAATAGCATGTCAATAAAGAATATGCCATCATAATTATTTCCTCACTGATTTCGTATTTAGTACCAGATATTGACTATTTTATTTAAATATTCGAAATTCGCATTTGCATTCGCGAATTTTACAACTAAATATAAGCATTCGCATTGGCAAATATGGAAAATTAATATTCGTTCCATCTCTAATATTTATTATTCTATTCTTTCACCATGAGAAGTGTATTATGTGAGTACCGTGTTTGATTCACTCTAGTGGTCTTTAGCTATATCAAAGTGTTGTGGTGTATGTACTAGCCGTCTCGATGAAGCACTAGGTCAAGTGGCCCTATTGGTAATTAAGGCACACTTCAATGACTATCCAAAGGGGGTAGCCCATAAATCGTTAGTACAACGTTGTGGCTTTATGGAATAATTTTTCATGATTAAATCTCCGATTAGTTAACGAAACGATCTTTAGCTATAACAAAGTATTGTGGTGTATGTACTAGACTTCACGATGAAGCACTAGGTCAAGTGGCCCTATTGGGAATTAAGGCACACTTCAATGACTATCCAAAGGAGGTAGCCCATAAACCGTTAGTACGACGTTGTGGCTTTATGGAATCATTTTTCATGATTAAATCTCCGATTAGTTAACGAATATCACCTCGTTCCGTGATGATCAAATGGTCAAACGCGAGGGTCATTTCGGTAGACCGTTTTCGTACAGACACCGGCTCGGTTGACGCAATGCCGACTAGCCTTATCCATAGTTATGCGAAACGTGCCCATTCGAGGTCACGTCTCGTAAGCAGGGCTCAAGCTCACGCTAGGACGCCCTGGGGACAGTCTTCATTCGTCGGCCAAGTATACAAGACTGGCAAACATGTTTACATAGTTTAGAGCCAGACGAGTGACACCGGAGATATCTATTTCCGGCTTTGAGAGGTCTCCGTCATACGGAGGCATCGAGGGCGCGACTCTGGCAAACGCCGGGGACGACTCTCCTCCCCCGCCCTTCCGTCTCTGCCTCATCCAAACCTGTTGTGCATTTTGACAGGTCGGTGTGGGTAGCCAGGTGGGCAGTGAAGCCCCCAGAGACGGTGATCGGGACGGGTGCCATGTGTCGCGATCAGTACAGCTAGGTGTTTAACTCCCTCGTTTCACTATTCTACTAGTAGTGGTACTGGGAGGGTGTTAGCCGTTCCCTCCCGGGAGTAACAGGAAGGCACCGGGTCCTGTTCTGCCAGTTTGAAAAATCAGTGTCCGCTGCCTCGCAGGTTACCGACACTAGGTGTACGGCAAGCCGTTGAGGTTTAGGTACTGTCATCAATATTGAACTTGAGTTGGGAAACCTGTGACAGTGGTCGGTCGATCATGGCGATCCGGTTTGGGACATTTCGACCCCTCTAAACAGTCAGACACTTATGAACCATTGACAGCAATCAGGTTTCCACTTTTAGGGTTAAATGGACTCTCTGTACCACCGGTGGTGGAGAATGTTTGCCTGCGGGCAGGTTTCACGATTCATCTTCCAACCCGTCAGCTCATACCTACTGGGTCTCGTAACAGGGCCTTGTCGTCACTGACTTCTCAGTGCTTTAGTTGCCATCCTACTTTCGAGTCGTTCGTTAAGAGGAAAGTGTTCCTTCTGGCCTTGACTCCGGGTACCTGAGCAGGCGGCAATGAGCAGCGAACCTAACAGTCTCGATTTCTGGCGATTATGGATGTTCTAATTACGCCGTCCGATGCTTCATCGCTAAAACGAGCTTAGTGGGCTGGGTTTTCTGGCTTTCACGTGCTCTGGTGCTCTTAAGAGATACTCACCTTACGTTATGACCGGTGAACTCTCTTTCCTCTAGGAGAGGGTCCCGGCCTACTCAACTGGGCGCACTCTGCGTTGGTATACTAGGTGGTCACGTTACGACGTGGGCGATAGCACCTATACTTGTGGCGGTGATAACAAGTAGCAATCCCTGCTCAGTGGGGCAGGCACCTGACTTTCGTCAAGGGGCACGTGTCATTAAAATTAGTGACCACAGGCTTCCTTTCTTCCTCCAGAGCGATTGTGTACGGAAAAGGAAAGGGAGCCTTGACACATTTTTGAAAGAATGGAATGGACGGAATTCGGGTTTTCTCGATTTCCATTGTCCAAACTCCACTGAGGTGGGTTTCACTTTCTCCCGGCGTTGGCCCCAAGTTGTAATGGACGGAACTCCGTCGTACCAATTCCTGTTTTAGCCTGAGACGTTTGTTTTGGTCACGGGTATCGACGAATCGCATCTGTAGGCATCTACCCTGGCTTTCCTAACAAGATGTCTCCCTATTACCCTACATACGCACTGTCTTTGCTGGATGGCATTGCGACACCGGATATGATAGGTCGGGGGCTTTTAGAATTGAGGCTAATTTTACGGGAGAAAAGAAAAAGGAGATACTGGACGGCACAAACCCTCAACCCCGCCGGACAAGGGGTCAGGTTGTGTAACTCCTGTCACGGTTTTCTGGCTTAGTCGCCAGATCGCACATGCGCTGATCAGGACGGCTTAGGCACTTACTGATTTTCACGCTACATATAGCTCTCTCTCTGGTTGCAGACCCTGTTACATGACGGGGTTCTTTCATATGTGCCACCGGGCTTAAGCACGAACAGTGGTAAGCAATGGCGTCACTTAGGGGTGACTGACGACCTCGTTTAAGATTTCTCGTGCCGAAGTGGGACAGTGTTCAACTGAGCCCGGGCGTAGCCCTGTCTCATCGGACTCACTCCATTCACAACGCATAAGTCAAATGTGTCATGGGATTCAGATCAGGTTTACACATCTGCCACATAGTTGAATATCTGTTTCGTCCTGACAGAAGCCTTACTCTCCCATTACATGACAGGTTCCAAAATTCATCGCTATGAGGATAAAGCGTCAGACTTAAGTCGTTTCGTAGAATACCTCTCAACCTGAACATGGCTCTGTGAATCTTTACCAAATTAGTCCGACAGGCTCTGTCTTCACTGTTAAAACAAGGGATCACGATAATGGGGTCCCTAGCCGACTGGCTGGTGGTAGCAGAGCTCGGGATATAATGCCTCAAGTCGGCTTTCTTATCTGGATTCAACTTCCTCGAAAGTTGGACAGGTTGAAAGTCCAGAGCTTAAATCTTTGAGGGAAACAGGCTGTTCCCGCTATGGACGGCGGAAAAGTCGTAGCAACTCCCGAAATTACTCCACAACTTGCTAGCAATCTGGGTTGAGCCAGAAACACTGCATTTAATTATGATGTGGTTTTCCTCCTCCGCCTACAGTATGGTTTGATACCAAGGCTTCAGGAACGTTTGGTTCGGGGTTAGTCAAACCTCGGATCAGTGTCTTTGGTCCCACTCCACGGAGTTTCACATCAATGCAATAGAGTTCCTAATTCCCTTTTTATGCCTTCAAGCTCTTGGTTCCACAGTAACAAGGAAATCAGTAGCTTTTTGAATGGCCAACCTGAATGCGGCGAATGCGGCGTCATGCAGACACGAGGGTAAACGAGGTCTCGAAATACTGTTAGAGTTGTCGGAAAAGATTTTGTTAGCCAATCAGCGAAACATTTATCTTCAGACAAACTTATCTGCCGGGCAAGACCAATGTTTGAGCAGATACCATTATTAGAATGGTGGCTCAGGCAATCCGTGTTTTGACAGTTTGTAGGGCCATACTATCCACGAGTGGATCTCGTCGTGTCAGAGGAGAACCACAGGCTACCTCTGCCCCTGAAATTCTGTGTTTTTCTTAAATTCCTATCTTGTACGATTCCTTGGAGTTGGCCCGCCGAGTTTCACTATATCCCGGTGTTGGCCTTAAGTTGGGATGAACGGAGCTCTGTCTCCTCCACCTCCTGGCTTATGCAACTTCCATGGAGTTAGCACATCGAGTGTCGCTATATCCTGGTGTTGGCCGAGTCATTGGGGGGTCCCAGCTTTGATGGGCATTAGTAGCCGGGTTTTGTTGCGAACCAAGTTCGGAATTAGTCAGTATTGGGTAAGACCCTTTTTCAACTAGAATTTCTGTATCAATCAAGCTGGTCATTTTTAATTACATGGATAGAGGAAACTGTTCAAACTGACACTTCGGTATCGTTAATTTTCAAATATCTTGATTACTTTTGATCATAAAACGATTGTCAGTCGTAACTCTTAGGAATCACACGACAGCAATCCGGGTCCCATTCATTGACTTAACTGGGCTCTTCGTTCCGCCGACGGAGTGCATGTTGCAAACTTCACCCACCGCCCCGTCAGCTCATGTCTACCGGGTCAAACCCGAGTATCTAAGCAGGCGGCAAGGAGCAACGAACCAAAATGGTCTCAGGTTCGGATGACGCAATGTGAATGTTCATATTGCGCCGTCTTCTTCCTTCAAGGCCAAGAACGAGCAGTGAGCTTGTTTACGGCTTTCCTGGTTCCGGCGCTCAAATGGAGCTAATCACCGTCCTTGATGCCTGGTGCTATATCTCAGGCAGTTTATGGGAGTGTCCCGGCCTAGCCAACCGAGCACTCTCACGGTAAATATTTATCTCTTGCTCTCGATCAACAGAGTCAATTCGGTGTCACAGAGTGGCAACGGGTCTGATGGTTTGGTGCTTTTAGAATTAAGGTTACTTTTAGGAGTAAAAAGAAGGAAGGGGGGGGCTGGGGGGGGGGGGCTGGAAAACCCAGACCTTCAGCCCCGCCGGACAGGATGTAAGTGCACGAGCAATGTGCACAAGCAAAGTGAGATACTTTATTTTCAGATTAATTTTCAGGACTGAATGTACAGTTCAGTGAGATGATTTTTTGTTCATTGTATTTTGGATACATAGACATATAGTTCAGATCATCTGCATTTATCATAAGATCCTCAGCCTATGGCGAGAGATCAGGAGTCGTAAATATTCCTGTATTTTTATACATACCAAATATGTTGTGATATGCAGGTAGGTACCTGACTCTGCTCTAGGACTTATCAGAAGTCACAAGTTAATATAACCAAGACCTTCAGCCCCGCCGGACAGGATGTAAGTGCACGAGCAATGTGCACAAGCAAAGTGAGATATTTTATTTTCAGATTAATTTTCAGGACTGAATGTACAGTTCAGTGAGATGATTTTTTGTTCATTGTATTTTGGATACATGGACATATAGTTCAGATCATCTGCATTTATCATAAGATCCTCAGCCTATGGCGAGAGATCAGGAGTCGTAAATATTCCTGTATTTTTATACGTACCAAATATGTTGTGATATGCAGGTACCTGACTCTGCTCTAGGACTTATCAGAAGTCACAAGTTAATATAACTGGTATACGAATGGATATTCATATACAAAGTTTTATTAATGACTACAAAGTTGCATACAGTCTTAAATATTTGATATGGTTATACATAACCAAATATTTTGTGATATGCAGGTACATTCCATTACTCACGGACTATGAGTCATGAGTTAGGATCACAATTTTGTATAAAATTGTTATTCATAAGCAAAATTATTTTTTATTTAGAATGTGGGACACATTTGCGATCAATTGTTACATGGACCTGCGGGGTTATGTATATGCAGGTCTTCTTCGAATTACGCTACCTGCATTCCTTTTCCATTTTTCAATATTTTGTATGTACAGAATAACGATTAGATTGCTATATTTGGATGTTGTTTTATCAGCCTATTGTTGATTTTTTAGTGGTTTGATATTGTCACGAATGTCCCCCTCCAGACTTGCGATATCAGGCATATCGTCAATGATGGAGGGACCACTAATATATTATAGTTTTGATCCCGGGAGGGAAGAGAGAAAACCTAATATTTAGTAGTGGCCCCGGAATCATTGACGATGTAGGCCCTCCCTTCCATCCCCTTCCCATTCATTGATGTTTTAAGTGAATCTTGATAAATCATTGAAGGCGGGATGACGCTTCACGGAGCAGCGTCTCACGGAGAATACTCTGCACGGGAAACATCCACACGTTTGGGAAGCTTGGCTTATAGTATTTCTAAAATTTTATTTTATTTTATTTTTTTACGAAGTTGTTTCGTAGTGAGTACCCAATCATAAGGACGATTCTGTAAGAGAATAAGCATACCCTTACGATGTGGCTCCTCTCTCTCTCCCTGCGGCGGTTGTTTCAAACAGCTAACACAAGGGCTTGAAAGGGCGCTATTATGTAATAGGCATATCATCAATGATTCCGGTGCCAATACTAAATATTAGGTTTTCTCTCTTCCCTCCGGGGATCAAACCAAGAAACTAGCAATTTAAAAATATGTTTGTATTATTAAAACAAAACGATTAGTATTATAATAGCAATAATTTGTTTATCATAACACATACAGTAGTATATTACACATAGTGCATGGACAATGTCATAAAAGGGAAATACGTAAGTGAATGGAGTAAGGATCCGAGTGTGTGTTTGAGTATTCTGCCCGCTTGTGTGTATTTGTATGCATGTGTAAGTGTGTGTGCTCAAGTGCATGGATTTATGTATGCGGCCCTCTTGGTGTATGTAGTGTACGTGTGCGTATGGAATCGTGTACTGTATGTATGTGTGTCGTGCCCATATAAACTAGAATTTTCGTTGTTTATCAACTCTGCGTAAGCAGAGTTTGGTATCGCCCCCCCGTATAGTGGGTACCACACAAAAAAAATGTCTGTCGTCGTCGTCGTCGTCGTCGTCGTCCGTCTGTCTCGGAACTCCTCCTAGACCGTTGGACGGATTTTCACCAAATTTCACACGAACATTTGTTGCTTGAATGCAAAAGTCAGTCAAAAAAGATGTTTTGAATTTATGCAATAATTATGATTTTAGGTCCAAAATATGGTTTTGCCCCCCCCCCCCCAGCAATGATGCCGTTCTGGGAGCGAAAACATCTCGCTACGCATTTGCTAGGTTAAGTTAGTTTAGTTGGCATTAGAAGTGATGGTAGTAATATTTGGATTTATGGTGATAGTAGTGATAATGGTGATAATTGTAGTGATGATGATTGTAGTTGTATTGATGATGATGACAGTAGTGATGATGATGACAGTAGTAGATATGATGGTGACAGTAGTAGTAATGATGGTCATAATAGTAGTGATGATGGTGACAAGTAATGATGATAGTTGTAGTGATAATAATGACAGTAGTGATGATGGTAGTGACGATGGTGTTAGTATTAGTGATGATGGTGAGTAGTAGTGAGGATTGTGAAATTTGTAGTGATGATGACGATAGTTGTGGTGATGAAGTTCATAGTAATGGTGATGATGGCAGTAGTAGTGATGATGGTGACAGTAGAATACATTATGGTAATATTTGTGACAGTAGTAATGATGATGGTTATAGTAGTAGTGATGATGTTAACAGTAGTAATGATGATTGTAAATGGTGGTGATGATATTAGTAATGATGGTTGATAGTTGTAGTATCAATTATGATAGTAGTGATTAAGATGCTAGTGACAATGGACAGTGATGATGGTGAGAGTAGTAGTGATAATTGTAATTGTAGTAGTGATGATCATAGTAATGGTGATGATGACAGTACTCGTTATGATTGTGGCAGTTGTAGTGATGATGGCAGTAGTAGTGATTATGTTGATTGTGATTGATGATGGTATTAGTAGTGATGATGGTAACCCATCGCAGAGTTGGGTATGCCGTTTTGATTTTGGGCAAAACGGCACGTCTACTTTATTGTAGATGTCCTAACATTTGTCCACAGGATGGACCACTCTATTATGTCAATAGTCCCACCCTACCTAGGTCAATGTCAGTTGTGTGTGTGTGTGCTCTCCCGTTGGAGTGCGCGTGTGTGTATGTGTGAATCTTTCGCTATATCAATATAGTTATAATAATATATGTTGTATTTTGCAACCTGTAGTGATATTATAACTCCCGCTTAAAGATATAGTCGTCAGTATATGCGAGGAATTATGAGCGGCATACGTTTACTTATAGTACACTATTTCAGATCAACGTAGTTAAATCATAATGCTGACGATCTGAAAGGTGTGTACTCGGATTCTTACTTTTATGATCAGGAAAGCTTGTAAGCCCAATGATAGACCAAGTTGATGAATTAGTTAATCTTATAATATTTGCATGATAATGTGTGGCTTAATTATCCCCATTGCATTATTAAATGGGAGCCAGATTTGGATACTGACTTATTTAAATTACTTTATATTATATGTATTATATGTTGAGCATAGTCACAACACTTGCATATTTGCCTTATCATTTCAGTATCAAGTAATACACCAACAAAAACTACGAAAATATACAGTTTTACCTCTCAACAATCAGATCTACTTAATAAAAAGCACACACACATTCTGACACACAAACGCGCATGTATACATTTGGGGAACTAAAAAACGAGGCAGAGGTTTATGGTGGTACCTGGCAACATGTGTTAGTAAACAGTGTAGTAAAACATGCTTTATGAATGAACTAGACGTGTTGCCTGCCTTATGTTAGGAGTAAGTTGATTGGTTGGCAAGATGTCAGTTATCTTTTTGTGAAATGTTTTTATAGCTCTTATTTTCGTAACATTACATAACAAATGTGCCTTCTTATTACAATAATACAAAGTGCAGATTTATGTGATACAGTTGATATGAATACACATATTATTTAACACCTATGAATAACTTGATGTAATTAAAGGACACGAGCTATGTGGGTAGCACGGCTTCTACAGGGTGAGGGAAGTTCATAGCAACTGCACGGAAATGGTAGATATACAATTTCAGACATTGCATATATTTGTTTATAATATTATATTTACAGTTAATAAAATGCCGATTTGTTTTGATAGTGTAAAAAGTAAATTGTGTGTTAACTGTAAAACATGACAACCTTTTGGAGAATCCATAAAGGATCGGTTTGTGCAACTGTAGAATGCGTCCGAAACACACTGAAATTACCCCCCACCCCCTCTCTCTCTCTCTCCCTCTCTCTCTCTCTCTCTCTCTCTCACACAAACTAAACAACCAACACCGAGGCTCCTCTTCACTTGCACAATGTGACTAGTCTTCATAAGCATATATT
Source organism: Paralithodes platypus (assembly GCA_032716605.1). Lineage (NCBI taxonomy): Eukaryota > Metazoa > Arthropoda > Malacostraca > Decapoda > Lithodidae > Paralithodes > Paralithodes platypus. The sequence continues at coordinate 22,214,755 of CM064578.1, forward strand.
GTACAGTCTGCGAATTCAAGATGCAAGGGATTTGGGTGTAGGACTAATATTGTTAAACAAGAAGCCTTGCAATCAATTACATTCTTGGTATCTCAGGCCAAGCCACCCAAGCTCTTCCAAACCCTCCTTCATTTTCCCTTCGACCCTCACGTCGTCCACCCCCTCACCCACCAGCTACAGAAGATTATACCCATCGGTAATAATCATATATCTGCGGCTAGCGACGGAGACAGCAGACTCTCCTATCCTTTTTGTTTATCAGGCCTCTGATTGGCATTTACCGCATTTAGATCAACAGAGCTCTAATAGGCAAGTCAATTCATTTGTTATTCAAGTTGATCACGTTATAAAGTCTTTAATTCATACACACTCTTTCTCACCCCTAATCTTTTAACACACACACTCACATTCATCAGGTCACCCCCCCCCCCTCTCTCTCTCTCTCTCTCTCTTTCTATCCATGTCTCATATATCAGTATGATAAAAATAACTATATAAATGTGGTATCCTCAACAATTATGGGTTTGCCACGCTTCACAATGTGCCCGTAAGCTTAGTCATGGTTGTGGTATGGAGTCTAGATTGATAAGCATGATGACTGATAATGGTAAGGGTGACACTAGAGACACTGTTTATTAACCCCTTCAATTAAGTGACGCCTTATATTTATTGTATTTTTCACTCACATCCATACTGTCTGATTCACCTTTAGCACAGGAATCTTGTAGTCGCAAGATTAATAACAGTGAGTCAGTGTGTTAACCCGTTGATTCCTCAAGAATCTTTCAAATCAATATAGAATCATGTTGAGGTAGTAAGAATATAATGAATTAGGTGTTATATGTCTGAATGGAGTCAAACAAATAACTACATTTACTTCCATAACATCCCACATTTAATACTGTGATTTAAAATAGTATGCACTATATGCTTTATACAGTACAGTACTGTATATACAGCAAGTTGCATTACGTTTTGTCAGGTTGTACAGAAAATCTTATGCTCTTACTTACTGATTGACCAAGCACAAATATATTATTTTCATAATTCCACTAGTAATTTATTTTTATATTAGTTAACTACGAACGAACACAAATTGAATGTTTACTTATATAGCCTAATAATCGAACTTGAGCCAATGTTTCGGGCCTAATTTCTACTGCTACACCACTACCTTTCAAAAACCTAAGCATCCCTTATGATGCACTTAGACCGAGGGCAACTGGGTAAAGGAATGTATTTAGTTCTTCTAACAAGCAAGTTCCATGTGAGGTTAAATCCCAAACATATACAGTAGAGAGGATATACCTGTTTATACATAGCCTGTCGGCTTACTAAGTCGTTGCTTATAGTATGTCTGCACACAGTGTTCTGATTATATGCTTGTGAGTAAAAAATAAATGACACACCTGTATGCAAATGCCCTCGGCCTAAGCTAAACATAAAAATCATTAGCTTTAAGGGAAGTTTATTTTCCGTAATGCCATGGCAAAAACATTGCTGCAAAGTCTCTGTATTTTTATTTCCAAACCAAACTAGGAATGGTTCACCAAGTGACAGCATCATAATTATACCGTACACACATTAGGTTCTCAGTCGATATATATATATTACTTACTCAACGTACAAGCCTGCGTGTATTAGGGGTAGCGAGCATAATTCGCACGTGGGAGGACCCGGGATCGATCCCTGCTGTGTAAAAGGATTATGGTCACATCCATGGCCTCCTAACTCCTGTCTGTAATGGTGGACATCAGAGGTGCCGTATACTAATGTTGCATGTAAATGTTTGCACCTGATCAGCATGACCGATGTGATTATATAAATATGCTTTGAGAGGTTAAGTAATTTCACAACAATGGTTTTTGAATGGCCTCAATGAGCCACTTTGCCACTTTCGTTTTATATTTCAATCACATGTGCTGGACAATATGTCCGCCTAGTGTGAAGACCTTCGTCGGGAAACATATTTTCCATTACCCACTTGCCACACCCATTTTGTAAAGCGTTCCATATCATCCTGAGCTGGAGATGGTAACGATCTACTAACACCTTGGACACCTTAATGTGAACCTCTTATGGTAATACCTTTAATAGTTTAGCCTCAAAAGGTGGCATACAACGTGCCGTAGGGTATAGGCCTACCTACAATATTAACATGTCAGTTTTAGCTCGGTATCTCAACTTCGTATAAGTGATGTAGGAAATAGGTAAAATGTCTATGTTATGGTAAATGACAACTGGACAGCATAGGCCTATTTATTGATTTGGCAATACAATATATAATTTCAATATGGATACAGCATGCATCACAATATTATAATGCACTGCTTAACTATTTGTAAACTCTCTCTCTCTCTCTCTCTCTGAAGAAGGCTATGTTTCCTGTGTGCTTGGATCTCCAGGCATACCAACATAAATTAATTTATTGAATAGTTTTGTAATTGTTGTTTTTAGTATTTCCAATTCCCAAATATGTATTATTAGCCCTTATGTTTAGGGCAAGTTAATCAGAAATTATTGTATTGGTATTATAACTGAAAAGTTAAGGTCATTATTGTTTCCGGAATCTTATTGGCAGCCCTGAAGAGCTATGTTTGTGCATTTTACTGCAGTGGAGAAGCTGACGTTAAAGGTGTCTTTATAAAGAAACATTCAGATCTCAACCTAGTGTCATAGAGCAATAGAGGCTAAAATCGTCTCTGAATATGCAGTGGGGGAGGAGGGGGGTGGGGTGGGGGGATGTAAGTGAGTAGTTTGTCAGGGCAAACAGGAATGTCGACTTTATATTCCATCAATCGAGAGGAATATGTTATGAAATAAGATAACAGTTGCCAGTTGCTTTAAATTCTGTAAAATCAGTAGAATATAATTGACTTTATATAAACCTTAGTATAGAGACAATAAACCATTGTCTTATCTATAAAATCTGACATAATTAGCTTCACGTCTTTTATAGATATTAAATAGTTAGGGGTGGGGTGGGAATGTGAAAGATTGGTGAGGGTAAGGGGGTACTAGAGATCTAGAGCTGAAGAATTAGAAGATAATTTATGAAGAAAAGTTGGAGATGAAAGATATAATATAGTGGGTTCTCCGCTGTTGTTATTATGTAACATAATCACTTGCTCCTGTGGTATTCAATGTACTGTTAGAGTGACTGTGGTTGTGGAAGTAGTCTGTGACCGGTGTGATGAGATTGGTCATGTTGATCAGGTCCTAACATTTACATACAAAATAGGTCTAAGACACCTCTGATGTCCGCCATTGCAGACTAGGGTTGGGAGGCCATGGTTGTTGAAATATACTGTGTATACAGAGAGGACTAATCCCAGGTCCTCCCGAATTCGAATGACGCACGTTACATCTGTGGCACAAATAATATGCTGGACAAGTAACACATATTATTCAGTATAGCACCTGTGAAACTAATGTGTGTATTATGATGTTGACACTTGGTGAACCTTTCATTGTCCGATTCTGAAGAGATATAGCTAGTTTACAGAACTATGTTGTTATCTAATAATTTGTCTATCGGTCATGGGTCTTATTTGTTGATATGTAAATGGAATTCTGACGAAATTACATAATACAAAAAAAAAAACGAACCCGTCTGGCTTTAATAGACTGCTTTAAAACCTGTATATATCCGTTTTTCTTTCGATCATAGAACACAAGCCGACGTTGTTATTTATGTATTGTATTGTGTTCTAGGTAATGTCCTTGGCAAATGACGATTTCTAATACACAATGGTTTCAGGTCACTATATTAAGTTATTATTATTCAAAGTTTATGGATTATTAAACATTATTCATAAATTTGTGATGACTTAGTGCAAGGATCAATGGCTTGGAAAGCCGACGGGTTAATACAGTAACATTACGTCTATGTGTTCTCTACAGTATATGCCTGCGATCCAACTTGGTCCGAAGTGTATATAAACCGACAGGTTGATGAAGGAACGTTGTGTTCTCTTGATGTTTGGGATCAAACCTGGACCAATGGGAGTGTTTACCCTAGGTTTTGTTTTATATTTACTGCACCACCACCCTTCAAAACCTGGACCAATGGGAGTGTTTACCCTAGGTTTTGTTTTATATTTACTGCACCACCACCCTTCAAAACCTGGACCAATGGGAGTGTTTACCCTAGGTTTTGTTTTATATTTACTGCACCACCACCCTTCAAAACCTGGACCAATGGGAGTGTTTACCCTAGGTTTTGTTTTATATTTACTGCACCACCACCCTTCAAAACCTGGATCAATGGGAGTGTTTACCCTAGGTTTTGTTTTATATTTACTGCACCACCACCCTTCAAAACCTAAGCATCCCTTAAAGCATATTTGTTTTAACTTAGACCGAGGGTATTTGGGTACAGGTGTGTCTTATAATTCTTCTCGCAAGCATATATTAAGAAATATGTGTGCAGACAGATTATAAAAAAGGCTTAGTAAGCCGACAGGTTATTAATGCAAGTATGTTGTTTCTACAGTATATGCTTGGGATCAAACTTGAGGTGGAACCTGTTTGATATAAACATTAAATAACACTCCTGTACCCAGATGTCTTAGGCCTGGGTGTTGTTTGTGTGTGTCTGTGTGAGAGAGAGAGAGAGAGAGAGAGAGAGAGAGAGAGAGAGAGAGAGAGAGAGAGAGAGAGAGAGAGAGAGAGAGAGAGAGAGAGAGTGTGGGGGGGGATTAATTCCAGTTAGTTTCGGTCGCATTCTACAGTTGCGCAAACTGATCCTTTATGAATTCTCCAAAAGGTTGTGATGTTTTACATTTAACACACAATCTACTTTATACACTATCAGAATAAATTGTAATTTTATTAACTGTAAATATAATATAATAAAAACTATATATAAATGTCTAAAATTGTATATCTACCATTTCCGTGCAGTTGCTATGATCTTCCCTCACCCTGCAGAAGCCGTGCTACCCACATAGCTCGTGTCCTTTAATTACATCAAGTTATTCATAGGTGTTAAATAATGTTTGTATTCATACCAACTGTATCACATAAATCTGCACTTTGTATTATTGTAATAAGAAGGCACATTTGGTATGTAATGTTACGAAAATAAGAGCTATAAACACTTTTCACAAAAAGATAACTGACATCTTGCCAACCAATCAACTTACTCCTAACATAAGGCAGGCAACACTTCTAGTTCATTCATAAAGCATGTTTTACTACACTGTTTACTAACACATGTTGCCAGGTACCACCATAAACCTCTGCCTCGTTTTTTAGTTCCCCAACTGTACCTACTTCATTAATATATTCAGATATTTGGTCAACTTAGTTTATATATATGATATAATCTTGATTTGTTGAATCTGAATACTATGGTAATTTATATGCAGTATATATTGTTATGTATTTACTGTAATGTTGATAATTTAACAATACATTATTCTTATCGCTATTAATTATGTGTTCACTGTTAAGTTCTATTTCCTGGCAGTATTTTTAGTCACTCCAGATGTATATAACAACGCTTGTAGTATTATACAAACTTAAATGTATTCATATTGTATCTGTAAGCACAAGGTTTCGCATAAGCATACCTTTTATAAAAACAACAAATAACAGTTGAATTACATGATAAGAGCGATTGTTGATGGGCTGGAATTTTGTGTTTAATTACAAACAATTAAGAAGAAGAATAACAGACAAGACAATGTTTATATCCAATCCTTAATAGTAAAAGATCAACCCCATTTCTGGAAGAAAGATAAGAAGGGAGAGATTTATATAATTAAGTCAATGAAAAAGTAAAACAGTACAATAATTTAGTAAGTCAGTATAGCTAGGGGTAAGGAGAAAAAACATTTGAACGTGATAAAATATAGAAAGACAAAGTGTTGAACATTATAAAGTATAAATATTGGAACAAAGTCCCCCTCTGACCTACCTACCCCGGCTCAGAATACCCTATCCACCATAACAATTATTACTAACATGTACTACTAATCATCCTCATCTTCCACTCATCAACTCCATCCATCCACTATTCCTCCACGCAAGCTTCTAGCTCGACTCTCTATCTCTGACTATGTCCTCCTCCCCAACTCTTTAACCCAAACTTCCATCCTACTACCCACGTCCGTCTACCAACCTATACTACATGTTCCCCAAATCCAACTTTACTTCCTCACTCCCTAACTGCAACTATCAACCAGCTGACACATTCTTCCACTTTTCTTGTTTGGGCGCTTTGTTATTTTTACTAGAATTCAGTTGTGGCCAGTTTGCTTGAATGTTAAGGTTTGCATTATCAGTGTATCTATTTATACCCTACGCCACAATGTTTGGCCCTTTCTGACTCCTCTAACTATAATAAAGATGAATGGAGATATAACACCAGTACTCTTCAATCCTTTATTGGCTAGGGTTGAGTACAGGAGCGCCGAGACGCTAGTTGGTTATGTGAGAGTCTGGTGTGAACTCAAGGACTTGCTGCCTCCACAGGCCTGGGTGCCAGAGGCGCCCGCAAGTCTAAAGTGTCTGTGGTGCCATATGGTGTTGGACAATAGTGGTGTATACATTATTATTATATCTCCCCCCCCTATTGGCGTCCGACGAGGCGATGGTGGAGTCGGGCGGTGTAGGTTGAGTGGAGGGCGGTAGACGAAGCTGTCGTAGGAAGCGGCGGTTGCGGAGTGTGGCTCGCCCCGACCCATCCACCCGGATGGTATACTGGCGGTGTGGATGCACCTCCACTACAGTGCCAGTCTTGTTCCACCGTGTCGGGTTGTTGCCCCCCTGGTTCTGGACGGAGACCCGGTCACCGACGTGGAGTGGTGATAAAGGCCGGGCTGAAGCATTATAGTATGTGGCTAGGGCAGCGTTACGGTGAAAAAGGGCTGCCTCACGAGCTTCGGCCGAGAGAAGCCAGTGGGGGTGGAGGTGGAGAAGTGCAGGATTGCAGGGGACGTGGTCCCGTAGGGTCCTGCCGAAGAGAAGTTGAGCTGGTGACTTGTCAATGGTCGAGAGGGGTGTGTTCCTGTATTGGAGGAGGGCGCGGGCTGCGGCGTTGTTGTCTAGAGAGCCAGTGGGGGATGTACAGTCCGCGATGATGCGGCGGGCTGCTTTAACAGCCAGCTCGGCGCGGCCATTAGACTGAGGGTAGAACGCAGAGCTGACCCGCTGTGACACACCCCAATGTGCCAGGAATTCTTGGAAGTCCCCGGCTGTAAACTGGGGCCCACCATCGCTCGCCAGTACCCGGGGTGCTCCGTAGTGGGTGAAGAGGGTACGGCACGCCGAGATGAGGTGGTGAGCATCACATTTACCTGGTGGCAGGTAGAAGATGTGGACATTGCTGGAGAAGCGATCGACGTAGACCAGGTAGTGTTTGCCCTGGTGCTGAAAAAAATCGGCGGCTACCTGGTCGTATGGCCATTGGGGTGGGTCAGATGACATGAGTGGCTCTTTCGGCTGGGACGGGGCGTGGGCGCGGCAGTAGTGGCAGGTATCCAGGCAGTTGCGTAGGGCCTTGTCAATACCTGGCCAGTAAACACTCGCACGTGCACGGGCCTTCATGCCAGTCATACCCTGATGAGCTGAGTGAAGGGCCTCGAGAACTCTGGACCGAAGATGATGGGGGATGACTGGTCGTTGATCCATGAGGGCTACCCCGTCGACGGAAGTGAGGCGGTCTCTAACACCCCAGAACTGTCGTAGTTGTGGGGCGGTCGCCTCTCTGGAGTCCGGGAAGCCCTCGGGGATGGTCTGAAGAAGGGAGGTATACTCGCTGTCTTGTTGGCCGGCAGATTTAAGGTCAGACCATGATACAACTGGGTCAGGTATGGCGGCGAGCATGGTGAGGGAGGCCAAGGCAACTGAGTGGATATCGAGCTCGCTGGCGGCCGCACTATGCACATCATGGGCGTCCGCGGAGGGCCTGGTCGGGTAGCGGGAGACAGCGTCAGGGCCGCGGTGCCATTTGCCAGGCGTATGTTGAATGGTGAACTGGTATCGTAGGGTACGTTCCTTAATCTTGAACAGGCGAGGGTTTGGTATGTTGTCCAGGGACCGGTCGTTAAGGATGTGCAGTAGAGGTCTGTGGTCCACGACGACGACGAGGTCAGGGCAGCCCAGGACAAACATTCTGCATCTGTCAAGGGCGTCAGCCACTGCTAAAGCCTCGCCTTCGACGGGTGCGTAGTGGGACTCCGCAGGTGTGGTAAAACGGGAGCCGGCGAAGACAAGTTTCCAACCGACCTTGCAACAGGTGGGGGCAGATGCGGTGGGGCAGGAACAATGTTGTTGGAGTAGGAGGAAGCCAAGGCCGGTTTTGCTCCAGTCTGTGGCGAGGCACGTGGGTCTGCCGATCTCGAAGGAGCAGACCCCTTCCTCAACCAGGCGTGTGATGTGGTCCTTAGATGTGGCAAAGGTACAGTCGAGTGCCTCATCCCAGTGGAAGGGGGTTTTGGACTGCACAAGTTCCCGGAAGGGCGCCATTTCCGGTTTGATGCTGAAGGCCCAGGCGACCTGTTCAACGAGACCAAACCACGACCGGGCTCCTGTGATGTCTGTGGGCGTGGGAAAGTCACGGATGGCCTTAATCATGGACGTGCATGGCTTAATTCCAGTGTCTGTGATGGTGAGTCCGGCGAAGTCAACTGAAGGGGCGGCGAAGGTAAACTTGTCAGGGTTGAAAGTGACACCGTTGGTTGCACAGAGGGCCAGGTAATCAAAAGTGTGCCAAAATGCCTCCTCGACTGAAGAGTCCCACAAAAGGGAGTCGTCGACACACTTCACCTTACGAGGGACAGCCTGTATGATTGCGTCGAAGCGTCGGGTATAGGCGTCGCCAGCTGCCAAGTAACCTTGAGGGGCCCTGATATACCTGTAACGGCCAAATTCCGTGATAAAAGTCGTAGCCTCCCTGCTGGATTCGTCGAGTAAAACAGCATGGTATCCATTCCAGGCGTCTAGGACCGTCTTACGAGTGCCTGCAGGGATGGATTGGGCCAAGTTGAATGGGCTCGGGGTGTGATGTGTCTCCCGAAGGCAGGCGTGGTTGAGTGCCTGCAGGTCAACTGTACGGCGGGGTTGTCCAGTTTTCTTGGCGACCACCACCATCCTAGAACACCAGGTAGTAGGGGTACCGATGGGGACAGGCTCAATAATGCCCAGTGCGACGTCCCTGTCGAGATCTGCTTTGACCTGGGCCTTCCAATGATGTGGTATAGGGGCAGGGGTGTGCACGGCACGTGGAGATGCGCCAGGCTTGATGTGGATGTGCATGGGAGGGCCAGACATCGTGGGGAGTGGGCCGCTGGTGGTGTTAAATGCAGAAGATGCAAACTGTGACAAGAACCAGTCACGAAGGTCAGACAGGTGCAGGTCGTTAGGTGGGAAGGGGAGGGAAGTGGGCCGGTGTGGTGGAGGGGTCCTGGTCAAGGTGGGTGGTTGGGCTGTGTGGGCGGCCATGCAGGGGGTAGGTGTGGGGAAGTCGGGAGGGATGATATGTAGTGCCCTACAAGCTGACATGCTAATAAATAACGGTGACTGTGCCTGAATAATAAAAATATCATCATCAGTACTGTAGGGGGTGCCGGCAACGTCGGTGGCGGTAATGGTAGTCGGCATATAACCCAGGACCTGGAGAGTGTGACCCCCCACGGCCGTGATCCGTTGGTGAGTAGGCTGTAGGTGGTGGCGTTGGAGGCCCAGTGCCCGTAGTAATTGCAAACCAGCCACAGATACTTGGGCGCCCGTGTCAGGGTGGGCCGTGACGCTGGTGGGGTGAGAGTGGGGCGACATGGCAGTAGAAATGGTAATGGGCAAGGAGGGGAGCCGTGCGGGTGGTGGTTTGTTAACAGCCTGTTTGAGAGTACCAATGATAACAGCCGCGGATGAAGGTGAGGGCGTGGAGTGACAAACTGTGGAGTAATGGTTGAGTTTGTTGCACGACGGGCAGGTCTTGCCCCAAGCAGGGCATTTGGATGGGCGTTCGGCTCGAGAGTGTGTGGATAGGCCGCACCCACTGCACTGGAAAGAGGTGGATTTACAAACCTTGGCAAAGTGGTTAGGTTTATTACACGCCGTGCAGGTCTTGCCCCATGCAGGACACTTCGAAGATCGTTGGGCTTGTGAATGTGAAGATAGGCCACACCCGGAGCAACGTGTGGGAGATGAAGTGGGGCCGACGTGGGGAGGTGGTGGGGCGGGCGACGGGGGCTGAGTGGGTTGGGCGGGGGGCTGGATAGGGGCGGGGCGTGGGTAAGTACTCTTGAGACGCTGGTATGGTGATTTCACAGCATGTACCCCCGGTTGCATTGCCGTCTGATCGAGTGCCGCAGATTCGAACCCCACACAGTAGTTGATAACATCTTGTAAGGTAGGTAGGGTGCGGTCTTTAGTTAAAACATCTTGCTGAAGGGACGAATCACTAATCCCGATAGTCACTTGGTCCCGTATGTGTTCGTCAGAGACATCAGTGTGGCAACAGGGGCAGGTAAAGCCACAGTCCAAAGTGGCCTCCGTAATACGTGTGACGTAGTCCCGGATCTGTTCAGTAGGTTGTTGGAGAAGAGACCGGAAGTGGTGGCGAGCGGCTGCGCGGTTCCGTTGTCGGTGGACGAGTTGTGTGATGAGAGTTGCTAGGTCGATTTCTGGCAATGAGGAGAACGCCTGATTGTGAGCAAATATGGCGCTCTGAAGGGCAGGGTCGCACGTCTGGTAGAGCTCGATGGTAGCCTCGTGAGGTGGTAGAAGGACGAGCCGCTTGTAGACCTCCCAATCAGCCCAGAATTTGCGTAGGGCGTGTCCCGGCATATGTAAAGCGGCCTGGGGCCGCGTAGGGGCAGCCCGGCGGGGCGGGGCGGGGCGTGGCTGGGCTGGGTAGGAAGGGACTTGAGGCGGTGGTGGTATGATGACGTCATGCGCAGAAGGGGCTGCGCCGTGAGGGTTGGTGCCAGCCGTACGATAGCCAGGGGGGGCATAATGGTCGCCGTAATACCGACCGTCGCTACCGACACCAGTGTGGGCCTGGCCGTCAGTTGGGGAGGGTGTGGGATATTCGCTCTTGAGAGGGTGGGTAAGGGGATTAGTCATGTTCATATGTAATAAAGACATGTGGGGAATAACTGGCATATGGTGGGGCACTGAGACATGGGTAGCTGGCATATGGTGGGGCACTGAGACATGGGTAGCTGGCATATGGTGGGGCACTGAGACATGGGTAACTGGCATATGGTGGGGCACTGAGACATGGGGAGATGTATGAGGGGTGGGTGTCTGTGTAGAGGGATGAATAAGTGTATCACTGGTGGGGCGTGAGGCAAAGGATGGGTCAGCCTGGTGGGTAACATTACTGGCCTGGGGCTGATGTTGTAGAGGCTGGTGGGGCTGGAGATCCTGGCGGGGCGGTGGTGGAGCTGTCGCGGGGCGATGTTGTAGATCCTGGCGGGGCGGTGGTGGAGCTGTCGCGGGGCGATGTTGTAGTTGTAGATTCTGCTGATCCTGGTGATGCTGTAGAAAGGTGGCGATACTCGATTGGAGGGCGTCGATCCTTTCATTCAAGTAGATGATGGATGGGTATGGAGACAGGGCATCGGGCAATGAAGGCTCGACCGGTTGGGAGGTAGGTGTAGCCGGGTAGGGACCGCATGGCGGCAAGCCGGCTTCCACAGCGGCTGCAGCCTCAGCTAGGTAGTGCAGGTTCTCCATGTAGGTTCAGATACTGATATACACTGCGCCATATAATAAAGATGAATGGAGATATAACACCAGTACTCTTCAATCCTTTATTGGCTAGGGTTGAGTACAGGAGCGCCGAGACGCTAGTTGGTTATGTGAGAGTCTGGTGTGAACTCAAGGACTTGCTGCCTCCACAGGCCTGGGTGCCAGAGGCGCCCGCAAGTCTAAAGTGTCTGTGGTGCCATATGGTGTTGGACAATAGTGGTGTATACATTATTATTATACTAACGTCTAAAATAAATACCAGAAACACGCATACGAATTAAAACAAATTGTTGATGTAATTCGCTGCAAATCAGATTAGTTCTAGAAATGTAAGGCCACGGTTTATATCTTAACGAGTAAATCTGTATAATTATTCACTCCCCAACTCCATAATCAGCCCTTAGCACCACCTTCACCATGTCAGCAATTACCTCTCGGATTAAGCCCACTTATGTATTTTGAGAAGTAGTCAATATAGGCGTGGCTCTGAAACACTCGGTTTACAGTCTTTTCACCTGTGAATCCTTTCGTTCAAAGTCCGTTCGACCACACTTTACAGTTCGTTCGCCCAAATGAGGAGGTCCATTCGCTCAATCAAAGAAGTTCGTTCGCCCAAACTAGGAAGTCCCTTTGCCCCCAAAATACAGCCCGTTCGCCCACGCCTGTTTTAAAGTGTTTCGCCCACACCCCTTATTGGTTTCCAAAGGTTGCATATATATTTTGTTTTCTAGTTTAATGATAAAATGTTTTATATTTATAATATAATGTTGCAATTCATATATTTCAATAATTAACTATTATGTCACCTACCTCCAAGTAATGTAGAGGTATTCCTGTAACGACTGATCCACGGAAACTACTGTATGTCGAAATGTGTGTAGAATCACCATAGGTGTGAAATAATGTATGCACGTATTACAAGCCTCATCTGTTTTCCTTTTATCTAATTATATCTTAACTCTCTCTATCTCTCATTTTCTCTCTCTCTCTCTCGCCGGCCAATGGTCGGAGGGAGTGGTGGGTGGGGAGAGAGCGATGGGTGGAGAGAGAGCCTTCTGCTTTGCTAGACTTGCCTTCCACTTTGAAACAAATTTTATTTTTGCATTAAATCCAGACAGCCTAGTAAGGACCGCTAGGTCTGTGCAGTCTGTGTATCTACGTAACTCTCACTCTCCTCTTTCTTTCTTTCTCTCTCTCTCTCGCTCGCTCTCTCTCTCTCTCTCTCGCTCGCTCTCGCTCTCTCTCTCTCTCTGAATAAGGGAGCTCAATGCTAAGTAGAAAACGTAGCTAAGCATTAATAAGATTAAAGGGAAACCATAATTATGCGAGGTAATTGTGATTATTCGCTTGCTTGGCGGTGAGAAATATCTCCTAAGATGAATAGATTCGGACATTGGTTGATATATCTATATATACATTAATTCCACGGCGAAAACATCGGTTGTGAAGATACCGATGAAACAATTTTGCTACATATATTTACCTTTAGTTAACCCTACCAAGTTTCTATAATCCAACGCTAAACTATATATATCTGATACACTACATACAGCAGCTTAAGATCAAATGTACAACAATATAATTGTATATACAATAGTAGGAGGAAGTGGGAGGTACAAGTACGTCAGAAAGAAGTAATATAATTAATCTGTCTTCAGAACGCTAGCAACACCTCGATGAGCATATCACCCCTCCCAACCTCATCTCTCTCCCTCTCTTTTGATCTATATATATATATACTGTATATACAGTATATATATATATATATATATATATATATATATATATATATATATATATATATATATATATATATATATATATATATATATATATTTAGGCATATATATATATATACAGTATATACAGTATATATATTCATAAGAACATAAGATCACAGGAAACTGCATAAGGCCATACGGCCCACACGAGGCAGCTCCCATTCACACCCAGCCCATATCACCCATCTGGGAATCCATCTTATGTTTAAAGCTTCCAACTGTTCCTGAGCTAATCACTGCTCTGGGCAGTCCATTCCCCATGTTAACAACTTTATTTCCAAACCAGTATTTTCCGATATCTTTCCTAAATCTAAACTTATCCAACTTGAAACCATTTGAGCGGGTTATGTCGACGTTCTTTAGCTTTAATACCTCATCTATATCGCCCTTATTTATACCGTTTATCTATGTAAATACCTATATCATGTCTCCCCTACATCTTCGTCTTTCTAGTGAGTGCAAGCCTAAGGTTTTCAACCTCTCCTCATACAATACTTTTTAACATTATGTATAATGTTCGTCATTCTGCTTTGGACTGCTTCTAAAGGGTCGATATGCATTCTGTAATAAGGGCACTGTAAATATATACTACCGCTGCCTACAATATATGCATTATGCATTCATTATAGCTTTCCGTAACCAATTGTTTACATATATGTACTGCATATATACAGTATATACTGTATATATATATATACAGTATATATATACTATATATATATATATATGTATTTATATATATATATAGTATATACTGTATATATATATACAGTATATATATACTATATATATATATATATATATATATATATATATATATATATATATATATATATATATATATATATAAATATTGAGTATTTATCACAAATACACGTGAGCCACTAAATGTTTCTAATCTCTCAGTGGGGTTCGAACCGCCGACCATCAGGACGATAGCCGACTCTTTAATCAACTGCCGTGGTGTAGTTGATTAAAGTGTCGGCTATCGTCCTGATGGTCGGCGGTTCGAACCCCACTGAGAGATTAGAAACATATATATATATACTGTATATATATATATATATATATACGTATATATATCCATATATGTAAGTGTGTGTGTGTGTGTGTGTGTGTGTGTGCAAGCAATTGGTTACGAAAATCTATTTTATCCCTATTAATAAATATATTGTAGTCAGTGGTATAATATATTCACATTGATAAAGATTATGATATTATTATGTGTTATATTACAGTAAGGCATTCGATAAAGTCCCCCACGAAAGATTACTGGGAACAATAGAAGTTCATGGAATAGGAAGAACTATACTAAGATGGTTAAGGTAATGGTTAATTGGTAGGAAGCAAAAAGTTAGAATAAAAAGTGTACAATCAGATTGTGGTGTAGTAGGATCTGTTTTAAAGGTGAATTACATAAGCTGCATACCTAGTACGATGTATATTATGTATGCATCAAAACATATTAAGGATGCTCAGGTATGTGTATAATAAAGTAAATTTACGTCAGTAAAGAAAACAAATATTAAACAGTGTATTATCTGGCGGCGTCTGATAGGTGACTGTCTTGCAAATTTCCCGTCTTCCAGTATTGTGATGACGTCATGATTCCTATAGTTATCAGGCAACAGATATTTTCCTTTAACTTGACCCAATTTATTTTATATGTTAGGAGCAAAGTTAAGGTTATTCCCAATAATGGTGTATTACTAGAGCATTTAACACTCTGCTGAAAAAGTTATCTCACTTTTTTGTTCATCTTTCTGTAATTCACCTGCCCCCTGCTGTTCATCATTTATATTAACGACCTTGATGCAGGAATAAATAGCAAAATCAGTACACATGTATATTACACTAAAATAGGAAGTGATACATTATGATAATGACATTCAGGATCTCAAGAAAATTGGTGGATGAAGTTCAGTGTAGCTAAATGCAGTGTATTACTATTTGGGAAATATATAGACAATGCAGGATATAAATTCGATAACATGGATATAAGTAACTAGGATAAGGAATATTATTTGGGAATCATCGTCAACTATGATCTGAAAACAAAAAAATCAATGCATCAGTGATCGAAATAAGGCAAATAGAGTTCTTGAATCTATATCTAGAGGCGTGAATAACATCAGAACACAGGAGTCTACAGAGAGCCGATTGGCCCACAAACGGGAGGTCCCTTTCACAACCAACCAATCTCGTCCATATGCCTATTAAATGATATCTTAAAGCTCTCTATCATTCTTGATCCCGCTATAGCACTCGGTAGCCTATTCTACCTATCTACAACTCTGTGACCAAACCAATATTTGCATATATCTTTTCTGAAACTAAATTTATCTAATTTGATACCATTTGTTGGAGTTCTCTTGCTATCACTAAGCTTCAGTACATCTTTCATGTTCCCTTTATAAATCCCACGAACCCACTTGAACACCTCTATCCTATCTTATCTCTTCGCCTCTCTAACGAGTGTATGCCTAATTTCTCTAACCTTTCTTCATATAGAAGATTTCTAATATTATGGAGATGTTTTTGTCATTTTTCGCTATACCCTCTCCAAGGATTCTATTTCCATTCTGAAATAGGGACACCAAAATTGGACAGGGTAATACATATTATGTGGTCTTACTAACGCTAGATAAAGTTTTAAGATTACGTCTGCTGTTCTATTACTCACACTTCTATATATAAATCCGAGAACTCTATTTGCCTTATTTCGAGCACTAATGCATTGATTTTTTGGTTTCAAATCACAGTTGACGTTGACTCCCAAATCATTGTCATTATTTGAGCTTCATATATTCACGTTATTTAACCTATATTTTGAATTTTCTATCGATTTCCCAAATGTTTATTACACTGCATGTATTTACATTGAACTTCATCTGCCAATTTATTGCCCATTTGTGTAGTGTATCTAGACCTCTTTGGAGAGCCTGAATATCATGATCTGAATTTATCACTCTTCCTATGTTAGTGTCATCTGCAAATTTACTGATTTGTTTAGTTATTCCTACATCAAGGTCGTTAATATATATTATGCACAGCAGAGGGCCTAAAACGGGTAATGCCAGGTACTGCCAGAACTAAAACTTACCCTTCGAAATTCGCCAACTTGGTTTAGGTTAAGGGACGATTATTTTAGATGAACTAATATTTGTATCAACCCGTTTAGATTTGAGCAGTACAGTCAATGAGCGTCCAACGAGAGAGAGAGAGAGTACAAAGAACAAAGGAAATCAAGCAACAACAGTGGTTTAGAGTGGGTAAGGGACAATTGGAAAGCGAAGTACTGCCCTGGAACTAATGTCCGTGGCAGGATTAAGAAGTTGGTAGAGGACAGATGGGTTTGTAACATAACACAGTGATAAGTGATATTTCGTATATCTGGGAAACAGGGAGTAACATCTTAGTAATATATATACACAATAATCCTTGATGAATCTGATGGGGAATAAAATTAAGTTATTCATTTACAAACAAAGTCAGTTGCGGGTTTGATGCAAGATATTTGTCTAGGTGAATTTTAAGAGAGTCAACGATGCTGCAGTCTATAACGTCTCGGAGAAGCCCATTCCACAAATTGACAACTCGATTGAAGAAATTCTTAGATTCGTGTGAGTTAAAAAAATTACCAATCATTTTGCAACCGTTTCCCCACGTGTAATTAGATTGGTCGATAGTGAGGTACTTACTACAGTTCATATTGTCGATGCCATTGACGATTTTGAACACTTGAATTAAGTCACCTCTTGATCTGTGCTGGGTTAATGGAAATAAATGTAATTCTCTAAGACGCTCCTCGTATGGCTTGTTCTTTAGGCTAGGTATAATGTTGCTAACTCTACGTTGAACTTGTTATAGCTTCTTTGTATCTTTTTGCTAATAAGGGCACCAGGATTGAACGCAGTATTCAAGAAGAGGGCAGACTAAGGAATTGAAAAGAGTTAGAATAACATAAGAACATAAGAAAATGGGAGCCTGCAGAAAGCCGATTGGCTCATACAAGGCAGATCCATGTCACACCCATGGATCGATAGGCCTAATTATAGGCCCAACCCACTAATACCATGAGGATCATCCTCACCAGAACGGGGTCTGCAGCCGATTGGCTTTGGATTTATGCTCAAATGAGCCGCCTATAAAGCCAATTATTTTGTTTGCCGTCTTAACAACTTCTGAACATTGTTAACTCGGTTTTAGGCTACTCGTTATTGTTACTCCCAGATCGGTTTCTCTGTCTACACTCTTAAGCTAAGTACCATTCATCGAATAGTTTGCTCTCTCATTTCGGTATCTGATATGTAGTACTTTACATTTATCCACATTGAAACTCATTTGCCAAATTTGGGCCCAACATGACAACTTATCTAGATTGTGTTGCATATTGTCAACTTGTTCTTTTGAGAATAGGCTATATGCAATGTTTGCATCGTCAGCAAACTTTGAGATTGTAGAGGTGAGACCCTCATCTACAGTATGTAGTTGATGTAAATTAGAAAGAAAATTGGTCCTAGTACCGATCCCTGGGGTACCCCGCTACTTACATTGGTCCATTTAGATGTCGCACCGTTTATGACAACTCCTTGTTTTCTGTCACTGAGCCAATTTTCTATTAATTTCAACCCACCGTCTTGTACTCCATGCACTTTTAGTTTTAGCAGTAAATGTTTGCGGGGAACTTTTGTCAAAGGCTTTTTGAAAATCAAGGTGTATAATGTATACAGATTTACTCTCATCATAGATAGAGGTTGAGGATATCGTGGAAGAAGTCTAAGAGGTTTGTTAACCCACAGAGGACCAGCGACGACAACGTGTCGTCAGTAATGTATGTAACGCTAGACCCCCCTTCAATTTTCCCCTCTTGTAAATCCGACTTTCGGGCACACCGTAGGACCCCTTAATGACCTAGGGGATCGGTTGTTTTTGGGCGGTCCTTCATTTCTAACCCATTCCTGGTGTTTTCTGAAAAAACCAAAAAATTGACAACCCTCTGGTCCCTGGTGGTACATTTATTTTTAACTAGCTGGGGCTCAGTGGGTTAAGCAGGAACGTTTGTTACGAAAGCCATGTTGAGCGTCTTTAAGTATGTTATTTTCCTCTAAGTGATTTACGAGTCTGTCTCTTATGAGTGTTTCTAGCATTTTACATACAACTGTGGTTAAGGTAATTGGGCGATAGTTAGGCCTACTGGGTAGGGATTTGCTTCCTTTTTTTGAATATTGGTGTTACGTTGGCTAGCTTCCACTGATCAAGCATAGTTCCAGACTGCAAGGCTTTATTGAATAGCAATGGCAGTGGTTTGGAGAGCTCATCCTTAGATCCCTTTAGAACTCTAGGTGAGATTGTATCAGGTCCAGACGATTTATTTACCTTGAATTTAACTAAACATTTCAATATTTCTCTCTCTGTAATGGTGATATTGCTTAGAACATCAAAATTATCAATCTGAATCGGCGATGCTGAGAGAGAGAGAGAGAGAGAGAGAGAGAGAGAGAGAGAGAGAGAGAGAGAGAGAGAGAGAGAGAGACTAATTACTGAGAAACAGTTTCCCACCGCAACGAAACTATACTGTACCTTTGATATCACGCTCTGTAAATGTTGACTGTATAATCGTTAGTGTAAATTATTTCACACAAATATATAAAGTGTATGGACTAAGTAATAAGCTGTTGTTGTCAGTTTGCCCAGTACTCTTAATATTGGTGAGCATAACAAAATACAGTATTTGTATAACTTTACTCTCTCGGAGTCTCTCCTTTATATTGACAATAATAGCAATCCTTTAATTACGCCATGATGCACTATTTCATCGCATTATGGAAATTATTAGACGACTTAGTTGTAGGTATATGGATAGTTTATATGGATGTTACCTACTTAATTACTAGAGGTACTTCATAACTAATGTGTGAGCTCTCGTCAGGTGCGGACGTGCGGACTCGCGCTCTGCTAGCTCCATTGTTTCGCTGTTACTCAAGTTGCATTTCCTGCCATTTTCATAAGCATGTGAAGAACATGGAATATTCTACGGACATTTCTTGTGAATTACAAAAAAAAAACAGTGGTGAACAGTACAAGGTTACGATTATAACTTGGCATGAATTCACTTTTTAGGCTTTCATCTTGTAGTTCTTCCCTATCACCTTTCTGCCTACATTTTCTTATACTGACTACATGACTAATTTAGTTTCTGGCATCTCTTACTTCTTCTCTTCCTTCCTACCCTCCTCCTCCTTCTTCGTTTGATCCCTCTTGTACATCTTCCTCATAATTTCGAGCCTCATCCAGGCATTTTCACCATTGGTTATGTCGGTACCTTAACCCTTAATTAGCGGCGAGCAACATAAGTCGAGTTAAATAAAGCTGGACTATGTGGCGGCGCTCGACATAGGTCGTGTGGCAATTTCAGCACGTAATGTTGCTGAGAGAGAGAGACAAGTGGTGGCAGGAGAGTAGCGAGCGTATGACTGCTCCAGACCACCGCGGCGAACCTACTGACACGAATCCCACCTCCTCCCTCCCTCTCTCACTCGCTATATACGGAATTGTATGGGGAAAGTGCCTAATTACATGCTTTTTGCACTCGCGTTGCACGGTTATTGCAAGAAAACTAGCCATCATAAAAGGATCGTTATGGTGTCATTCGAAAGCTCTGTTTATGCCCTTTCAGGGATAGATACTTGTTTTACGTTTTGGGTCTTATTTAGGCATGAAAATGATCACGTAAACAGCCCTAATTTGGCTAAAAACACCCCGCTGGGCGGTACATATAAATAAACCGCATAGGCCGCTCGTAAGGTGTTAAGATATTTGTCATTTCCCTGTTCATATTTTCTTCACTTTAGTTTTAATTTGTCTACTTCTCTGAATACACGTTACTCCTTCTGATCTTTAGATTTGTTTCTTCTTCCTCTGTCCATCAATTTAATGTCTGTTTTTGTTTTCCAAGTAAGACACTTGCCTCTACCTCTCATTACGGTTCATTCTCTTAGCTGATCCTTGTGTTCTCCTTTCTACCCTTCTGCTTTCCTCGTTGTTCTTCATTGTTTACCTTTTCACTATTCATCTTCCTCATAACCCTTTCAGTAAGATGAATATCTACATATTCATTGCCCGCGTGTTGCCTTTAAAACCCTCTCTTGGCTTTATCATGCGTGATTGTATTTGTTGGTAGAATAATTGAATTACTCTGATAATTTTGTGTTAAGCATGCGCCTCAATCTTCCACGTAGAGTATCTGCATATGTGTGTGCTTGTGTGTGTGTGTGTGTTTCTTGTCTTTACTATCTTCTTATCAGGGGTCCATTCACCGCTCTTTTATATTAAATGTGTTTGTTATTTATGTTTTTCTGAAGTTCTTGTTTATACAATCATGGCATAAGTTTAATATTTTCAACGTGTACAGCCACCCACGCTCTCTCTCTCTCTCTATATATATATATATTTA
This sequence comes from Paralithodes platypus, assembly GCA_032716605.1. Lineage (NCBI taxonomy): Eukaryota > Metazoa > Arthropoda > Malacostraca > Decapoda > Lithodidae > Paralithodes > Paralithodes platypus. The sequence continues at coordinate 22,235,698 of CM064578.1, forward strand.
TCCCCCGCATCTACCAAGTCTTTGAGATACTATGTGTTATCATTGTAATTATAATCTTCTATAGTCCTTGTTGCTCAGATACCCCTTGTATCTTTATGTTTCATCATATTTTCAACATTAACAAACATCCCAACATTATTTTGACACATACCTCTCTCTTCATCTTGGACATAAAAACATCCATTCCAATCTGCTCTCTCAGTTATGATAATATTTAGCTTTTATATAATATTTATATATTGCTCCTTCCTTCATTCACAAACCAAATATTTCATTTGATCTCTACCGACAGTTTTTCTTAACTAAGTTTTTCTATTCTGTTTAATCTGGGTAATCTGTAGAAATTAAAAGATCAAATGATGCGAGAGGATTGGTGGGAAAAGGTAAAGTCAGGCAGGTTATGCAGAGAGAGAGAGAGAGAGAGAGAGAGAGAGAGAGAGAGAGAGAGAGAGATGATGATGATGATGAGGTGGGGCAATAAGAGGGAGGAGAAGGGGATAGAAAATGGAAACAAACAGTAGTCGTATTATAAGGGTGAACGTGAGGCAGACTATACAATGTTGTAAGTGAGTTAGCTCAGAAGAATTAAGATAGTGAGATATAAGATTAAACAGAGGTGGTAACAAATGAGAGAGGTGACGTTGCTCACAAAATCAACTAGTATAACTGTTGAGATCTAACACCAACCGAGAAACATTAAAGTTGGCCACACAAACAAAAGCAAGACTCAATGATCCAACACAGAAGAGTAGGTAAAATGAAAAGACTGCACAATATAGAAGGGGAGGAGACAAAATATGTAAAACATGAAAGTGGTGCAGATTTAAAGAAACGGGAAAGTGAGGCAAGTTAAATGAAACATGAGAGTGAAGCCAATCTAAACCTGTGTATCACCCTCATAATCTGAATTCTTTACTAGTCATTGTCTTACATTGACTTGATTTTCTCTATAAACATGACGGTCAGCCACAGATATCGATTAATTTACTTAAGTAATACATTATTACCTTATTAATCAGGTAAATAAGCAAAACATAATACGTAAATATATAAATACATAATGGAGGCATGCAGGAAACATTCCAGCTTGGGCAAAAATAAATACTGTATATATATATATATATATATATATATATATATATATATATATATATATATATATATATATATATATATATATATATATATATATGTATATATATATGCCCGTGCTCGTTTGAAGCAGTTTTAAGACAGATTAAGGTAGGGTAGGTCAGGTAAATGTTGGATGTCAAAAAGGTCAAGCATGGGTGATATATGAGACAGGCAAGAACATATAAAATATATACCGGTACGTATACAAAAGGAAATGCAATCCCTATGTGGTGGTGGGCTGACCCTTTGTCAGAGTGAGGGTTGGTAACCTCTACTTCCCATCTATCTTTTTCTCCCTCTGCACCTCTATTTTTTCAAATGGCGTAGGGATGCGGCGACCCAACGCCCGCCACTTTCTGGTGCAGGTAGCCTCCTCTATGGTGTTGGGATGAGAATTTTCCACCACCGTTTTCTCCTGCGAGACGTAGAAGTCGGCTAAAGGGGATCGGGGGCGGGTGGGCTGGTATCCTTCTCTCCTTAAATAAATCTACCAAAAAAACGAGACAAAGATAGGGGCGAGGGAACGCGTTCGTGGTCCCGGACCCTAAGAATAGGAGCTTTAAATGTGCAAGGATGTAGTACGAATGAAAAGCGAGAGGACATTGGAAGGTTATTTGAGAGAAGGAAGTATTATGTGCTTGCACTGAATGAAACAAAGATGAAAGGAGAGGGAGAAGTGGATTTTGGAAACGTGATAGGTAGAAAGTCTGGAGTAGATGAGGGAGTCCGTGGGAAAGAGGGAGTGGCTATTATTGTGAAGGAGGAGTTGAGAGAGTTTATAAAAGAGTGGAAAGAGGTTTCATAAAGGCTAATGTGGGTGCAAATGCGGTTTAAGGGTGAAAGGTGGGTTTTTGTAAGTGCTTATGGGCCAGGAAGTGAAAGGAAGTTAGACGAGGTGGAGTTTTTTTTGGGAGGATTTGAGAGATTGTTTACAAGGGTTTGATGAAAATACAAATGTTATAGTTTTAGGGGACCTAAATGCTAGGGTATGAAATGAGCCTGTTGAGGGAGTCATCGGTAGTTTTGGTGTGGATGGTGTAAATGAGAGTGGAGAAAGACTGAACAATTTATGTGAAGAGTGCAGATTGAGTGTAGGAACTGCGTTCTTCAAAAAAAGGCGTATACACAAGTACACATGGCATTGACTTGTGAGGGGAGAGATTGTAGAGAGGGCTTTGATGGATTATTTGCTGGTGACAAGAGAAAGATTGTGTAGACTGCTGGATGTGAATGTGATGAGAGGTGAGGCGGAGGGTATGTCGGATCATTACCTGATGGAGGGAAAGCTAAGAGTTAAGAGTTACAGGAGAATAAGAGACAAGCGTGAAGTAAGAGAGGTAATACAAGTTAGTGAGTTAGAGAAGAGTGCAAAAGAGAGGGAGTACAAGGAAAGACTAAATGAAAAGTGAATGAAAGTGAGAGAGATGGAAGAGAGAGAAGTAGAGGTTGAATGGCAACAGTTTAAAGAAGGAGTGACTTCAAGTCCAGAGGTAGTATGTGGTAAAAGGAAAGTAGGAGGCAGAGGTATCAGGAAGGGAAGCGAGTGGTGGAATGATACGGTGAGAAAGGCAGTTGAAGAAAAGAGACAGTGTTTTGAGATGGTTTTACAGGATGGTAATGTTGAGGTATGGGAGAGGTACAAGGAGAAAAGGAGAGAGGCAAAACGGAAAACTAGAGAAGCGAAAAAAGATGCAAACGAAAGGTGGGGTCAAAGGCTGAGTGAGAATTTTGAAGAACGAAAGAAGATGTTCTGGAAGGAGGTTAATAGAGTAAGGAAAGGAGGACAAAAGAGGGAAGAGTCAGTGAAAGATGTAAATGGAGAATTACTAGTGGAACCAGTTGAAATGAGGAAAAGATATGCCGAGTATTTTGAATCTATGTTAAATGCAAGAGATGGAAGAGAAGCAGTGATTGAAGCAGTGGTGGATGGAGATAGGTTACCCAGGCCACCCAGGTGGTAGGGAATGAATGAAAGGATTGAGGAAAATGAGGTGAAAGAAGCAGTGAAACAAATGAGAGCGGGAAAAGAAGAAGGTTTGGACGGTATTGCTGTGGAGTGTATAAAGAAGGGTGGAGATGTGATAATAGATTGGTTGGTGAGACTTTTCAATGTGTGCTTTGCTGTGTCAATGGTACCAATAGACTGGAAGTGCATGTATTGTGCCGTTGTACAAGGGGAAGGGAGATCGGCAGGAGTGTTCAAGTTATAGAGGTATTAGTTTATTGTCAGTGGTTGGAAAGCTGTATGGCAGGGTGTTCATAGAGAGGATAATAAAGTGTACGGAAGTTACAATTGGAGAAGAACAGTGAGGTTTTAGGAGGGGAAGAGGGTGTGTGAATCAGATGTTTGCAGTAAGACAGTTATGCGAGAAGTATTTATAGAAGCATAAAGAGCATAAGCATAAGGTCTTTTATGGATTTGCAAAAAGCATATGATCGTGTGGATCGTGAAACAATGTGGAAGGTGTTAAGGATTTATGAAATTTGAGGAAATTTGTTAGAAGCAGTTAAGAGTTTTTATGAAGGGAGCAGAGCATGTGTTAGAGTAGGAAATGATGAGTTGAGTGAATGGTTTGAGGTGAAGGTAGGTTTGCGACAGGGTTGTGTAATGTCACCATGGCTGTTTTATATGTTTATGAATTGTGTGGTGAGGGAGGTGAAAAGGAGAACTATGGGAAGAGGATTGGGTTTAGTAGGAAAGAATGGTAGAGATTGGGAGTTGAATCAGTTGATGTTCGCTGATGACACAGCATTGGTGGCGGATTCTGAGGAGAAACTGCAGCGGGCAGTCTAACAGTTTGGTGTGGTTTGTGGAAGGAGGAAACTGAAGGTGAAAGTCAATAAAAGTAAAGTAATGGTGTGTAATAGGGGAAATCATATGGTGAATCTAGATGTGAGGATGGATGGGGAAATATTGGAACAAGTAGAGTGTTTTAAATATCTAGGAGGAACGATCAGCAGGAGTGGAGGTATGGAAATGGAGGTAAAACAGAGGGTGTGTGAAGGAAGGAAGGTTTTCAGAGCAATGGGAAGTATGTGGAAGACGAGAACTCTCGGAATGAAAGTAAAAAGTGAAATGTATCAAGGAATTGTTGTGCCAACAGTGATGTATGGGGTTGAGACATAGGCTCTGAAGAAAAAGGAGAAAAGAAAGCTGGATGTGATGGAGATGAACTGCTTGAGGAGTATGTGTGGAGTTACTCTTAGAGACGGATTGAGGAATTAAGATGTACGTAGGAGAGTGGGGCAGCAGGAACAATTGTCAGCCAGAGTGGACAGAAGGGTGCTGAGCTGGAATCCTGTTTATTATTCCTAGGGCGTAGAGGAGAAACGGATATAAAGTAAATAATTAGACCTGGGAAGATGAATTGGCCTCGGCTATCAATATGATACCGGTCGGCGTTGGACTTACGTGTTAGATTGTATATGTAGGCTATCTGTGGTAGTCCCAGTAATATCTATGAAGTACTTCTAGTATTAAAGGAACTTAGCTGTGATGCAAAGAGTGTAGGTTAGGTGATGGACATGTCTGTAGGTGTAGATCAGTGAAGTTCTGTTGCTATGTGGCAGCAACTGGTGGTTTGTTGTGAGCGGGACGAAGTCTCTGTGTGTAGTGTACTGAGATTCCCTCTTATCGTAACAATATAAATATATTTAAGGGTTCTATATCGCCCCCCGTGATTAAATAATAAGGGAAAATAAACTAAGATATAATTGGTGCAACCACAGGAATACTTATCCACAAAGATAAATAAAGTAATGCGTATAAACAAAAAGGAACCAGCTGTCGTGAACCCGGGAAATTCAAACTACGGTATATATACCAGCTAGGATTCACGACATACACCGCCACCATTTATATACAAAGTATTTACAATTGTCCTGTCCCGATCATGGATCGCCACAACTGGGAGGAACCCAAAGCAGCCCGACGTGACGGCCTCTGAGGGGTATCACCTCGGTCCGCTCCAGTAGCAGGAAGGATATTATCAGAGTTCGGCTTGCTGTCGCTATCCACTACCTCCAAATCTATCTCTAGCGGGTATAGCTTAAACCGGTCAAACCGGCTCCTGTTTTTACCTGAACTACCCTACATTTGTGGTCAGGACCACGAAGACGTTTCATTATCCGACCTATACGCCAAAAAAGTCGGGGGCCGTCATCATGTACTAGAACGACGTCCCCAACTTGCGGCGATGCTATCCCTTTATTTACCATTAAGTGACGATGTTGCTCCCTGAGTGATATTAAATAATCAGTGCTCCACCTTTTCCACAGGTCATGTGAGAGCTTTGTAACATATTGGAAGCATTGGTTGACGGAATCATTGTTACGCCAAGTCGTGTCCTTGAGATCTTCATCCGTGACTTCCCGCCTTGGAAAGCTTCTGATCCGCCTCCCATGAACCAGTTGTGAAGGAGTGATGGGTAGAGGGTCTTCAAGATCAATGTAGCTGTAGCCAAGCGTGCGATCATTGACTGTGGCCTCGAGCTCCAGTAATACCGTATTCAGTTCCTCTGTGGTAACCAATGTTCAACCCCGTACCTTCTTCAAGCCAGCCTTTAGGATGCCAATGACCCGTTCCCATATGGCACCGAACCATGGCGCCCTGGCCGGTATAAACCGCCACTCGCACTTGAATTCCGCTAGAGTACCTTTTAACCTTGCATCATCCATCAACTCCCTTAATGTACTGGCTCCGCTAACAAATGTGGTGGCATTATCACTCATCATAATCTCAGGGTAACCCCTCCTGCTACTAAACCTACGGAACGCATGCAAAAATGATTCGCAGGAGAGGTTAGACACCGTTTCTACATGGACCGTTCTAGTAACAGCACAGGTGAATAAGACTACATATAGTTTACTTACAGTGCCCCCCTTCTCTTTTACTGGCAAGGCACCTGTGTAGTCAACGCCCATTACCTGGAAAGGACTCACTTCCTGAACCCTAAATTCCGACAACGGAGGGGCCTGTACAGCACGGTATGATGTACCTTGCAATCTCTTGCAGATGATACATCCCCTTAAGGCTTTCTTTACTACCTGTCTTATCTTGGGGATCCACCATCTTTACCTTATGTAATTTACAACATAACTAACACCACTATGGTTACACACTTTGTGGCAGTAATTACTAAGGAGAGTGGCTATACGAAGTTTATTAGGGATAAGGATAGGGTACTTGGCGCTATCATGTAAAGCTGAAAAGTGTAGCCTACCTCTACAGTGTATCATGCCTCCCTCCATATAGAGGCCTAACTGCTTCACTATATTGCTTGGTGTGCCCTCTCCTTTTGAAAAATAGTGGTGTTCTTCAGAGTAAGCTTCTCTCTGGGCTACCTTAATCATGGCTGACTCTGCTGCTCTTAATTCCGGCACCGTCAAGTATGCCGGTTTTGCCTGATAATTCCCATGTGTCTTCTCTTTAATTCCTTCAGACATATTGTGTTCCAGTAAGTCTACGGAGGCGGGACCCCGGTATCATTGCCACTGCACCACACAACTGTCAAAACCACACTGCTAACCGTTAGAATTGTCGGAGAAACCTGGGGTTGCCACCAACCGACAGATTTTCATCTAACTTACCTGACTTACTGAGCTCCATATGATGCTAGGGCGTCATATAACGTATTCTAGAATTATGAAGATAAGTCCATATGACGCGGTAGCATCATATGAGTTTTTGGTTCACCCTGTCATATGACGCGGTAGCGTCATATGAGTCTGAAAGAGTTAAGAGTCTTAATAAACCTAAGGACCCATGCCATTACATGCCATGACTTCATATAGGAGCCATACCGGTCCCAATTCAATATGGCAGTAGGGGCAACCGGTACCGGCAATGACAGGGTTCCTTCTTGACTCATGTTACAACCCACAGTGGTGTCCCCTCCTATTGAGCCCCCTATTGGGCCATAGCATTTAGTGAGGTAGCCATATGGGCCCTCCCCACCAAAGCGAAGAAGCAACTAAGGACACATATGAAATCCCTCTGGTAACTAGAGCACTGGGGTTGTCCTCTGTGGACACATAACGAAAATGAGCGCCGGGGACTAATGACTTTATCTCATCAACTCTATTTTGAACATATATAGGCAAAATCTTTTTACTAGTCAACCAGCATAGGGTTATCTGGCTGTCCGACCAGAGGTATACATTCTCTATAATCAGCTCGTCCGCGTAGGCCTCACATATATAACATGCGAGAAGAACAGCAGTCAACTCCATCTTAGGTATGGTGAGGGACTTAATAGGCGCCACCTTAGCTTTGGCCATTACTAACCTACTCACCTCATCACCAACCGCATAGGCCGCTACACCATATGCTACTGAGCTAGCATCACTAAATAGGTGCAGCGTAACCCTCTTAGAATTAGTGACCTGACGGGGAAACATGATACCTGTACTATCTATCATATCGTTATAAATACCCTGCCAGTTAGCTCTCATGTCATCTGGAATGGGGACATCCCACCCACACTCTAATCTCCACAAGTCCTGTACGAACCTCCGCGCCCGGATGGTTACCGGTTGCAACACTCCTAGAGGATCGAAAACACTCGCGGTTAGACTTAGAGCCCCGCGTTTTGTAACCAATGCAGGGCTACTTCTGCGGAAATTAACCTGTAACATATCCTTATCAGTTAGCCACCCAACGCCAAGTACCTTAACCCCGTCTTGTATGGCGGAAGCTATACCCTTCAGGTGCAACAGTTCCCGCAAACTCTCATTATTTGTGACCCACTCACGTAAAGACAGGTTAGCGCTGGAAAATATTCTACGGGCATCCCAACATTGTTGTTGCAAATCACTTACATCATCACCAGTCCCTTGTAAGTTATCAATATACAATCCCCTTTTTAGCTTATTAACTACTTCACTGTTCTCCTGTATCATAGACAGGTGTTTTTGAATGGTAGCATTAAGGAGGAACTGGGAACAGGTGGCCCCGAACAGAACTGCACGGAACCGGTAGACAATGTAAGGACTTGCAACATCCAAGGGATCAATGGGCCACAGAAACCTAGTAGCATCCCTATCTTTCTCACTCAACCCCACCATGAGAAATGCTTTCTCAATATCACTCACCCAGGCAAATTGATGGCATCTAAAGCGCAGAAGCACCTGGGTGAGGTCAGCCACTAGCGTTGGACCTGTATGGAGACAGTCATTCAGACTGAACGCCTTCTCGTCCATCCTAGCCGAACAGTCAAACGCTATCCGTACAGGCGTAGTAATACTATCCTTGGTAATACCATGGTGAGCTAAGTAGTGAATGGGATGACCAGCTTGATTCCTGTTTTCTACCCTTTCAATAAACCCCCTTTCTATCTGATTATCCAGAACCTTTGTATACTGTTGACAGTAGTTGGGATCTTTTATAAACTTACGCTGCAAGCCTCTCATTCTGCCCAGGGCTAACTTAAAGTATCAGGAAATTTATCTATGTTTTCTCTCCACGGCAGTTCCACTATATACTGTCCCTGTGCTTCGGAATACTGTACCGTTTCAGAAAATCTATTTAACACTTTCTCCCCACCCTTACCAGTCTCATTAGGGCTTATACCAATATGGTCCAAGTCCTATAGAGCTGTCAGATCCTTTAATTCTGGAGATTTACTGCTAATATCTTCCTGTATCTCCACTAAAGGGTCTACTGCTAACTTAAGAACAGTGACTAACTCTACATGGGTCTCTTCTATATCTGACTGATAAGTGCCACTCAGTGCATAACCATAAATTGGGGGTAACATAACTATACTTCCTTCCCTGACATAGCCTGAATGTACAAAGTGGTAATAAAAGTCCGCCCCAATCAGTAACCCTATCATATCTCCATCAGTGATACCTGGATTGGCTAATTTGTAACCCCGAGCCTTAATAGCATTTACCTCCATCTCTAATCCTCTCCCTGGTTTGTATACTGGTAAATCCTCCACCACAACAGCCCTCAATTTACGCACCCTTCTTTTGTGATGATAGGTTAACTCTACTATTTCATACTCAGTACTACCAAGTGAGCCAGTAAATCCCTGGAGCCTTAGCTGTTCCTTACTGACCCTAACGTAATCAAGCTGCGATAAAGCAGAGCGCAAGATGAAGGTACGCTGCGAACATTGGTCCAACAAAGCTCTTACTTTACTGGTATGACCGTTTCTGTCGGTCAAGGGAATATGAATGGTAGGAAACAACACTGCATTACGGCCCGAAGCCACAGCCATGGTCACTGTTGGGTCAGGGGCCACTGGTTGTCCAGTTTGTTCAAGGCGTGGCGTCGGACACAAATAATTAAAATGTTTCTGTTGGCAGAATCGGCACGGCCTAATTTTAGGGTTAATACACCCCTGGCTGCCATGTTCTGACGACAGGCACCCGATGCACAATTTCAACTGCCTTGCTCTATTGGCCTTGGCGGGACTGTTCTTGTATTTTGCACACTTTGCCCAAAAATGTCCTGTCTTTAAACACAACTTACATCCATACTTCTGCTTGGTATCGGGTTTCTGATACACTGCATATGCTGCTGTGGCGGTCGCCCCAAACTGTTCTAGTGGATTATGTCTACTTTCTAGATTGCACACTTCAGTCTTAAACACAAGAACATAATTATTCATCCACATCCAGCCAGTTGTCCCTTAATTCATGCTTAATCACTTCAGAGAGTGCACTAGGAGGTTTATTATGCAACAGTACTGCACACATTTCACTTACTGTTACATCCATAGAGCGTAATGACTCTAACGCACACTCAAATGACGCGGAAAAATCTTTCTGAGCACTGACCTCCTCGCTAGGATGCAGGAGATTACACAGTTTCGCTATGTGAGCTGCTTTGATGCGATCCTTTTGACCATAACTGTTTTTCAATATAGTGACCGCTGGTTCATAACTTGCAGCGACCAAACTAAATCCACTAACAATCTGTAGAGTCTCACCACTAAGTTGTCCCTTTAGATACGTAAATTTCTGAATGTCAGTTAAGTGTGTTTGGGAGTGAACACTACAATCAAAGAGCTCCCAGAAACCCACCCACTGTGTTGGATCCCCATCAACAACTGGCAACTTTAGGGAGGGTAGCTTAACCCTTGTCTAGCGGGGGATTTTGGGCTTATTTGGGCATATTCAGGCCCTCCTGAATGATAAATCAAGTATCTGCATGAACAGAAATGTATTCAGAAAAACTAGGCGCTAAAAGCTTCAAAATGAGACCAGAACGAGCTACGTAGCACTCATGGTTCTCATACAGTGATACCAGTAACATGTGAGTTTAGCGTATAGCGGCATATTTTTTACCAGCTATGCTCACTACTGGCTACACTGCTGGCCTCTCGAGAACACAGGGAACATGAGATAATGGGCGGCGGTAAGCCCTTGGAGTCGGCTGTCTGGCCCGCTGCGCTCCCGGCCATTTGCACTCGATTTTAACCCTTTAAAGCCTTAATAATGCTCCTAACTTGCTGCAAATTGGGGTTAATACCCTTCTTTTTTCTACTTGCTGCACCATCATGAGATCTACCAGTAGTGGTTGTCTGTAGAGCACTATCTAACTCAGCTAACTGACCGTTTACTTGTTTAACATACTGCATATCTTTCACCATCTCATCCTCTAACTGATCATCTGAATATAAGCTATACAACTCTACGTTATACGACTTGATATCAGTTAGGGCCTCTTCTAAAGTTATTTTCACACCCTTTACATCATGCAGTGTAGCAGCATGTTCAATAAATTCAGACAGATTAGAGGTAAGTTTAGTAATCCCTCCCTTCTTGGCGGCCCTGAACCGCCGCAATGACTTTATTTTCTCATCCATTCTTAAAACGTTTACGGTAATTAAAGCTTAAGGAACAACAATACTAATCGTCACTGTAGGCTAACCTATTCTAATCTATTCTAAGCCTAGGCTAACCTACTTACATTGATGACGACAGCAACCAAGCAAATTGAAGCATGCAGATCGCGTGCCCCCTGTGAGTTTACAAATGATCAAAGAAAAAGGAAAATTACCCTATGTCATATTACTTTTCTTTACAATATTTTCTTTACTAGGCTAGGCTATATTAAATTTTAACAAATTACAAAAAAAAAAGAAAGAAGGATCAAGACTCCTCTGAAGGAGGAACAGCCGCAGCCGTCATCCTAGTCTTGAGATCTAGCCTATTGCGTCGACTGCTCCTCCTCGGCCCCGTCCTTCTCCTCAAAGAAGGCACGCGCTCTGTCCAGTAGCCTATCTAATACCTTCCGGCATCTTGGCACATCTCACCCAGGCTGAGGTGAGACTGACAGTGTCCACCCTTGCCCCTGGTCTATAGAACTATGTAACCAAAAAAAGCAGGGCACTGCACTGGACGGTCCAGCGGAAAATCGCGGACATATGCGCCCCTCAACATTTGTCCACTGGATCGCCCAGCTCTACACAAAGGCAGACAAGTCAGGCCTAATACCCCCCAATTCTTATCAATATATAACAGATGGCCCAGTATCCTGGTCACACGGCACCAATTATATCCTGTTTATTATTCCTAGGGGGTAGAGGAGAAACGGATATAAAGTAAATAATTAGACCTGGGAAGATGAATTGGCCTAGGCTATAAATATGATACCGGTCGGCGTTGGACTTACGTGTTAGATTGTATATGTAGGATATCTGTGGTAGTCCCAGTAATATCTATGAAGTACTTCTAGTATTAAAGGAACTTAGCTGTGATGCAAAGAGTGTAGGTTAGGTGATGGACATGTCGGTAGGTGTAGATCAGTGAAGTTCTGTTGTTATGTGGCAGCAACTGGTGGTTTGTTGTGAGTGGGACGAAGTCTCTGTGTGTAGTGTACTGAGATTCCCTCTTATCGTAACAATATAAATATATTTAAGGGTTCTATATCGCCCCCCGTGATTAAATAATAAGGGAAAATAAACTAAGATATAATTGGTGCAACCACAGTAATACTTATCCTCAAAGATAAATAAAGTAATGCGTATAAACAAAAAGGAACCAGCTGTCGTGAACCCAGGAAATTCAAACTACAGTATATATACCAGCTAGGATTCACGACAGCTGGTATGGTCATGTTGAACAAATGGGAGATGAATGCTTACAAAGGGAATATGTGAGTCAGATACAAGGGGAGATAGAAGGGCAGGAAAACCCCCATTGAGATGGAGAGACTGTGAAGCAAAGCTTTGGATGATAGAGGAATGACTATAGATCAGGCAAAGGAAGTGGTAATAAACAGGAATTAATGGAGAATGCTTGTGAATAGTTGAGTGAACACATGGTCATTTGGGGGAAGGGGTCGGGCGCAAGATGGACTAGATAATAGTCCATCAGGCGCCTGGCCCGGGAAGACGATTTATATGAAGGGTGCGCCTGGAAGTGTGGTGGACGGGCTTGTGGCTTCGGCTCCGCTGCATGTCTGCCTGCCGAGATCGGAACCTCTCCGGGTGGTCGGGGGCAAGGGGAGTGCTGGAGCGACCTTGGTGACCCTGGTCTCTGGGTCTTCTCCTGGGTGACCTAGATGTGTGTTAATTTGTGTTTTATCTGTGTTTGTTCGTTGTTTTATGTTGTGTTTGTGTTTTCCCTGTTCTTGCTCTGTCTTGAGTCGGCCACCCCCAAGAAAAAAGGAAAACAGAATAATACAATAGAATAAAATAGAAAATAAAAATTTAAATAGGAAAAATGGGGATTGGGCCAGAGCATATAGATATATAGATAGATGCGGTGCTAAGAATGGCATGTGCATGCAAAATTCGTGCAGTTTTTGTTTGTGAACTCAAAAATAGGGCGATGGGAGCAATCAAATGTTAACTAAAAGTTAATTTAATAATTTTGAATCATATGAATTAACTGACCAAGTATAGATGAAATTCGGATTATTTAATATTATAATATTGGAGATAGAGGCATATTAATATACGGTGGGGGAAGGGGGGGGGGGGGGGAAGACCCCCATCCCCTGTTTGGGTCATTCAACCATCTCCAAAGTGAATCAATGTATCCACTATGATTGCTCATCCAAATTCTATGAACTTGATCACCTGATCTAATTCGAACAATCAACCCAATTTGAATTATGGGCCATTTTGAAAATGTCAGCCCATTTCGACAATTCTACTTACAGTAATTCTACCACTCATACTAATTCAGTCATTTACTCCTTAGTAAAATTCAATTTAACCGCTTGGCCTACTTTGACCATTTGACCCTGCTAAAACTAACATAAATAACCATTGTTCAGGTTTGCATAATTTGCAGATATGCGTGCATGTTCTACTGAGTAATGTTTCTTTTGTCATGTTTCATATATGTACAGTATATACTTCGTTTGCTGTTGTTTTACATGATGTCTAGTATTGATTCTTTCGTTGCATTTGTATCCCTTTTGTTTTCTCTGCCTCACCTGTCACTCCCATCATTGTTTTGGATCACGTCCCTTATGGATTCCAGGAACACCACCGCTTGCGAAATATTTGACCGATTTGCCTTTGCTTCCTGGTCTTCAGCTTCCATTCTTGTTCTTCCCACATCTTCCTGTTCATCATTTGCTCTCCAATGTTTACACTTTTCTTCGCTTATGTTTGTTTTATAGTTTATATGTCTTCATCGTTGTTCCTAGATGATGTTCAGTATATAGTTACATTATCTTCGTCCATTTTACGCTACATTCACTTACGTAAGTTACTCTTTATATTGTTTACGAACGTTTACCAAACCCTTTGTTGCCGATGCATGCCCTTTGTTAATCTTAATTATATCTTACCTGTCCAAATGTAGGTTTTCACTGATAACTTACTTTTTATCACTTGGTTTATTTGTTATAATCCCGAGGAATGCGTAATTGAGGTAGCCGCAAATAAACCCTTAGATTCTGACAAGCCCCCGACTGATACCCCACTACCAACGTCAGACAGGAGGAAACCTCCTTTTGCAAAATATGTAGCTCCACGAACACAGAACAAAGTATCTATGCAAGGAGGCAGAGGCTATGTAAGCAATTGGTATCCTATACTTATAGTATAGAGACCAGAACAACCGGGTTGCACTAAACTATCTGAATTTACAGAATGAAGATCATTTTAAATATCTGTCACCTATTCGGAGCTTGACACACTAACACACACACCGACACATGCATACATCTTTGACAATCACTCTTATAAGAGATATGTTTATATAACCAAAAACAGACCACCCGCGGATCAAATATGGTTACGGTCTGAACTATTATACAGTTGCGTGTATGTGCGCAGACACACATCCTCTCATACCTTAAAATTATTCGTTCACATTTATAATTGTGTATTCACACGTTGAATACTTGTTCCATTAAATAACCTATATCACACCTGTATAGCAATTATACATAATAATTATTATAAATAGTGTCGTGAGAGTCGTGCTTTTTTTCAAGACTGTTGATGATATGCAAGATTTTTCTGCAATGTCGGCAACGTGTACGCGGTATGTCCGCGGTACCTCAGCGACTAGTTTTGATGATCGGCAAGGGTTTTTTACGAAAAAAGTTGTTACGAAGTTGCAAGATGTCACACAACTATTTCCTGAAACACAAGAATAGTCTCAAGATCATTCCACGACATAACAAGATGGGTGTCGTATTACTTGCCGAAAGTATACACGCCCATGGAGAGAGAGAGAGAGAGAGGTAATATTGGAAATATATAAATGTATACCGCAATTATCAGTTGATTAGTGTGTTCAAACTTACTTAATGCTTAATAGATTGACCCCTTGAGTAATACACATTTCTTTATTATCGATTATTATTTATTAAGATCTTAGCGTCTTGCAAAGTTTAACTATGTCTACACTAATGTGTCTCCAGTTATCACCAGCATATGATATTTAGTTTCCGAAGGACCTCTCGTAAAAAATAATATTATAATACTCAATAACCCTCTTCAATATGATAATTATATGTTTAGTGTTCCAGTTGCTTTATTGTATCGTATTCAGATTTAATATTTTTAAAAAGATTCATATATATCTAGTACAATATAGAAAAATTTAAATATCAATTGAATGTTTATTTCTATGGTATGTTAGGAAATTTTAAGTAGTAAATGTATTCTAGGATTTTTTTTTTTTTTTTAGAATAAATGTGTTATTACAGCTAATAACTGGTGATGATATTTGTTGACCTCGATGTGTCAGTGAATGCTTTCCTTGTCATCTGAAGATATGTTACGCCATACTACATTATGATCCTATTCTTAATTATTTCCGTAAAGCTCATCACATTGTTGTCTGAAAATTGACCTCTGAGACTCCAGTTCAATGAATGTTGTTCTTGTTGTTTAATCGAAGCTTGTCTTGATGCCTATCATCAAATGAGTACCAGTGTGCACTAAACTACTACTATGGGTTTCAGAGGCCATGTGGCATCGTTTTTCGGGAATAACGTTGTTATGACGGGATATAATATTTTAATCCCGTTATTCAATCTCTACAAAAGTCCTATTCTGGAATTATAGACTCAAAATATCCTCAACAGGAACACATCTAACACGTTCTTAATCACAAAATAGGTACTCAATTAGGTGCTACAGAACACAATAAAGACACACATGTAACTTATACACTTGTAAATTATTAATAGCATGTGAAGATAGATGTAGAATAATTAGTCCTCTGACTTATTATAGAGGTGAGACTCTTCTATTCTGGAAATGATCAAGTTAATGTGAAAGTCACGAGTATGGCGAGACGGAAATATGGACTGAGGGTTAACTTAACTATTATAAGGAATAGCAAGCAAACAGGTGTATACATTTAGTCGTACGTATCCGTCTCTAATTAATAACATGGAACATAGATATTATATTATGGTAATTAGATATGGGAAATATGAAATGTAAGATAAACACGTTACATAATTATAGAATCAACCCTTCATAATAATATTTATGTGAGTTGAGTGTCTTAACATATTTTATTCTTGAATTGAATTATGTTCATATGAAATCTCTAATCACGTAAAAATGAATAGCTTTAAATACAAGAGGGATGCACAAGGATTCTAGTTCAAAGTTCGCTCACGGGTTGTGAGTGGTGCGCGTGTAGCTTAATTAGCACAGGTTAAGAAAAACTGACCAGGTAGCTTGATCAGGTCATTCTAGGTACTGCGATGTTGGAAATAATATTCACTATTAGTGCTACTATATTCTTAGTGTTTGAAATAATTAATTGAAATTAACAGGGGAGGTATACGGAATTATTTTTACAATTCAATACCGGTATATACTTAACTTAGATTGAGAAAATTATGATGTGAACATATAACTCGTAATTGATTATATGCGATATAATATCTCGGGTCGAGGAATTCAGATTTATTACTTTACCTCTACTGATGAATAATCAAAGGTTTAATATCCCTTGAACGAAAATAAGCAAATATATAGTTAACAGAACTAACGTAGTTAACCAATATTAAGTAACACGTAAATAAAATTAGCGTGTACGAATAATTAGTATAATACTAGTGATAAGTAAATGGTGCACACAACAAAGTTCTACTAATGGAAATACCTAATAAGGCATAAAAGGAGGTCTGAACGAGTTAGCAGATTCCTATATAGAATTCACACAAATAGCGGTGTATTCAAATGATGAATAATTAGATAATAGATCTATGCAAGACTAGAACTCCTAGACGAGAAGAATCAAAATTATTTACATCAGTAATAGAATGAACGGATATACTGTTCCTAATATAAACAAGTTAATACTTAATATCAAGTAAGCGTAACTTAAGGTTTCTCGAAGAAAGTGTATTAGTTAATCAACAACAAATCTTCTTGAAGAGGGGGGACTGAGATAAACAGAATATGAAATTGAGCGTAGGTTTTAGGCAATAATATTATTAAAGAAGGGAATAAATTCACGAAATACACTTCAACCTCAACTTGTTACATACATAATAGAATGAACATTTACAAGGAAAATCTGTGAGTATTCGGCTAAGTGGATTAATTAACACGAGTATATAACGTATGCGCAAGACGTTCTAAGCGAGTTATAGGTCAAAGATTAACACTAGGTCTTGGACACAGATCTATATAACAATTAATATGATTTCTGAAGGATTAACACATACACAATAAATAAGACCTTGGGCACAGATCTATATAGAAGTTAGCACTGTAATATTTACATATTTCATCTTACCTTTACAACAATAATCACAACGTAAAACACTCAGAGACACTTAGGGTAATATAGGAAGGTAGAGGTTCGAGAGTAAGTCTGGCCAACGTAGAACGTAGATTCACTGGTCAGGACTTCAGAATGAGCTGCTTCTCACAATCAGGACTTCAGGATCCGGACTTCAGAAGACACACAATAGGCTCATCGTAATCTCGAGGGTAGGGGGGAGGGTGAGACAATTTTCCACTGCTGTTAGATGCCCCGTGCCTTGCAGCCTTAAGGACATTACCCCAGTGGATGTTTACTTAACTTTCCTAAAGTTTCTTTGAGACTATGTTTGAATGAATTCTTGTCTCTAGCTTAAAGGAACTCAAATGTTAAAGGGATATAGTGAATCGTTGTGCTAGAGTTGGTGAGGTTAATACTTAACTAAAACATACATGATGGTTATTATTGGATACATAAGGATAATAGGTATTTTATTTAATACTTAGGTGAGAGTCATTTAGCTTAACCCTTAATTAGCGGCGAGCAACATAAGTCGAGTTAAATAAAGCTGGACTATGTGGCGGCGCTCGACATAGGTCGAGTGGCAATTTCAGCACGTAATGTGGCTGAGAGAGAGAGACAAGTGGTGGCAGGAGACTAGCGAGCGTATGACTGCTCCAGACCACCGCGGCGAACCTACTGACACAAATCTCAGCTCCCTCCTCCCTCTCTCACTCGCTACATACTCAATTATGTACCGAAAGTACCGAATTACCTGCTTTTTGCACTCGCGTTGCACGGTTATTGCAAGAAAACTATCCATCATACAAGGATCGTTATGGTGTCATTCGAAAGCTCTGTTTATGCCCTTTCAGGGATAGGTACTTGTTTTACGTTCTGGGTCTTATTTAGGCATGAAAATGATCACGTAAACAGCCCTATTTTGGCTAAAAACACCCCGCTGTGCGGTACATATAAATAAACCGCATAGGCCGCTCGTAAGGTGTTAATACAGACGTAATCGTAGTTCTAGTGATTAGGTCATAATTAGGGTTCATTGGTGATCTTTAGAATAGCTCAGTTCTTCTTTATCTTTCCGCTATGGTTGATAGTTATCCAGGACCATAACAACAAGCAGGATTTCTTATGTCCACTTGTTCCGGGAGCATTCAGGCCTTTGGTGTTGCATTTGCATAAACATCTGCTCGTCGTAATGCAAACTGGTAGCTGGACAAATGGCGGCTGGTGATTGGTGAACATCGTTTGAGATCTGGACTGTGATTGGGTCAAAGTATTTCCCTTTTGCTGGGGTGACTGACCTAGGTGACCCCGCTCTGTGGTCCGTAGAATATGGGAAATTCCTGGGGTCATGGGGTACTTCGGTAGATGATGTTTCCTTTGGCTCTTGGTGTCTTGCTTCTCCTTTCTGCTCCCCTGCAAGCTAGCAATCTTATAGGTGAGGTTTGACCCCGTTCTATCCAACCCCGTCACTTCAAACTTATTAACAAACAGTTGGATATGTATGATATTTTGATACAGCTTTTTTCACACTGTCCGCTAATTTTCGTCAATAGAGTGCATTACCAAAAGTGTAGAAATAAACCACTTGTCCCTTAGTCATGAGGTTAAAGTCGCACATTAATGACTAAGAAACGGACAGGGCTACCATGGCTTACCTGTGAGAACCACCAAACCATTATTGCTCCTCCATCAAACACGGTGGTTATCAGCCACCACCCAACCCTATTATCGCCTTTAAATTCAAGTAATCTGTCAATATCAAGTATAAATATACAAAAATACATACTGTCTGTATATTTATACTTGATATTGACTGATAACTTGAATTTAAAGGTGATAATAGGGTTGGGTGGTGGCTGATAACTACCGTGTTTGATGGAGGAGCAATAATGGTTTGGTGGTTCTCACAGGTAAGGCATTTGAGTAGCCTTGTTTCTAGCGGTCAATAGCAATTTGAATTCATCACTTAACTGACTGATCCCTCCTAAATTGAATAAACACATCTGCAAATTAAGAAAAGCTATATTCTGAGGAGAAAGCCATTCATTACAACTTTAAATCCATGTTATAACAGTAATTAAATCTTATTGTCCCATAGAAGTTATAAATCAAATAATTATTATACAGGCATCTTAAATAAAACATTCATTTGTGAGTCCTTAAAACACACCGTGCCTTTTCGATTTAAGTGAAACGAACCCTCCTACCACCGACACACTCACATGTTCTGCCATGCCTATTAATTGAGTATAGATAGATTATGTATCAGTATTTACTGTAAGGTTGTTCATTTCATATCCCTTTATTACCTAACATCATTATGGAACTTCTATTACCCCTTCAGTAATGCAAATACAGGAGAAAATAGGGCTTCCCGATATATATTATCTCAACCAATCACGTTCCTTCTTTCACACGCCATAGAGTTTGAGTGATTCATTCATAACACTACGTTGTTTTCTATGGATGAAATGCCACACACCTCCACACACCATAATATTTTGTCGCAGGACTAAGTTGTCCAACTGTACAAAACATCGCCGAAATATTACTATTCTTTAACTGTGTTTGAAGAACTAGATTATTGTTGCGGAAATCTTAACTTTGCAGTAAACCATTACGCTTTCGTTCATATTATCACATATATTATTAGATGATCTTAAGCTTAGACAGTGTCCATGGGGAAACTTGAGAGAGATTTGACAATGTGTAATACATTAGGTCGTTCTTAAGGTGAATAGCATACAATTGTATAATAATAACTACAAGGTAGGAACAATACTGTTCTAATATTGATAGGGTTAATGCAGGGCATACAAAAGTATTGCGCATTAGGAATATACCTATGACAAAATGTTGATTAAGACCATCTATGAGAGATGATCGCTGATTAGTTTACGGAAGGTGGTGGCCGAGTGGTTATGGCGTATTAGTAAACACGAAGCAGCTGGCTTGACTCCCAGTATACAGTATTAAAGTGAAATAATACTGCACTTCTACTACATAAATGTTTCATAACACTCCCTAAATGAAGTGTTAAACCAGTGTCCACTAGACAAGATAGTGTCATATGTGTATAATGGCAGTTATATTTACCTATTTTGCAAACATTTGTAATCGTCTGTCTTCTTTCTTATTCCCTCTTACCTACCTACTCTGTCTCACAAGCACCTTGTGACCTCTATCTCTCTCTCTCTCCTGCAGCGTTTTTTATTTTTGTTCAATTTTTTGTTTCTATATGGTTGAGGGAGGCAAAAGGCAGAACTGAATATAGCGAGTGCCTCTCCCATAGTTGAAAGAGTGACAGGGCCGAAATCAAGGGATGTTCGGGCCAAAATGCCTGGACACACGGAGTTTGAAGCAATTTAAGTCATAGGAAAAGGGAAAGACTGATTCTGGGAGAGAGTTCCAGAGCTCAGCTGTTGAGTAGAAGAAAGTTTGAGAGTAACGTTTCACTCTTGGGTTGGAGAGTTGCACAGAGTAGGGGTGGGATTGAGTTGCAAGACGGGTACCACGTGCCCTACGTAAAGGAGGTGGTATACACTGGGAAAGCTCTGAGGAACACTGATTATTATAGTAGCGATAGAATAGTGAAAGAGATGCAACATTGCGGCGGAGAGAGAGAGATTGCAGAGAGTTGGTGAGTGGACGGGAGGTAATGATACGAAAGGCCTTCCTTTCAACTTTGTCTAGGAGAGCGGTGTGAGAGGAACCTCCCCACACATGTGAACAATACTCAATACAAGGACGCACTATGCCCCTGTACAGAGCAAGAAGCTGTGCAGGGGAAAAGAACCCCCTAAGGCGGTTGAGCACACCCAGCTTCTGGGAGGCTGCCTTAGCAAGACTGGTAATATGGTCCTTCCAACTGAGAGCAAAAGAAAAAGAGACACCAAGAATATTGAGAGAAGATGAAGGATTGATTTTTGTATTGTTGAAGAATAAGGGATAGTCAGCTGGGAGCTCCTTATGGGTAGATAGATGGAGAAATTGGGTTTTGGAAGCATTAAAGGTAACAAGGTTTTCTCTGCCCCAATTGGATATAGTATTTAGATCAGAATTTAAGAGTTCTATGGCTTCATTACGTTTGTCGTTGAGGGAATGCTGGCTGGGGCGTTCTGAAAAAGTAATGGAGTAGTGTAAGGTTGAGTCGTCTGCGTATGAATGGATGGGAATTGAGGTACAGTTGAGGAGATAATTTATAAAAATTAGAAAGAGAATAGGAGATAGGACAGAGCATTGAGGAACACCGGAGTTTATTGGGTGAGGAAGTGAACAATGGCCGTCCACAACCGCGGCTATGGAACGGCCGGAAAGGAAATTAGAGACAAAGGCACAGATAGAGGGATAGAAACCGAAGGAGGAAAGGAGAAAAAAGTTTAGAAACTAAAGATTTGTGCCAGACTCTATCGAAGGCTTTCGATATGTCTAGTGCAATAGAAAAAGTCTCACCGAATTCCCGAAAGGAGGATGACCAAGAGTTAGTAAGATATGAAAGAAGATCACCAGTAGAGCGACCCTTAAGGAAACCATACTGGCGATCTGAGAGCAGATTATGAGAAGAGAAATGCTTAAGAAATTTGGAAGCAAGAATAGTTTCAAAAACTTTAGAAAGACAAGAGATGAGAGCAATTGGACGATAGTTGGAGGGTTGAGAACGGTCACCCTTCTTTGGGACAGGTTGAATATGAGCACATTTCCAGCATGAAGGGAAGACGTTAGAGGGTAGACAGAGACGAAAGAGTTTGCCTAGGCAGGGAGTCAGCACGGAAGCACAGTTGTCTAGTGTTCGCTGACTCTATTTCCGGTTTTCGGCTAAATCTTTGCAAATGTCTTTTCATTTCCTCGGCTCCATTTCCCCTTCCATCCTAACCTGTTCCTCCATGTTTGCTGGCTCTACTATGGGTATTATTTCCTTTCCTGTTGACTCTTCTATACTTCCTTGTTTTCACCTCTCGAAAGGTTCAGTCTATTAACATCTGATACTTCGACAATTAATGGAAGGATACGTAACTGCTATATCTTAGTCTCGTATTATTGCCAAGTTATACAAACACAAATATTGGATATACACACATTAATAGCCGTACGATTACGATGGAAACAAAACACTTTCCACCAGCTAAGAAAAATATATATATATATATCTTCGTACTAATGACAAGATTGTTTTTCCGTAGTTAGTAAAAAGGAGTAAATAAGGAGTACTAACGAAATCAAGCAATAACAGGTAGCGACCCCTCTTGGTTTCTTGTCCTCCGAAACATGTGTCCAAACAGTGGTTTAGAGTGGGTAAAGGAAAATTGGAAAAGGAACTACTACCGTGGCAGGATTATATGTTAGTAGGGGACAGTTGGGTTAGTAACATAACACAATTATAAGTGACCTTTCATGTATCGGGGTTAATCATATATGCAATAATCGTTGATGAATCCAAAGGGGAAAAAAATAAAGTTATAAATTTACAAACGCAGTCAGTTGTGGGTTTGAGACAAGATGTTTGTCTAGGCGAAGTTTAAGAGAATCAACGGTGCTGCAGACTATAACTTCTCGGCGGAGGCCAATCCACAAGTTGACAACTCAGTTGAAGAAGAAATTCTTAGACTTATGCGAGTTAAAAGATTTACCAATAATTTTGCAACCGTTTCCCTGCATGTTGTTAGATTGGTCGATAGTGAAGTACTTACTACAGTTCATATTGTCGATGCCTTTGATGATATTGAACACTTGAATTAAGTCGCTTCTTAATCTGCGCTGGGTTAAAGGAAATAGCTTTAATTCTCTAAGATGCTCCTCATATGGTTTGTTCTTTAGGCTAGGTATATTTTTGGTAACTATTTTTGGTAGTAAGGTTACCAGGATTGAATACAATATTCCAGAAGATGGCAGACTAAGGAATTGTAAAGAGTTAGGATTACATCTTTGGATTTATGCTCAAATTACCTGCCTATTATTATCTCCTAACACACATCCACATGCATCCCTCCCCCCTTCCCCCATATCAATTATCGGCTATTTTTCTTATTATGTTCCTAATGTATTGGTTATTTTCCCCGCCAATTATTCTCAGGCAGGCTCGGAGACACGAGTGAGTCGCTTAAAGACCCTATAACAGTGTGAGATACTTCCCGGGGAGCCTAGCTGCTTGCGAGACATTGCAGAGGGAAGATGTATGTCTCTCGGCCGGCCGACCAAGAATACGACCGGACAGCGTAAATATACGTTTTCCACAACCCAATTGCTGTTCCCACTTCTTTTATCGCTCTTTTATTAATTATCAATAAATTGTTTATTATTATTATTATTATTATTTATATTATAAGTAAAATAAACGCACATGGTGAAAAATGAATGCTTTATAATAAAGTTTATATGGTAGATATAACACATTCTGTCAGAATCGAAGGTAATTAATTTGTATCCTGTGCACTCCTCATTACCTTATTCTCGCGCTCCTCGGGTTAAGCCAATTATTTTGTTTGCCATCTTAACAACTTCTGTATAATGTTGACTGGGTTTTAGGTTACTCAATATTGTTACTCCCAAATCAGTTTCTCTGTCTACACTTTTAACACACAAAGAGCGGGTGGTAGGGTATTTTACACTGTGCCGCCCAGCGTTTTTTTTTACCCTAAATAGGGTTGTTTCCGTGCTCATTTTCATGCATAAACAAGACCCAGAGCGTAAAACAAGTACCTATCCCTAAAAGGGTGTAAACAGAGCTTTATAATGACACCCAAACCATCCTTGTACGACCACTGGTTCTCTGGCAACGATCGTGCAACACGAGTGCAAAAAAACTAAAATAAGGTAATTTCCGTACATAATTCTCTGTGTAGTGAGTGAGAGGAGGGGGAGGAAAGTAGAATACAGTTCAGTACGTCCACGGTGGTCGTGGGGAGCGGTCATAAGGTTACTACGCTCGTACCACCGATCAGCTCTCTCTCTCAGCAACATTACGTGCTGAAAATGGCACTCGACAGCTGTCGTGCACCGCCACATAGTCCAAATTTATTTAACTTGACAGATGTCGTGCGCCGTTGGTTAAGGGTTAAGCTGGGTGCCATTCATTGAATAGTTTGCTTTCTCATTTTTGTTTTCGATATGGAAAACTTTTCATTTATCCGCATTGAAACTCATTTGCCAAATTTGAGCAGAACATGGCAACTTATCCAGATTGAGTTGCATATCTTCAACTTGTTCTTTTGAGAGTACGCTATTTGCAATTTTTGTATCGTCATCAAACTTCGAAATTGTACAGGTGAGACCCCTCATTTATGTCGTTGATGTAAACTAGGAAAAGAACTGGCCACAGTAACGATCCCTAGCGTACCCCACGACTTACATTGATCCATTTGGATGCCTTACTGTTTATGACTACACTTTTCTTTCTGTCACTGAGCCAATTTTCTATCCATTTCAACACACCGTCGTGGATTCCATATGCTTTTAGTTTTAGCAATATACGATTGTGGGGAACTTTGTCAAAGGCCTTTTGAAAATCAATGTATACAATATCTACAGCTTTACTCTCATCATATAGCTTGAGGATATTGTGGAAGAAGTCTAAGACATTTGTTAATTTTATTGAATAGCAATGTCAGTGGCTTAGAGAGCTCATCCTTAGTTTCCTTTGGAACTCTAGGTGAGATTGTATCAGGTCCAGGCGATTTATTTATCGTGAGTTTATTTTGAACCTTACAATACTTCTCTCTCTGTAATGGTGATATTGCTTAGAACGTCAGCATTATCTACCTGAACCGGCGATGCTGTAGGGATATCAATTAGGTAGTATGTTGTGAAAACTGATGCAAAGATGATATAGAGGTCATTACTCATGTGTACTTCGTCTTTGGTGTATTCTCCACATTCATCACCTAACGGTCCAATAGTTGGAGTAATTACTTTATTCTTTCTGATGTAACTATAGCATTCTTTCGGGTTTGTTTTACTTTGATTCGCAACATGTAACTCCTGGGCCTTTTGACTTTGCTTAATCAACGTTTTGGTTTTGCACCGTAGTTATACGAATCAATTTATGAGGATTTTAAACTATCATGAGCGATCTTTTTAGCATGCAAGCAGTCTGAAATCTCTATATTTCACCATTTAGGCTTATCATTATGGTCTGTACACCATATTTTCGATAGTGTGCAGTCTTGCACTGCTATTAAGTATGTGATTGTGAAAAGTTTCCATGATGTATTTATGTCGTTATTGTTAATTAGAAAGCTTCAGTCAGTTTCTTTAAACATTGCTCTAAGTTTACAAAAGTTTGCTTTCTTGAAATTAGGGACTTTCTCGATGCTGCGATTTGGTTTGATACTATTAAACTTTAAAGTGAAAGTTATAGTACGATGGTCGCTGTTGCTGAATTCATCACCAACATTCAAACTCTCTACCAAGTCTTTTTTGTTGGGTGTACAATGACAAGTACATTATTACCACGAGTCGAGTCGGAGATTGAACAAATTGAAAAAGTTAACTTCCTTGCAAGTTGGCATAGAGGTCATGTTCGGAATGTGAAGTAAGCAATATCGCACCATTTAGTCACAGGTAAATTAAAATTGCCCAAAATTATGGTATCTTGTACTATGGCTATTTCTGCAATTTGTTCATACATTTCACGGTCAGTTTGCATTGATTCAGCTGGGGGTCTACTGTATATATCAAAGTTAATGTTATTTTCACTCCTCGATTATATATTTATAGTACAGACGATATGTCAATATTTGCAATTTGAGGTTGGAATAACAGTAGCACCAACCATTATATCCTAACGTGTTAACTCTTTCACCACGGTGACGCTGTTCAATATTATATGTCTCAGACTAGGCAATCTTTCTCTAGTTTAGGAATACAAGAATCGAAGGGGTGAAAATAACTCAATGAACAAATTTATTCCAATACAGCAATGCTCAAAACTGAATAAATCGTCTTATGTGAACTAGAATAAAAGTGAAAATGATGTATGGTTCTGAAAGGGTGGACTGATACTTGTGTGCGCTGCAGTCTGCAGACGCCTTCACGGCCCTTCAGGTGCCTACGCTAAATATTTAGCACTTAATTATCCTGCTCGTGCAAGAGAGGTGGTACAGTTCACCTGTCTCCATGACCAGTGTTATGGTTGACTATCGCTACCATGCTCCAAAACTGGTTGTGTAAACGAGCCTTAAAGCTGTACAATAACTGGATCACCCACACAGTTGGCATTCCACAAACAAAATCTACATTTTGCCCGTATTTGCTGTATGACTCAGCCAGAGTGGGACGGGGGACAATGACCCCCTTTTACCCCTAAAATGTACGACATGGCTGCGGGAGAACTAAAAGGTCCGGATTTATGTCTTGAATCACGGTAATGTCCCTGGACCTGGTGGCTGGTTGTGGTGGTCACGGTGGTAGATTTGGCTTTGAACATGTAGGATTTTAGCATATTTCTACCGTCCATATCAACGTCAACACTGCAGTAATACACAGGACTTCAGTCAACATATATGATATCACCAATATGTTATATTATCGATATATATATTTAGTAATTGTTGAATGTATTCATCATTACACAGCGTACTATTTTAGTTATAGTGACTTTTCCTGAACATGATTTACGTGTTTCTAATAACCCATGACTAATACTGTTTGAACATTGTAGAAACATCGAGTGAATGTCCTTCTCCCTTGATGTCACACATCAAAGGTTTTCGGCGAACAGTTGATTTTGACTGTATATGTAATATGGATTAATGCCGTACCTACTGTATATATATATATTTTTTTTTTTAAAGACCACTGGCGACGTGAATTGAATCGGTTTTGTTTGTGAATTAATTTACTATGTTTGATGGATACACATACTAATCTAGATAATATCTGCCCCGCTGAAGGTAAGATTCATGTATACTTCCCCTTTACTAACCCTAGACGATGTTAATAATAAGTATATAGTCACGGGGTTCAGACAAAATATAGAGTATATATCTAGATAAATTGCTCCACAAACTTTCGACTTGATTACGTTCCTTGATAATTTAGGACTCCAATTTTAATGTGATTGCAGAGCCCTGCTAACAAATGTTGTATTATTTTATTATACACATACAATGACATAAGATATTATATATAGTTGATCCCTACATTAATGGTAATAATGTGTATTATATCTGTGTGCTGGATAGTGAGAGTTTACGAGTGTTAATTGTTGCGTGTGTCTGTAAGAGAGAGATAGAGAGAGAGAGAGAGAGAGAGAGAGATCCTACGTAAACGGACAATTTCATGGAGCTTAGTTTGGATATTATAAAATAGATTCTTTAACCCCTCTGTACCGGCGATGTATATTTATATTTTATTTCAACTACATTTAAACGAGTTTATGAAGCTTAGGAAGACTATATGGTAGCTAAAAGGATGAATGGAGACAGCCTGAAGCCTTTTCATGAGTATACGTCCTTCCTAAGCAGAATATAATTGTCTAATAGTTCTAATGAAAAGGACGTCACCGGTACTGAATGGGTAAATACAATAGACAATTACGAGCAAATGAGAGTTGACATGTTTGTCACACACACACACACTATTGTTTAAGCTCTCTGATTCCAAAACTTATCTGTAGTGATGACAACCAATCAATGTAAGAATGTAAATAATTTGATAATATTATCCACGGAATAAGGGATACAAGATGTGATTTACAGAATATAACGAAGACCTAATAAAGTAGAGTATTATTGTCATAAGTTATTATGTTATAAGATACATGAATTTATACAGAACATGTAGTTTATAGTACAGTTCATGTCTTATGAATACATAGGTAAATATATTTTGTTTGTTGCGATCCTCTGCATTTTGCCATGCATATCTCTTTGTCTGCCTCTCTGTCCTCTCATCTTAGTATAGAGTGGGCGAGGGTACTAAATAATACATAACAACAGACCTGATGACCGCTGTTGTTTGTCACAGACTAAAACAGTTTAACTACGCTCCCTTCTTTAGTGTTTTGTTATTTTTACTTATTTTTATCCTCCGCCAACTAAGTTGGAACAGGTTATATTTTGGCTCCGTTTGTCTGTAAAGAAGATATTTCAAAATGTTCTAAGCCGATTTTCACAAAATGTTGTGTGCAGATTGGATAAGCACCAAAGAAGAAGTTATAATATTTAGGAGGTGATCGGTAGAGCATATATCTCCGCCAGCGTGGGTGGAGGTGTGTGCTCTCCCGAGTGCCCCTCTTAAATATTATCCATTTCATGCTAGTGCACAGAGCTTTTCACTGGACCAAACATAGGCGTTCATAAGTCAATGAGTTGGCATTGTTTGTGGCTAGAGTATATTAACGTATATTAACTTGGAATATTTAATCATATAATCGTATCTATCTTCCTAACAGCAAATTTTGCATTCCCTTCGTAATCTAGGAAAGTTCCTCCTATGCATATATAATATATATATTGTCTTCATTACTTCCAAATGTGGATGTGAAGGTTTTCAGCAACTTTATGTTATATTCCACAGTAATCTTGTTTGCCTGTATAATAGATCCTTTATATAGTCCTTGCTTTTATCATACTGCTCCATCCTTGTTGTAATGGCTGGTTATAGTTGGTCACAATGCATTCTAGGATAGAAGGAGCTCAAAGGAAAGCAAATAAGAAAATTGGTATTCATATGTGGTTGATATATTCTAGTGTAACCCATTTAGTATGGATGACACACTCTCTCTCTCTCTCTCTCAAGTAAAATGCCAAGTCCAGGATTAGTGCATGAGGGTGAAGTTCTTAGAAGAATTAGATGTACCCCAGAGGAGATAGCAAAAATAATAGAAGGTTATATATGTTCAAGTCATCCGGCCCATATAGCTTTATTACCCGAGTTGTACAAGAACTGCGAGATGAAATTGCACCTTTCTTGGCAGAAATCCTCAACAAATCACTTTGAAAATGGAAAAGTCCCTGAGACTGGAGACTGGCCCATGTGACCCCAATTTTAAAGAAAGGGGATCATGAGTTTCCCAAGAATTATCGGCCAATTAGCCTGACTTCTATCATAGTAAAACTCTTAGAAGGGATACTAGTAGATACAAATTTTGACTTCCTTGAAATCCACAATTTTATTACAGATTCCCAACATGGACTCAGGTGACACCGATCATGTCTTACCAATTTGCTGTAATTTGTCCATGAAATGCAGAGTGAGTATGACAAAGTAGAGCCATAGACATCCTTTACTTCGATTCTCAAAAAGCCTATGGCAAAGTGCCCCATTGCAGGCTCATGCCAAAAGTGAGCGCACTAGGTATCAATACAGAGGTCACAAGTTGGATAACAGGTAGACAACAAAAATTGTAATCAATGGTGTTTCTTTTGAGTGGACTTCAGTCACTTCTAGAGTTCCACAGGGATCTTTCCTTGGCCCACTTCTGTTTAACATATACTGTATATCAATGGCATTGTTATTGGTCTGTTGAGTGTGATCTCCAAGTTTGCAGATGACATAATACTTGGAATGAATGTTAAGGACCCCAAAGTGGTTGAACAGATCAAGATGGGCCTCAACAGACTAGGTACATGATCGGAGACATGACATATGCCACTAAACTTGGAAAAATGTTCAGCAGTAGTAGTGTGGAAAACAAATCACATATAAGGTATGTTCTACCAGGAACAAACTTCCCTCCTAAGTCGTAAACAGTTCTTCTGTAGAGCAGTTCAAGAAGAGAGTAGATCGCATTTTGCACACTCTGTAAGTGTACTAAACAATCTATCTCCTTCCCCTTCGAGTAATATCCATGGAATGGACTGTAAGGTTTTCTGAGATACTAACTATTCCCTGTAATCTGTAACTCTCTCTCTCCACACACACAAACATACATACACACACACACACAGAAAAGACGAAAATTTTCCCCGTTTCCATATTTATTTAATTATCTTATACTGAAACTATATATTTCTGTATATAAACTGTATATTTGCACACAATACATTCTTGTGTTATTCAGCAATATTTCAGCGACGGCAGTAGCTCTCGGGAACTGTAAATATTTCAGTGTAATAGTTATGTGCATTTTTTCGCCGTTTTAACCACGTTTCCCACAGGCTTAGAAAGACTCAGGTATTTATGTATTTACTTCTCTCTCACACACACACACACTCTCTCTCTCTCTCTCATAATAATGTTACAAATAGCAAACTGAATTATATATTTTATATGAGGGATGTACTGGATATGAACACAAAAATAAGTAGATCAGGTCAATGTTGGTGGTGAAGAAGGACAAGTATGGATGCCATGTGAGACAGGTCAGGTCAATGTTGGTGGTGAAGAAGGTTAAATATGGATACCATGTGAGACAGGTCAGGTCAATGTTGGTGATTCTTACCTGATTCTTACCTGATGGGCTTCCCAAACCTTGACTGTAGGCTCAGCCGAGTGAAGGGTGGGAAGCCTCACTCTGCTGATGCGCCAGCCCACTAGTTACAATGTCATTTAATATTAAAATGTAAAAAAGGGCCGGAAAGTGCATAATATGCAGCATATAAGAAAAGTCATGTGGTATAAGAAAGGTTATGTGGCAGGAAGAAGGACAAGATACAAATAGTGATAACAGCAGTGCTAGTGGTACCTGTAAAGCATATCGCCAAGGTGACGTGCCAGGGCCCCCTTAAAAGTATCAAGGTTGGAAATAGATACCAATGTGTCCGGTAAAGAGTTCCACACAGAGATACGCCTCACTGCAAACGACCTCCTTCTACATTCACGCTCAGTTCTCACGTGTGACACTTTAAACCTGTGACCTCTAGTTGTTATACACAATGGAAAAGTGAATTTATCATTGGGATTAATGCTGCATTGATCATGAAAAATCTGCCAATACTTAACGATGTCGAGCCTCAAAAGCCTACCCTCCATAGAGAAAAGATTGAGAGCTTTAAGTCGCTCTGCATAACACAGACTCTCCAGCCCCCTGATACACTTCGTCCAGCGCCTCTGAACAGCTTCTATAAGTTTGGAATCACCTATGTACTCGAGGTGCCACAAAGAGGAGTACTCAAGAAGAGGCCGTACATGAGAAATATATAATGGCATCATAAAAGAGGGTTCCCTGTTAACTGTGGCCTTAAGGATATTATGATGCCAATTAGAACACAGACAACAGATATTGAGGAAGACAGGGAAGCAGGTAAGATAAATTTGTGTTGCAATATAAGTTGCATTTAATATTTGATATCAATATATTTTAAGCATGGCAGTTTGCTGGTGACAGGTCAGTTGAACCAGTGCCACTTCAACCATTGCCACTTTAACCAGTGCTAACTCAACCAGTGGCCACTTCAACCAGTGACCATTTCAACCAGTGACCATTTTAACCAGTAGGTTAGGTTAGGTTAGGTTAGGTTAGGTTAGGTTGTTGTTGTTGTTGTTGTTCCCTAAGCTGCCTGGCCGAACAGCCCCGAGTCCCTGAGGAAGGCCATGGCCACGATCGGGCTTTCCCACAGAGCTCTCATTGAGTGTAGATTGTGTTGTTGGCGTAAGTGGTTGTGTGAAATGCAGTCTTCTATGATGTGTTTAATGGTATGGGGGGCTGTGTTACATCCCGGGCAGGCGTCGACAACGGAGTCATCCAGTCTCTTCTGATAGCTCAGGAGAGCTGGATGGTGTCCGCATCTCAGCCTGGCCAGGTGGACTCTGTCCTCGCGAGGAAGGGAGGATTCGGAAGGATGGATTTCGGGAGGTCGTACATGCAGCTGCGTGTTGTCTGTGAGTGGATGGATCGGCAAGAGGTATGAGTATGGATGTGCTTCTGGAAGTTGGTTCGGGGTGGGCAGGGAGGGAGAGAGGACAATAATTGTGGGTGATACCGTGTGCTGGGTGTTGTTTTGATATTTCTTGGTGTCTGTGGGTGTGTTGCCATGTAGTTTAGTGGGTGGTCTTGGTTCGTGGAGGCTGCTGCCAGGAATTGAGTGCCTCTCATGTCCAGATGGTCTTTGACTTTGAGGATTTTGGTTTCTTGATGTAGGTGATCTGTGGGTGCAGTAGCTGTGCAGCCTGTAATGATCTTCAGGGCTTTGTTTTGAAT
This sequence comes from Paralithodes platypus, assembly GCA_032716605.1. NCBI lineage: Eukaryota > Metazoa > Arthropoda > Malacostraca > Decapoda > Lithodidae > Paralithodes > Paralithodes platypus. The sequence goes on from CM064578.1 coordinate 22,268,087, forward strand.
AGTCTGTAAGGTCTTATGATGTGTTTCAGCTAGGTTATAAGCCCAGGCTGGGCTTGCGTATTCCATCACTGATCTTATGTATTGTTTATATACTGTGGTGGTAGTTTCTTTGTTGTGTCCAAATTGTGTGTGAGCAAGTGACCTGAGGGCGTTAAGTCTGGGTGTCAGTTTCTTTTTAATGTTTGTGGTGTGCTGTTTGAATGTCATATGAGTATCATATGTTACTCCTAGGATTTTGGGTGTGTGGGTATGTGTTAGGGGTGTTGTTTATGGTGAGTTGAGGGATGTATTCGTGTTCTCCTGTCCAACTTGTGAGCAGGGTTGCGGTGGATTTGGCTGGGGCTAGATTAAGTCTGTTTGTAGTGCACCAGCCATGTAGTGTGTTGAGATAGGGTTGAAGGAGATCTGTTGCTCTTTTTGGGTCATGGTGTGTGCATGTGAGTGTTATGTCATCTGCATAGGAAGCTAAGTTTATTTGGGGCATATTGGGTGTAGTTATATCGTGCATGTACAGATTGAAGAGTGCGGGCGATAGGACGGATCCTTGTGGGACTCCGTTTGGAAAGCTTCTGATTTTAGATGACTGACCGGCAAAAGATACGTGTGTACATCTGCCTGCTAGGAAGTTGGCCAGCCACCTTTTTGTGTTGTTGTGCATGTTTGTGTTGTAGATTTTGTTTGTTAGGTTGTGGCGGGGGATGGCATCGAAGGCTTTACTAATGTCGAGTGTGGCTAATAGTGATCTGTGTGGTGGTCTAGCTGAGTTGATGCCGTCAAAAGCTCTTTGTGTAAGGTCTGTGAGAAGAGTGTTTGTGGAGTGCAGTGGCCTAAAGCCATGTTGTGTTGGAGGGGTAGGTCGGGTGTAATTAGTTGTAATACTAGGCGTTCCATGACTTTGGAGGGGGAGCAAAGGAGTGTGATGGGGCGGTGCGAGGAGGGTAGCGTGGGGTCTTTGTTGGGTTTGGGGAATGTGATGATGATACCATGCTTCCAAATGTCTGGTATTGTGTTGTGTGAATAGCTGTAGTTTGATATGTTAGTGAGTGCTTGTATGCCTTGTGGTCCCAGGTGTCTGAGGTGTATGTTGCTTATGTTGTCTAGGCCACAGGCGGGTGAGTGCTTGAGATTGTTGATGATATGCTTTGTCTGGTGATTGGTGAAGGGTGTATAGTCAGGGTCTGTTGGGAATTGTCTCTTACGTCGGATGACACGTCGGTCGTCTTTGTGAGGTTTTAGGTGGCTGACATGTGAGAAGTGATTGATGAGAGTGTTTGCTTGTTGTTTACATGAAGGAGTAGAGTCTGTTGTTGTGATTGCAGCATGTGATTGTGTCGTGTTGCTGTTGGAAAGTGTGATGCTGTTTAGTGTTTTGTAGAGTTTTTTGGGGTTTGTTTTGTGATCAAGTGTTTGTAGGAAGTTATTCCAATTTAGTTTTTGTTGTTCTTGTATTTTGTTGTTAGTATGGGTGTTGAGTGCTTGAATTTGTTGTGTGATGTCTTGTGTGTGGGGTGCTGGGGAGTGTTTCAGTATTTCGCGTTGTCTGATGAGGTTTTGAATTTCTGGTGTGAAGTTGGGGTTGTCTTTTTCTGTTACCTCTTGGAATGTGTTTCTTGTCAGCGTTTTGGATAGTTTTATTGAGTATGTGTACAGCATTGTTGATGTTAGTGATGGGTGTACTGTTTAGAGTTGTGAAGTGTTGTTCTGTCTCATTTGTGAATGCTTCCCAGTTAGCTCTTTTATAATTTGTGTATGTGTGTTTGTGGCTAGCTGGGGTGAGTCTGGTTTTGGTGGTGATAATGATCGGGAGGTGGTCCGAGCCTAAGGTTCTGACCACCCTCCAGGATGTTGTGGGGGCGAGTTCTGGAGAGCAAAAGGTGATGTCTGGAGATGATGGGTTATAGAGGGCTTGGTGAGGAATATGGGTATGTTGATGGATGTCGTTAAGGATGATGAGGTTATCTGTTTGGTTTTTGTAGTACCAGCCCTCTGTCTGTGTCGGGGTTGTCGACAAACCAGGCCGACGTCTTGGCGTTGAAGTCACCACCCAGGATGAGGTGTGGGGTGTTTGTGATGTGTTGTAAGTGTGGTCTGTATTCATTTGGTACTGTAAGGGATGTTTGGGGAGGGATGTCTGTGTTTATGATGGTTATGTTGGAGGTGTGCCAGTGCGTATTTTAATTGATTGTATTTCTGTTGTGTTATCATTTGGGGGGAGGAGGGATTTGGTTTGTACACTGGTTACTATGTATGATATTTCTTTGTGTACCAGGGTGATGAGTCCACCGCCCCTGCCGATAGCCCGGTCTTGTCTGATGGTGGTGAAATTATGAAATGTGGGTGTTTTTTGTGTTGTGCGGAGTTTTGTTTCTTGTAAGATGGCAATGTGTATGTTGTGTTGTTTGATGAAGTGTAAGAGTTCGTGTTTCTTTGTGTTGATGCCATCTATGTTCAATTGGAGAATATTAATGTTATGTGCACGATGTATATTGGGTGCTGCTGCACGAGGATGGGGTGGGGGTGGGGGGGGGGGGGGGGGGGTGAGGGAGGGGCGGGGGGTTGGGAGGGGTGAGGTAGGGGTGGGGATTGGGGAGCAGGAGATGGGGGTTGGAATGGATTAGGATGGGGTGTGGTGTGTTGAGTTGAGGATGTGGATGGTATGGGAAGGTTAGGTGGGTTAGGGAGGAGAGGTGGATGGGTTTTAGGGGGGGGGGGGGGAGTCGATGATATGGGAAGGCTAGGTGGGTTGGGGAGGTGAAGTGGACGGGTTTTAGGCGAGGGATTTGACTGGGAGAGGGAGGGGCATAAGGAACAGGTCCAGGTGTTTGTGTAGTGTTTCTTGGAGGCAAATGTTGTACAGGTGAAGTGGGTCCAGTTCCCGCATGAATTGCAGAGAATTGAACCCTTAGTGTGGCGACTCGAAGTGATGGGTTTTGAGCAAGTTGGACATATGTATGTGTACGTAGGTCCTGGTTGCTCTCAATGTCTCCGGCTAGAAGAAGTCTTCGAGAAATGACAGCCGGAGAGTCATTTCTCGGTGTAGGAAAAACTGTGTGATGTGTGTGTATGGTGTGAGAGGTGTGGAAATTCCCGGCGCAACCGAAGCCGCTCCAAGGACCCGTGCCCCCAGGGAGGGGGCAGGGGATGGTTGTGACGGTTTGGCTCCCGAAACTGCTCCCCGCGGCCGGCATCCGGTTGTCCTCCACTTAGGTTAGGTTAGGTTAGGTTAGGTTAGGTTACTGGTTAAAATGGTCACTGGTTGAAATGGTCACTGGTTGAAGTGGCCACTGGTTGAGTTAGCACTGGTTAAAGGGGCACTGGTTGAAGTGGCACTGGTTCAACTGACATGGAACCTACTTTGTCAAGTAATATAGATATATAGATTAATAATTGCATTATGTCACGCAAATAATGACTTAATATCTTAAATTCAACAAAGGCTCAAACAATTAAATTAAATTAAGTTGTCAATAAAAGGGTTATATAAATGGTTTGGTCAGAAACCTTCAGAGCATTATTTGAATTTGTCAGCAACAACAAAAACGAGATGCAAATATCCGTAACAGAAGACTGCCGGAAAGGAAGACGAGAGTGAAAGCAATATCGAAGGGAAGAAGGTAACATCCAAAAAAATTGCACAGCTGCCGGCAAAGAAGGAATGTTGGTGTCATTGTCTGACATGTAAGGAATCCTAGCAGGACAAGCGAGAAGAACGGAGTCCATTGACTGGAGATTCTGTATTAAGAAAGATCCACTTTAATACAACACAATTCTAATTCTATGACAGCTGCCTCAAGAGTGCTTTGCCCTTCAATATATATCGACAACCATGGTCTTTCAGTTTATGAGTTAAACATTGAAAAGTATTGCACCACCAATTATAATCAACCACCAGTTAAATTTTAGAAAACGATACGAAATATCCTATATATGTTGCCCTAAAAAATTAGGTCAACAAAAATCGATGGTATAATATTTCCTTCGAGTAATGGCCACTAATATTAACTCCATGTTGTCAATTAGGCCTATGTTCAGTGACAATGATATTATGGTATAAAGTACTAGACATGGACTATTAAAAGTACATGGGAACTGTCAAAACATTATTCCACCCATTGTTATTGGGTCTATCTTCTATATATCGAATCATGATATAATAACTATGTAATTAACCCGGGATTTACGCCGAGACTCTTAAGAAGTTTTACTGGGTTAAGGCGACGGGATTTTTAAGGTCCAAGGCCTAAAAAAAAACTTAAAAAAAAACCCAGTGGCACTCAAAACAAAAGAATATGTGATTAAGTGAGATAATTCCCCATCATACCTTCTATCACTCCTCCACATGTGTCCAAACCCACTACCCTTCCCCCCCCCCCTTTTCCGCCTTAAATTATCACCTATTCTTCCTCTCATTCCCTTGTTGATCGGTTTATTTTCCGCGCCAATATCGCCAACCCGGTTTCAAGGTTGAAGGGGAGGCATATAGAGATTATAGCAAGGTGTCTGTGTCGATCGATAAGTGTGCGCCACGCCGGTTCTCCTCATGATTGAACCGGTTAACAATACTTTCGCCTTTCACCCTCCAAATAATATCCCCACTTGTTTTATTGCTGTTACATGTTAATATCTTCATATTAAACATAAAATAGGTGCATGTGAATAAGATATAACAATATTTATCGGATAATGACGATTTTCATCAGGAATGAGCCTCAATGCCTGGCGGGCATTGTCAAATACCATAGCTTCGCCGTCTAAAGGTTAATCATATTGATGTACGTATTTGTCAACCTAGGCATCTTACTTCCAAGAACAAAATATAAGAGGGAACAAAAACTGTAATCAATCCTTCAGGAAAACCAGTTTATTTACTAACTTGTTATTATAGTTTGTACATTGTATAAACCATGTATAATATTATTACTTCTTTTCTTGAACACACTACAAAAAGTACACCAACAATTTGTATGTTGTATTAATTTGTTAAGTTACTATTAATATAGACCATACACGAGTATATACTTTATGGTAGGTATGGCTAGTTATTGAACTCTACGTTTCAGTTGTTTTATACAGAAGAAGTACACAATGGAACAAACATCATCCAAATCCATCAATAGTTTTTAGAGTTATTGAATTTGTAATGGTTGACAATCTACTTTAGCAGAAATTGACTGTCAAATTGTAAACAAAGTTTGCTCCCCATATTTTGCAAGCTATTGCTTTCAGAAATTGATATTTTAAGTTATTGTATAATTATATTAACAATGAGAACATTCTGCAGATACATGGTTACTTTATCAATGAAAGAAAACAAAAATAAGTACAAACAAAAAACTAGAAAGACACCCATTAAAGCACCAACCTCTACCTATGCTGGCGGTGGTATGCGCTATATTGATTGACAATCATTGAAATGCTGCACAAAGAATTTAAACTGATAGTGTGCATTGTTTAGTTAATCTACTCCAAACTAGATGAGTTAACACAGCCTCAGAGAGTAGTAACTTAAATGTACATAATATTAAATATTTTAGGAACCAGACATCTTCTTTAAACTCATCAACATCTAAATGTCTATAATAAGGTCGGACTGCTTGATAAGGACTGTAAATTTTTTGTAGGATGTGTATACAGTATATATATATATAAATGTATGTAACTTTTTCTGCGCACATAATACGTTTCACTACTTCTTTAGTATTCTGAAATATGTTATAGTCTGAGCCATTCTTCCCTTGTTATCTCGCCTTGATTCTTCCTACTCTATTCCATTCTCGTTTTCTGTGCAGTCTATCATCGTGACCAACTCAAATAATTTATCTTCTCTTTTGTCTCTGATCTTTACTGTGTAGTTCCTCCACCACTGTTCCGCCCCATCTGCAATTTTGTGTATCATCACACTAGTTTTCTCTTTCATTCGCCCCCTACCTTTTCGTTTATGTTTTGCCATTACGTTATTTTCTCTTGTCCTTGCCATCAAGAATAGTGTGTTATAATATATATTGTCCATCCTGCTTATTTAATTTGTACTCAACACATCTGTCTCTCCCTAATTACGGCATTGCATATATTGCTTTCTTGCCGCATTGCTTGATTTCACCATTCACAAAATATTGCATAGCCTGAATAGTTTACATTCATCTTTGTTTTACTGCTCACTCCTCACCTACAATATATTAATCCTGTTCTCTGTTTAGCGTGTTCTCGTCCTTGATTCCCCCTTCCTGTTTTTCTTCTTCCACCCGCTCAACTCTCAATGACGTATTATTTCCTTCTTACCTTCATCTACTTTCCCACCACTTGCATTATCTTATTATCTTTCTCTCTCTCTCTTTCTGTGTGTGTGTGTGTGTGTATGTGTACCTGTATGAGTGTGATGTCTGTTTACTAATGTTTTACAAAACTTTCCTCCCTACCTCCAACTATCCCTTCATGCTTATATTACTTCATGTTTATGTCCGCTGCTTCCTAGTTCTCTCATAGCAGGAATATGTGGAAGTCAAGGGATTGATCAAAATAATTAATTGTTTCCTCCTTGATTCCCAGACATTGTCCCTAAGCTCCATAAAATAATTTATGATTAGCCACCAGCAAAACATAATACCGTCCTTGTGTTCTGGTGGGCTTAACATCAACGTTAAACCCTTGACGCTGATTTTCAACAAAACCTTGGAAATCGGTGAAATACCTGATGAGTGGAACACTAATTTAAAAAAAAAATAGGAAATCCTTGCCTAGCAATTATCATCCAGTCAGCTTGACCTCAGTAGTATGGAAAATACTAGAAACAATAATAAGAAACTGACTCGTTAATCATTTGGAGGAACAGAATACACAAAAAGACACAACATGTTTACGCAAAAAACGTTCCTGCTTAACAAACTATTTATACTTTTTCCATGACCTCCTAAATCTATATAACGAAAGTAAAGCTGTAGATATTGTATACTTAGACTTCCAGAAAGCCTTTGATAAAGTTCCACACAGACGGTTAGCGATGAAATTAAAAGCATATGGAATACAAGGCGGCGTTCTACAGTTGATAGAAAATTGGCTTAGTGAAAGGAAACAAAGAGTAGTTATTCACGGGGAAGCATCAACGTGGACCAATGTAACTAGTGGCGTACCTCAAGGATCAGTGCTGGGGCCAGTATTTTTCATAATTTACATTAATGACATAGATGAGGGTCTCACCGGTACAATCTCAAAGTTTGCAAATGACACAAGAATCGCAAATAACGTACTGACAAATTAACATGTGGAAGATAACAAAACAATCTAAACAAGCTTTCAAAATGGGCTAAAATCTGGCAAATGTGCTTTAATGAAGATAAGTGTAAAGTACTTCATATCGGATACCGCAATGACAAAAGCAGAATACTCGATGAAATGGCATCCAGCTAAAGAGTGTAGACAGAGAAACCGAATTAGAAGTAACAATATCCAGTAACTTAACCCCTAGCGTCTGATATCATTCGATCTTGTGTTATGGTGGTATGGCCAAAACTCAGATTATCACGCAATCGCTGGATATGACATTTAGAAATTTGAGAAAAATAAGTTTATACCGCAATTTGCGTGATATTTTGGGTGGTAAGATAGGTAAGTTGCATCTCCATGTGGAGCTATCTACCAACCCTGTACCGTGTACCAGCCCGCACCAATTTCCTCCCATTGTGAGCCCAGCCGCCAGTCTGTGTGGCAGGCACTGCGGACCTTTAATCCGCACCTATACGCTGCCCACTCGGTCTTAGCATTACCCAGTGAAAGTGAATATGGAAATATTTGTCAATTATAAATATTATTTCTTACGTTGTGTGTGTCAATAAGAGGAAAGACCGGTCACAATACGATACTCAAGGGTGGTGAATCGTGGGAAAAATGTGCTGATTTAGGACCTGGAATACCCTATTTTTACAAGAAATCGTAAGTGTTGTGTGTTATACAATTATATTATACATATATTTATATTTGTATATATATTTATATTGTTATATACATTTTATATAATATATCATGTAATTTCATTTTGATATATATTTTTGTTTTCCTATATTGTTTGTATAATTTTTTGTTTATGTTGTATTTATTTGTTTTGTTATTATTTATATATATATTTATTTTATTTGTTTATTTTATTTTATTTTTGTTTTGATATAATTTACTTGTGCTTATTATTTGTTTTGTTTATCTCTGTTTTATATATTTATTTATGTATCAATATTTTTGTTTTGTTATTTTTGTTTTTATTTTTACTTTGTATTTGTATGTATATACTGTATTTACAGTATTTATTTTGTTTTTGTTTATTGATTACCGGTATATATTTTTTAGTTGTTTTAATTTTTGTTTTGTTTTGTTTTGTTTTTATTTTATTTTATTTGATAGTGTTTCTTATTTAATTTTCTTGTTTTTTGTATTATTTATTTATTTATGTATTTACTTACTTATATTGTTGGTTATTTTTGTTTTTGTTTTGATTATTTTGTATTTTGTTTTTGTTAATTTGTTTTTATTTATGTATATTGTATTTTATTTTGTTTTTATTTGTTTGTTTATTTATTTATTTATTTTATATTTTATTTTATTTTATTTTATTTTATTTTGTTTATTATTATTTTAGTTTTGTATTTATTTGTTTATTCATTAAATTTACCTTCTTTATTCACCCACCTTCATTCACCCACCTTCATTCATTCACCTCCATTCACCCACCTTCATTCATTCACCTCCATTCACCCACCTTCATTCACCCACCTTCATTCATTCACCCCCATTCACCCACCTTCATTCAATCACCTCCATTCATCACTTCATCATTTAAGTGGATATAGTCCTCCTGGGAAAACCACTGGGTGATGTGGAAAACTGCACTAGGCACCACATTATTTACTAATTTTAGTATTCCGTGACGAAACAAACAAGTGCATATACTATAAAGAACTAAGTGGAACGACAACTATAAAACATTGCTATACAAGGCTAATGACAGTGAAGTGACATTTCCGCAAACAAAAATGACTGGGCAATCTATTCAGTTTAGCAAAGTCATGTGCAATATAGAACATGAAATTGACCAAATTCACGACAAACAGGTGTTCTATGAATATTATGCAACTGTTGACAATGAAATTTGTACAATGGTGTTGTATATTGTGGCTAAAATATACAACTGTATAAATATTCTCATTTATTTACACAGCAATAACAATGCATGGAAACAATTGCGCATAGCTTGCGAACAAATTATGCTATATTTTTGTGGTTTTCACCGTTAGAAAGAGCATAATTTTCCAATTCCGGTGATATATAGGCTACCGTTATAAACGAATCTGAGCAAATACCGCAACGCTGAGGCGGGGAACTGCTCGGAGCCCAGGTTTTGGCCGTGGAGCGGCGACGGATGAAAAGTAATTATTCGCATTTTTCCCATTTATTTCAAATATTCCTAGACTAAATTGAAAGTTATAGACCTTGTAACCAAGAAATAAATCAAAATTTGTATAAATCATATGATGCAAAATACTATTAGTTTTTGTTCTGGGTCACTGCTTGAGAACTATTGAGGATAGACAATTTCATATTTCAGATTTGGAACGAGCAGAAACAATACTTTTATTTGAGCATATCAAAATACATGGTGATCACTCAAAATTCAGATATAGGACATTGAGAACACAATTACTAGGAACATAAGTTCATTCCGGATTAGTTTAAACTATCTAATTTCAATTTATTTAGATGTTTTTGTTTTGTATTATGTAGTATAGTCATTCCTCCTTCCCTTCACATACGATACATTACAATAAACAGCATTATATTGGGTGGGAATAGAGCAATATGGTAGGCTTCGAAAACGCTCCTGGGCCAAATTCGCCACCCAGAGACCATGCAGGCTTTCCTCCGTAACTTACTGTAAGTTTATCAGTCCCAAGGGGTTAAGAATCCCTCTTCTGTAAGTAACCTTGTGACCAAAATACTATATACCACTATAGTATACATAATGTTTACACACACCAATGGGTCACAACTGCACAGCGGAAAGATAACACACACACACACACGGTCTCTTATCATAGAGTTATTAAGTACATTAGACAAGTAACATCAAACGTAGACAACATAGCATAATGAACATAATTATGCACCACTGTATTTTTGACAAATTAAACTAAGTTATCATGATCCTTCACTTTATTGAATCACAGCTGATGAACAGATGAAAAACCTTGTCAGTTAATTCCTTTGTTCAATATTTCAATTGCTATAAAGAAGAGAGAGAGAGAGAGAGAGAGAGAGAGAGAGAGAGAGAGAGAGAGAGAGAGAGAGAGAGAGAGAGAGAGAGAGAGAGAGAAAATATAATAATGCTAATTTGATAGGATTTGTTCATGTGCAATACTATCACAGATAACGTTGGTCGTTTGCTGCATTTAGGCATTTCAACACAACCGTCAACACGACAGTGATATAATAACCGTCCTACAATATCATTCCTAGACATAACATGTCTCCTTTTCACCATTGTGTGTGTTCTTATCATGTATATTATTGTCATGGTGCTCTTCAATCTCCATATTTCATATTTTAAATGTTACTTAGTTTCCCTTGTCTCTGTCCTGTCATGACTCTTTAGCTTGGCAGTCATTGTGTTTCTCTATCAACTACACTGGGCCTGGACTTTATGGTCAACTGAATACCTAATTCACCACTCTGGGAGATACAATATTGACTATTAGTATTATTTATTACTATTCCCGGAAGTCCTATCACTATCATCTGCTCACTATCATCATTATTGCTGATATTATCACTTACACTGAAGCTCTCTATGTACCGCATTGCTTCCATTTACTGTTCCTTGTCTCTCTACATATTTGTTCATACTTAAGGGTACATCACACAGTCAGGAATGCGAGCTAGAACCACTAGGAGTAGCTAAAAATTCGGATTCCTAGGCCTATTCGTGGTGAAAATCGATACTCCTAGTGACTCTAGCGATATCCTAGTGATTCCTGTTAGACTCCCATTGACTCCAAACCAGTGCCGGCCGATTGGCCCTGTCCGACAAAATGTTCACCGTGTTTAAGGTTCTCGCCGCGAATCGGACCACTCCCAGTGATTCCCAGTGATCCCCAGTGACTCCCAGTGAGTCCTGGTGATTCTGGTATGAACTGAAACTGAAACTAAAAGCTGTCCGCGAATCAGATACGAAACACTGAGAATCACCAGGACTCCCTGGGAATCACTGGGGATCACTGGGAATGGTCCGATTCGTGGCTAGAACTTTAAACACGGTGAACATTTTGTCGGACAGGGCCAATCGGCCGCGAGTGGTTTGGAGTCACTGGGAGTCTAACAGGAATCACTAGGATATCGCTAGAGTCACTAGGAGTCATCGAATTTTCACCGCGAATAGGCCCAGGAATCCGAATTTTCAGCTACTCCTAGTGATTCTAGCTCGCATTCCTGACTGTGTGAAGTACCCTTTAATAAATATATTATTCATATAAACCTGTAATACTTCTCACGTGAAAGTATAATATAATATACAGTATACAGGTAGTTAACTTTTCTTGGTCAAACATTATAAATAGGCCTAGTATTAATATGTGTAAGTACAATTTCCCACAAGACATTGTATTCACCCAGTGATTGTGTGTAGAGAAGGAAATTACGGTAGTTGAGGTAATATATAATGTGAACAATGTATGGTCAATGTTACAATACCCTACTAACTTGTAGTGTACAAGTTCTGCAATTCCCCTTAACTTTTCTTGGTCAAACATTATATATAGGCCTAGTATTAACCTGTGTAACTAAAATTTCCCACAAGACATTGTATTCACCCAGTGATTGTGTGTAGAGAAGAAAATAACGGTAGTTGAGGTAATTAATAACGTGAACAATGTATGGTCAATGTTACAATACCCTACTTGTAGTCTACAAGTTCTGCAACTCCCCTTACCTAACATAACGAGAGTGGTGGATACTTGTTTGTATGTGTTTTAAAATGTCAAGTTCGCTTGGTGGTGGAGAGTGGAGTTTGGATTACTACTTCGAGGGGCGTTGTAGTCGCCGGGGTAAACTTTGAGCCAGCGGAATCATGGCTTGGTTGTTTAGGGGCCGTTATATTCGCCGGTTAATAATCTAGAAGTTCTGCAACTCCCCTGACCTAACTTAAGCAAACTAACACAACCTATAAGTGTTACCTATTTTATGTAATCGTATGAAATATTACAGAACTCGGTAACGAATGAAAACAAGAAGGTGGGAATGATTAACTATCCACTATTTAGACAAGAGTTTAAATATATTTCTTTCGTAAAGTATAGTAAGCATTAATATCATGACCTTACGGTACATAATAATACAGACTTATCGTACTATATTAATGTCTGTAATGATGTATGAATACAGTCATTGTCCTTAATGATGATATTAGAGGACTGTAGTTATAGTGTCCGTGGGTCGGTGGTGAGTGTGCATGTGGCTTGGCACAGCTTGGGGGCCCCTTATATAGGGGCTGTGCACAATGGGGGCCATGCCTGGCATACTTGCATCTCATTCCTAACAAATCCCAGTGATGCTCGGTGACTCCCAGTGACTCCTATCTAATTCCCAGTGATTCATATATTACTCCTATCGACTCGTATATTACAGTAAAAATCCGAAATTTTCATATTTTCAATCACTCGCACTTCATTCCTGGTTTTATCCAGGTGATTCCCAGTGATTCGCAGGTGCACTCCCACTGGTTCCTACGGTGTTGCGAGTCCACAGGGAATTACAGACATTCGCGGTGTATTCCCAAGAATCACCAGGAATCATTACTCCTAGTGATTCTAGCTCGCATTCCTGACTGTGTGAAGTACCCCTTAGGACTTCCGTCATAGAAGACAAACCTTACAATATATAATTGTGTCTGCTATTTGTTGCATTACTATGAGAGAAAGAGAGAGAGAGAGAGAGAGAGAGAGAGAGAGAGAGAGAGAGAGAGAGAGAGATAGAAATTAAATACACATATACCTGAGTCTATCTAAACCTGTGGGAAGCGTCGGTAAAGCGGCAGAAAAACTGCACATAAACAATACGCTGAACTATTTACATGACTCTATCCATATATATATTGCACAACCATGGGGAAATCACACACCCTTGCTTTAACCCAACATTCAGATCGAAGAATTTGCTCTGTTCACTTTCCACACGCACTGATGCCTTTGAACCCTCATACATGCTTTTCACTGCTTTCAGCAACTTGCCATCTACTCCGTCTATTCTCAATAATTTCCACAGACCTTCTCTAGAATGTTCCCTAATTCTGAGTATGCAATTCTCATGCAATTCTCTTTACCCTTCTATATTATATCGAATCATAATTTCCTCATTCTTGTACCAACCCCTCCCCCTGCATAACCCCCTCCTCCGCCATGATTTACCCATCGTTCCCTCATACCGCTCACCAACGACGGGAATCGTAAGTTAATTGCTATCCCATATAATTGATGATTGATTTCTTTCTCCCTGAGGCGCCCATGAGATGATAGTCACTGTATGTGTGTGTGTGTGTTTTGAGACAATGCTTGTAGATTAACAAGGTCAAGTTTAGCTGTGGTTATAATGTGGATGTCCGGAAGGTAGCATGTTGGTTGATTTAATGTAATTATTTTGAATCAATTAGATCAGACCCCGCCAGTAGGTAGTGGCTTATGGTTGTAGCGTTATGAAGGGGTTTATGTTGTGATGACCTGGATGTATTACGCTGAAGTTGATTTGTCTTTGAGAAAGTATGTATGGTTATATAAGGTACTGATAATATTTACATAGTGGCTGTTGTTTTAGTTATGATAATATCGTTAACGTGTTGGATTACCCTACCGTGTATTGGTTGTGTTTTGGATATGATGCCATGTTTTGTCAACCAATATAAACTAAAGGAATATATAAAGTTAATATTTAAATCAAAATAAATGTTATGCATATAATGTTGCCCCCCCCCCCCCCCTCCCCCCTAAAATAAAAATAAACTATAATAACTATTACAATTGTTGTGGATTGAAAGTTGATGGGGTAATTACTCTGTGGAAATTGCTTCCAGAGAGAGCTATTTCTGGAATAATGTATATGAATTATTCTGAAAACAATAAACATAATATATATACTAAACAAAAATATGCCCTGTGGAGGCGAACCACACTACACTTGGTTTTGACTCATGGCGGAGTTATGTGTTCTACTGAGCACTCTTCTTGATTATATAATGGTTGTGATGTTCTGTGAAATATATGAAATGGTGCGAAAAGCCAGGAATCAATAATCGTTTTCATTGGACGCCAAAGTTTGACAATGGAATGAATGAAGCGACACAATTGATAATTGTAAAAGAAATGGACGAAAGTTATTATAAAAAAGGTGTGAATGTTTCGTACCTAATTAGCTTCAGCATTTGGGAAAATATTATTCTTAATGACGTCAGGAAATAAATGTATTGAGGAAATCTGCTAAGTTGTGTGGTAATATAACTATCAACAGGTTGATAGATTAATGAGGGGGAATTGTTTTACATTTCCTTTTTTGTATGTTGTCCATATTTGTGTTTCCTCTTCTTTCTACTGTCGGTTACTGATACCCTTTGTCCCTTGTCGGGAAATTGGAACTGACTCACTGACTGGCCATACTCCATACTCTGTTATTTTCTAACTGACGGTAAATTGCTATGTCTTCATCTTGATTACTCCTCTATTATGCAGGTTTCGGAACGAAATGTGTTATTAATTATGAAAACCTGGCACTAATATGAAGCAGAGACATAGTCATTCCTTATTTTCTGTTAGTTGTCGAAAAATCAGTTGCTAAAGCAAGTGTCACACTATGCCGAATTAAGTGGCGACGCTCCATGACTTAAGGAGTGGCGATAGAAGGGGGAGACCACTGCCGAGTAATGTGGGTGATCAAGGGACGGGACTCCCAAGACGTGCACTATGGACGGGCACGCAGCTTAACGGCAACTGGACGGGGTCGAGCGGCAACCATGCAAGACCTAAGAGAGATAAATGACGCCGCCAGGGCGGCGTCATGCGCCGTAGCGTGCAAACTGGTTGGTGACAATGCTCCTGACGAGCGGCGCCTATAGGAGGTAGGGCGGCGCCTATAGATACTACGGCGGCGATGGACAGCCACCTTGTCACACTGGACTCCTATTCCGTCACACTTGACCCCGACCTAGGCAAACCGTTCCGTCGGAGGCGACGGTTTTGACTGTGTGTGTGGGGGTTGGCGGGGTGGGTATTAAGCTTTAGATCTATCTATCTATCTATCTATTGCCTGACGCCGTGATCCCCGAAGGGGTGGCCACGAACGAACCGCCCCCATGCACCTCTGTCCCCAGTCAGTCGACGCCCCTCCCACCAACCAGCACCGCCTTCGTTCATGTACTTCCTCACTTCATCCTTCCACCACTCATTCGGTCTACCTCTCCCTCTCTGTCCCTCCACCTCGCTCTCGTACACCCTCTTAGTCATTCTCTCGCTTTCCATACGTTCCATATGGCCGAACCATCTCAAGTTGTTCCTTTTCACACTTTCCAGCACATCTACCTCCACACCACACCTCCTTCTTACTTCCTCATTAGTCTGTCTATCCCTCCATGTAACTCCGCACACACTTCTTAAGTAATTCATTTCCACTGCTCTCACTCTTGGTCTGAGTCTCTCAACCATGCTTCGCTTCTGTGAGTGAGTGTCGGGATTACCACACTGTCATGCAAGGACTTCTTCACTTCCATACTGACCACCCTATTTCTTGTTACTGCTTTCAGCATTCTTACAACCCTCTTCCCCTGTTGTACCCTCTCCCGCACTTCTTCATCCCTAGTCCCATCTTTACTCAACACACTGCCCAGATACTTAAAAGAGTTGACGATCTTCATAGCCTGACCGTTCAGCTTCACCTCACACTCTCTGGCTTCACCCCTTTCGAAGACCATAACCTTGCTCTTCCCCGCATTTACCTTCAAGTTCCGTTTTTCGCACACTGTTCCAAACTCATTTACCAGACCCTGCAACTCCCATTCATTATCACTCATCAGAACTGTATCATCCGCAAACAGCAGTATAGGTAGCTTCCACTCAATTCCCTCCCTTTTCAGCGATACACCACCATCCACTGCCCTTGATAGTATTTCTTTCATGACTCCATCCATATATACAGTAAACAGTAAAGCTTTAGATCTAGGGAGGAAACTAAAAACATAATAAAAAGATCCCTAAGTGAACAAATAAATATGCCCATCTCCCCTTAATTAAGTGGTTCTTTGAGTAATTGGTAAAACAAGACCATCTATAGTTAACCCTTTCAGTACCGGTGACGTCTTTCTCGTTATAGTCTGGCAACTATTAGGTTATTGTATTATGCTTACGAAGGGCCTGTAACAATCACAAGACCTCCATTCCTCTCATTTATCTCTTTTCACTCCCACTGACCGTTCTTAAGCTGCATAAAATCGTCTAAGTAGGGCAAAACTAAGGCAAAACAGACGTCACCACTATTGAAAGGGTTTATAGATAGTCACTCGTTGATGGCATCGGATTAAGGGGACAGTGGTGATTTTTGGGGGTATATTTATTTATATATTAATTTATTTTTTTAGTTTCCTCGCTAGATCTCCAAGTTTAAAAAAAACACCCCCAAGACCCTCTATCAACGGCGTCCCGTACGACATTGCCAGGTCGCGGACTCACGGTATGCCCTCCCCCTATGACGCCGCCTGGGCATTACAGGGTTGCTGACTGACGGCGACCTACCTTATAGCGATGTCTGATGCAGACAGATCGACGCCCGTGTATCGTCTGACGGCTACTGGACGCCACACGCCTACCATCCCCATCCCCATCCCGTCCATTTCCTTGACCTCACTAGCCGCCTACTCAGATTATGAGAGGTGTTCGTGTCGAACTTTTCCTGAGGGCCCTGCTGACGACCTCTCCCGACGTCTCTCTTGAGTTGGCGCCCACCTATGTCGCGCGGCGATGTAGGCAAAGACCTCGTTACGACCCTTAAGTCGTGGAGCATCGGCACTTAATTCGGCATAGTGTGACACTTGCTTAAGGGATTTCATTTACCATCAGATTAAATGAAACCGAGTATAGTTATTGTAATGACGCAATTATATGTGTGGCCTATTAATGTACATATAATGAGGAGATTGTATTGTACTGTATATACACAGGCACATACCCCATAGCTGGGGGTGGACGACTCGAACACAGAGCCCAAACAGGGACAACACAACATAACATAACAATATAATTGATATATCCCTTGTATTGATACATGTTAGTGTATACCCTGTGTATTATATCCTGGTGACACATTGATATATCCCTTGTATTGATACATGTTAGTGTATACTCTGTGTATTATATCCTGGAGACACATTGATATATCCCTTGTAATGATACATGTTAGTGTATACTCTGTGTATTATATCCTGGTGACACATTGATATATCCCTTGTAATGATACATGTTAGTGTATACTCTATGTATTATATCCTGGTGACACATTGATATCCCTTGTAATGATACATGTTAGTGTAAACTCTGTGTATTATATCCTGGTGACACATTGATATATCCCTTGTAATGATACATGTTAGTGTATACTCTGTGTATTATATCCTGGTCACACATTGATATTTTCACATTTGTTTTCACCAACCCACCAATCAATTTACAAATAAACCTAACTAATAAAATCAATGAAAGTAATGAATACATGTGGTACCCTGAATAGGCAATGTTGGGTCACATACGGGCCCACCCCATGTGCGGAACACGTTTTTCCTCATTGCGCAGCCTTTGTTCGAGTCTGGCGGTTCAACTCCCGGCCAGAAGCCAGTGTTCCGCGCGGCTTGGTGGGGTGTACACGCTCGGTCCCGTAGCTCCGCCCCTTTTTGGCTGAGCACCGATTTTCATGGCTTTTCCTATACATGCATACCAGGTATGTACCTTAAAAGAAAAAATGCATGTTTTGCATTTGGTTATAGTACAGGATAAGTATTCGGTGTAACTTTGTGAGATTTTGAGGGAAGTTATGGGGTTATTTTGTGCAAATTTTTGCAAAAACAGATTGGTGATACGTGGCCAAATGTTACCACTAGAGCGATAGTTCTAACATTCTGTTTTTGTTTACAATTTTCAGTCACCACAATGGCACGCAAGTCCCTCACTACTGACGAGATTGACACCCTGTTGCTGGACCCTGACGTCATCGCAAGTGACGAGGATTGTTCGGACGATAATACCGATGAATTTGGTGGAAGTGATGACGATTTGTTTGAGGATAGTGAGGTGGAGAGCGAGTTGGCAACCCACGACGGCTTATCGCGCGAGCCCGCCATAGTCGGCCCCCTCCCTGGCCCCTCTGCCTCCACCTCCCCCCCATCTGCCTCCACCTCCCACGCTCCCCACACCCCACGTGCCTTGCCTAGTCTCTCAGACACTGCCGCTAGGGCTAGGAAACGTCTGTATCCCTTTGCTAGACATGCCAGTGTGTCTGCTGCTGAGCTGGAAGAGGCACAACTCGACGATGCAGGCCCACTGATTCCTGGCACACTTGACCCTGTTACACCACCTAGTCACTACCCTTCTGCAGCAACCGACTCGCCTATTCCCATCCATGCAGAAGCTATCCTAGGCTCCCCTGTTAGTCCCGCATGTTGCAAGTGGACCTAACAGGGTTATCATCCACAGTAGTGAAGTCAAGAAAGAGGGAAT
Organism: Paralithodes platypus; assembly: GCA_032716605.1. Classification (NCBI taxonomy): domain Eukaryota; kingdom Metazoa; phylum Arthropoda; class Malacostraca; order Decapoda; family Lithodidae; genus Paralithodes; species Paralithodes platypus. The sequence goes on from CM064578.1 coordinate 22,286,863, forward strand.
GCGGGCAACTCGGCCCTATGGTAGGGGCACCGCTGGTGGCGCTTGATAAAGAGTCTGTCAAGACTAAGAATGGGGCATTGTGGCACAGGGACCCCAATCCTTCATTGCCCAGGATTATAGAAAATAATAACTGTACTGGACACCCCACTGATGTAGCTGCAGGTGCTATAACCCCAGTTGATTTTCTCGGCCTCTTCCTGGATGACACAATGCTGGCAGGCATATGCGCCCATACGAACGAGAGAATTGAAAGATACAAGGCAAAATTCAAGAATGTGGAGCACAGCACCCTCAGAGACCTACACCTTCTTGAGTTGAAGGCCCTGATAGGCATACTCATCATGAGTGGTGCAAGGAAGGATAACCACTTGTCAACCACAGAGATGTGGGCCAAGCTCGACGGGGCTCCTTTGTACAGGGCAACCATGACGGAAAGGCGGTTCACATTCATCATTCGCTGCATTAGATTCGATGATGTGACTACGCGACAGGCAAGAATGAAGGATGACAGACTGGCCCCTGTTCGGATTCTCTGGAATGTCCTCATCTCCCACTACCAAGAAAACTATTCTCCAGGGATGCACATGACGGCCGACGAGTAGCTCCTGGCCTTCAGAGGGAACTGCCGCTTCAGAATGTACATCCTCAACAAACCAGCTAAGTAAGTATTATATATTTTATATTATAGCTTTCAATATTTATGCACATATATTTTTATCTATTAGTTTGTTATCTATAACTTACCTGATACCTGCAATTACCGTGCCTGAGTTACCTAATCTTACCTGCTACTTATTTATTGATACCTAACATAAAATTACACTTACTTACCTGCAAGTACCTGTCCTAATTTTAACTTTACTTACCTGATATATTTAGTTATTGAAACATAATTAGCAATAACATGTACTTACCTGCAATTACCTGTCTTCATTGTTGTTACTTTACTTACCAGATAATTATTATTGATACATACTTTGCAATTACATATACTTACCTGACACTTACCTGCAATTACATATACTTACCTGACACTTACCTGCAATTACATTTATTTTACTTTAATTACCAGATATTTTGTATTGATACATACTTTGCAATTACATATACTTACCTGACACTTACCTGCTATTACATTTATTTTAATTTAATTACCAGATATTTTGTATTGATACATACTTTGCAATTACATATACTTACCTGACACTTACCTGCAATCATATTTATTTGAATTTAATTACCAGATACTTCAACATTTATGTTGCCTTTGAAAACTAACACTTATTTTTTCCGCAGGTATGGTCTGAAGATCGTCATGATGTGCGACAGTGAGAGCTACTACCTGTACAACGCGCTACCATACCTGGGCAAGGGGACCATCGTGCAGCCCACGGCCGCCACTAACCTCGGGGAGTATGTGACCACACAGCTCATCGACGGACTGGGTCGTAAGGGACGGACACTCACCTGCGACAACTGGTTTACCTCTTTGCCATTGGCAAACACTCTACGCCGCGTCAAGATCCATGTGGTGGGTACCATTCGGCCCAAACCATATCTGCCCACCAACCATCTTTTGGGCTTGAGGCTACAGATCGGGCAATCTGTGGCCGTCTTCAATTATGACTCCAAAACCACCCTACTCTGTCACAAAGCTAGCCTCAAGAAAAAGGTTATGCTGCTTTCAACAGTCCACCACGACCCGACCATTATCGAGAAGAAAAAAACGGACATTCAGATGTTCTACAACGCCACTAAAGGTGGGGTGGACACGTTTGATCAGCTTTGTGCAGGGTCGACATGTGCTCGCAGGACCCGGCGATGGCCCCTCTGCATGTTCTATGGCATGCTAAACATCGCCATGGTTAACGCCTACATCCTCTTCAAGAGTGCCCACCCCAACGCAGCCAAGGTCCGGAAGCTATTTCTCAAGGAGTTGGCCGGCGAGCTCTGCCTACCTTGGGCTCGCTGGCGGATCGAGCACCAGCCAACCATGAACCGCGAGATTCGGACCTTCATTGTCTACACCTTCAGCATCAAGAACAATGTTGAACCTATGCCTGAACCAGACAAGCTGCAGAAGAGGCTAAGGTGCCATGCGTGCCCCAGGACTTCCAACAGCAAGGTCAAGACCATCTGTCTCCACTGTCGACGGCCAACTTGCTTCAAACACCTCCTAACTTCCTGTTACGGCTGCAGCACCTCGTCTTCCTAGTCTCCTACCAAACACGTAAGCAGCATATTCCTATTTACTTTATGCCATTGTAATCAGGAAGTCTTCAACTTGTTCCACAGTGACTTTCATCCAATTTAGAGCCATATGAGTTGAGTAATCAAGGTTCAAAAGTTAAAAATGACCCCCCGTCACCCAATATATTTAGTCATCAACATTTTGGTGGGGTTGAATATATTCCAACTATTTTGTGTACTGTTTAGGCTGTTCTATATAGTTAGGGGATACATCCATGCAAATTTCATATAAATCCCTCCATATGTACAGCCTCTACAGATTTTAGAAATTAGGGTTAGCTGGGGTCGTTTTTGCCCAATTTTTTTTCGGGATTTCAAAAACTTTACTTATTGCAACACCCACTCAAACTTAATCATCCGATTTATAATTACTTTATGTCATTGTAATCAGGGGATCTTCCACTTGTTCCACAGTGATTTTCATTCAATTTGGAGCCATATGAGTTGAGTAATCAAGGTTCCAATGTCAAAGATGACCCAACATCACCCAATATATTTAGTCATCAACATTTTGGTGGGGTTGAATATATTCCAATTTTTTGTTGTACTCTTTATACTGTTCTATATAGTTAGGGGATACATCCATGCAATTTGCATACAAATCCTTCCATATTTACAGCCTCTACAGATTTTAGAAATTATGGTCAGCTGGGGTCCTTTTTGTTGATTTTTTCGGGATTTCAAAAACTTTACTTATTGCAACACCCACTCAAATATAATCATCCGATTCCTAATTACTTTATGTCATTGTAATTAAGGTATCTTCCACCTGTTCCACAGTAATTTTCATTCAATTTGGAGCCATATGAGGTGAGTAATCAAGGTTCCAATGTCAAAAATGACCCCACATCACCCAATATATTTAGTCATCAACATTTTGGTGGGGTTGAATATATTCCAATTTTTGTTTGTACTGTTTAAACTGTTTTATATAGTTTGGGGATACATCCATGCAATTTGCATACATATCCCTCCATCTTTATAGCCTCTACAACGTTTTTAAATATAGGGTCATTTCGGGTCATTTTTCGGGGCCTCAAAAAGTTAACTTATTGCAACACCCACTCAAAGGTAATCATCCGATTCCTATTTACTTGATGTCATTGTAATCAGGGGATCTTCAACTTGTTCCATGGTGATATCCATTTAATTTGGAGCTATATGAGTTGAGTAATCATGGTTCAAAAGTCAAAAATGACCCCACGTCACCCAATATATTTAGTCATCAACATTTTGGTGGGGTTGAATATATTCAATTTTTTGTGTTACTGTTTAGGCTGTTTTATATAGTTAGGAGATGCTTCAATGAAAATTTCATACAAATCCCTCAATATTTACAGCTTTGGTTGGTTTTACAAAATGGGTAAATTTCCTAGAATTTGTGTACTGTCAAAAAATTATCCTCTTGCCATTTTTGTTCTAGATTTCTTCTGGTGCTACTGATGGTGCTGTGATTTGTACCTGAAGATTCCCCAGGATAACCCTACAAGTTCCTTGACTGTGATTGAGATCAACTTAGTTTAAGTATTTTTTTTTATATTTTTGTATAGATTTTTATTTTCTAAATAGAGATAATTTTGTACCATAAATAGTAAAAAATAGTAAATATAAATATTCTTTTATTTGCTCTTTACACAGGCTTAAGGGATAGTTTAAATAAGTTAAGCAATTCAAAAATCTAAACAAAAAAACTTAGTTTCGGTGTAATGGATTTTTAAAGTTGCTAGACGATTTCGTCCATGTGTACCTAAAAAGGTTCGATTTTGATGTGTACCTATTCAGGGTTTTAAAGAACTCAAACCTAGGATACTCACACCGAAATTCCGCACACCAAGCATTACGCTATCAATACAGTTAAAGGCTTATGCACAAACCTACGATATATTATGCATTCTCGAATACTGCATATTTATCTTATCCTGTATACAGTATGCTCCAAACTGCACTCTGATAACCTAATGCTTAGAGGCATGAAAGGGGCAATTAATGGGGCAGTTAACCACAAAGGAAGGCCTCGCTATATATTACTCCTGAACCTGGATACATTTGTATAAATGTTTTCACCAACCCACCAATACATTTACAAATAAACCTAACTAATGAAATCAATGAAAGTAATGAATACATGTGGTACTCCAAGGACTCGACCCTAGGATACTCACTCCGAAATTCCGCATACTAAGTAATACGCTATCAAGACAGTTAAAGGTTTATGCACAAGCCTACGACATATTATGCATTCTTGATTACTGCCTATTAATAAATTTTACAATGGTTATTCTGTGGTACATGTTAGTAGTTATACAAATACATAATAATAACATATCGTACGTATTTATCGCATGTAGGCCTAGTCAATTAAAAATATATTTACTATTTCAAAAAAAGATAGAAGAGCCCTGTGTTAATGTTACAAAGTAGATTGTGTTTCAATAACATAAGATTTTTTGTGTACGATTATATTTGTAATGAGGTAAAATTTATAGTATACTTAATGATTAATGGGAGAATGTTCCAGATCTCAGGTGCAGCAATATTTAGTGGTGGACACATATATGACCTTTCCTACTAGATCATTTTATTATCAGGGGTCGAAACGGAGGTATGAAGGTCGGCGATGTGTGTGTGGAGGGAATGATCAGGTCGGACTTTGGGGCTGAGGCAAGGATGGGATACCTAGGCCGAGTAAAAAGATGGAAGGGGATTTACAATGGACGCGATAGACAAGAAAACAGGTAGAAAAACGTGGGCGATTCTGCGATCTTTGTTTATAATATATGTAAAAAATAATGCGTGAGAGCTAGCTGGATCACTATGTATAGGTGAGGCACAAACAAAATAAGTAAGGGAAGCCAGACAAATGAAAGAGGAGTTCCAGCAACTCCTTACCAAATGCCTATAGGTCTCCCCTGAGTAATGTCCTGCTCGATTGGTGCCTACAATCTCCCCACTATAGATGTGATTCATGTATTTTTTCTACCTAATCTTACAAAAGAGTACAAAGGAAATCAAGCAACAACAGATCTAGTGACCCATCTAGGCTGCTTGTCCTCCAAAACACTGAGGATCAAGTGTCCGACAGTGGTTTAGAGGGGGTAGGGGAAGATTGGGAAGGGAACTACTGCCCTTGAACTAATGTCCGTGGCAGGATTAGGAAGTTAGTAGGGGACAGATGGGTTAGTAACATAACACAGTTATAAATGATCTTTTGTATATCTGGGAAAAAGAGAGTAACGTCTTCGTAATATATATACGCAATAATCCTTGATGAATCTGAGGGGGGAATAAAATAAAGTTATTCATTTACAAACGCAGTCAGTCGCAGGTTTGAGGCAAGATATGTGTCTACTGTAAGCGATGTTTAAACAAATCTACGATGCTGCAGTCTATAACGTCTCGGGGAAGCCCATTCCACAAGTTGACAACTCGATTGAAGAAGAAATTCTTAGATTTGTGTGAGGTAAGTGTTGCCAATAATTTTGCAACCGTTTCCCCGCGTGTAATTAGATTGGTCGATAGTGACGTACTTACTACAGTTCATATTGACGATGCCTTTGATGATTTTGAACACTTGAATTAAGCCGCCTCTTTATCTGCGCTGGGTTAAAGGAAATAGATTTAATTCCTTAAGACGCTACTCGTATGGTTTGTTCTTTAGGCTAGGTATCATTTAGGTAACTACGTTGAACTCGTTCTAGCTTGTCTATATCTTTTTGGTAATAAGGGCACCAGGATTGAACTCAGTATTCAAGCAGAAGGCGGACTAAGGAATTGTAAAGGGTTAGGATAACTTCTTTGGATTTATGCTCAAATGACCTGCCTATAAAGCCAATTATTTTGTTTGCCTTCTTAACAACTTCTGAACATTGTTGACTCGGTTTTAGGATACTTGATATTGATACTCCCAGATCGGTTTCTTTGTCTACACTATTAAGCTGAGTGCCATTCATCGAATAGTTTGTTTTCTCATTTCGGTATCCGATATGTAGTACTTTACATTTATCTTGAATGTATTACTGTTGATGAAGTCTACTGTATATTACGGTACTGTTTTTATTTAGTAAGCAATTTTATGAACCGGTACTGTAGGCTACTGGCTACATTACTGTATGTATTACATTAAAGGTATACCGGATGTCTAGAATTTACTCTACCTGCACTCCTGGAAATGATCTGATGATGTTTTAAATTATATTTTTCTACTTTAACACCTGTGCTGCGGGAAACGTCAGGAGACGATAAGCATTAGTTAAGATCAAACTGCTTGGTTTATCAAAAGACGGAAGCCTCTATCACATGCTAGACAGAGATAGACAGAGATAGTAACAGCCCACAAATGGGGATGCCCACATCTGTTGCCTAGCAAGGTGTGCTGGTGCACACAACACCACATCATAGTGAGCCGGGAATGACAACATCCCTAAATATGACCCTGTGAGTACTATGTTAAGGCATATATTAAACTAAATTATACACTATAGTACAATGATCATGGATCATATAGCCTAAGCAGAACCCAAACAATTGGAAAAGAAAACACACGCTCAGTTATTTAACACTTACACTGTGGTTATATTTCTGCTATATTAGGGCTCATTCAGGCACTCCTGAATGATTGAGCAAGTGTCTGCATCAAATGAAAATTAAGTATTCAGACAAAAACTAGACAAAAAATAGCTTCAAAATGACACCAGACTGTGGTTCGTAGCGAACGGGGTTAATCAGCAGCGCTACCATAGACATTCGCTAATTTGAGCGAATATGGCTAATGTCGCGCTACATTTGCCTTTGGCAGCGCTGCAGGGTCTAGCGGGATATACCTCATACCTCCTAAGAGTCACGGCTGCCTGGCTGGAGAGTGGACGGGGTCCTGCCGTGCTCCTGCTCACTCGGACTCGTCTCTACAAGCTTTAAAAGCCTTTAAATTGATATAAATTGCCATGTGCGTTCCTGAATGTCTCCCGCAGCCAATGGGTTAAATTAAAAATCCCAGCCTCGGCGGGTAAGTGGGTAGCTCCCCGGGTATCTATCTGCGACAACCTTGATATATTCAATATATAAATACGGGAAGAAAGTGCAAAACACAGATGAAGGCATACCAGATAACCATTGGGTAATACCAAACCTAATGTCCACTTTTTCTTAACTCAACATTTCTCTTCACTTAAACAAAAAGTGCAAGAACAATATATAGTTGAGCACATCATCATCCTGTCTACAAACTGCCATAATTGATACAGTTCATCCAGATCCTGTATTGTTTATTGTCCATTAAGTAGTATAATTTCTAATAGGTAGTCTTTGTGTTATCTTTGGCAATTTCAGCTTTACCATCGCCTTGTAAACGTGACAGTTAAACTAGTAAGGGACAGAGACATTTCCCTGCATAATGAGATAGTAAAATCCAAAGACCTTTGCTATGAAACTTGAAATTGACCTGCTATTGCATTCTGCTTTGTTTTTGCCAGACAGAGTTGCACACAATTGTACAATCTCCAGACATTATTTATATTCACATATTTTAATCTGCATCGAACCTAACATAGGCAATACAATGTTTCATGATTGATGTCGTAGGAGATGCCTTCCTATCTAAATAGTATTGAATGCTGAAATAGTTTGTATTCAGTACACTTTCCATTTCAGTAAACACACTCTTTAGTCACTTTATGATACCGAATACCGTTTCATACAGTATTTTGAGTGTACTTGCATTTTAACATAAGATTATTCCGTAGGACATTAAATAAATACATAATAATTTGCACCTAAGATTATGTAATGTAAGTTCATATCATAAATATACCAAAAAACAGACACACTGTAGTATTTCCCAAGATCTCAGACATAATTTCTTCCATTTCCGCTACGCTTCAGTGAACCTTTCTTATAAGTATTTGTGGTGTTGGGTCAAGTAGAGGCCATCAGCAGGACTTACGGTGATAGTCAGAGAACATTAAACTGGTTCACCAACATTTTATCTTTAAGAACACTGGGTGTAGAGATGACATCAAGGTCAGCGTAAGTAATAGCAGAACATACAAACATTAAAATGGGAGGTTTGACGACCTCCCTTATAACCAAATAAGGAAAACCTCTTATATGGTAGCAGTCTCGGAGTATCCAACGTAGGGCTTATGATCTCAGCCGCTACCACAGCGGGCCGATTTATCGATACTCACGCGAAGTAACCAAATAATCTCTAGAGTTGCACCTCAATTCACTACTAGCCACGTTGTACACACTCCGAGACGACTAAGAAGGAAGAGAAAGCGAAGGAGAGAAAGAATTGTTATAGTTACCCATTTAATCTAGCTGCTCTCCTCTAAGCCATGCTCCATGTTCTATGAGCCTGCGCCAGGACCTGCCAAAGTATCGAGGTATCAAGTAATCAGTTTAGATTGGATGGGCAGGGGATCGGCATGAGGGCGGGATACTCTGTCGTTGGATACTCCGAGACTGCTACCAAATAAGAGGTTTTCCTTATTTGGTTATAAGGGAGGTCGTCAAACCTCCCAATTTAGTAGCAGTCTCTACGTTTCCAACGTATGGCTTGAATCCCAAATTGGAGGCGGACATCCAAGAAACCTTAAAAACCCCAAGCCTTAGCAAAAGTAGATGACCAAGAAAAGACACAAATAAACAAATCAGTTTATAGGAAAAAGAGCGTAACAGTACGGTGCATATTAACAAAGTACATGTTACTAGTGTATCAGTCTAGGGTCTAAAATGCACAGGCAGGTAAAGGAAGAGGTCATGTCGACCTTGGAATGGCACACCAACATGGGAAAGGTGAAGTCAATTATAAAGTAGTACAAGAACAAACAGCACGGCACAGCATATGGATGACCTCCGAAGACACTCTTATGTACAAGACATGGGTATGAGGCATAGGCATACCAATACAAAACCCGTAGACAGTATAGTCCAAACGTAATAAACCTTAAGAGTTACATCCGTAACACTAAACAGACAGTACTGTTCAGACAAGTATTGAAAGAGAAAGTCTTTGTACAAGCATACAAACCCCCCCCCCCCCTGTTGTAGGGAAAGGAAGAAAATACAGTACGGGAGGAAGAGACACAGGAGACGGTGGACGTCACCACATGACACTCTGTAGTTACACGACATGGGTAGGAGGCAGAAGCATACCAACACAAAACCCGTAGACAGTTGAGTCAGAAAGTAAAAACTGAAAGAGAGAAATCCTAAAGTGAAGCCAAGTGGAAAGTATTCACAAAACACAAGGCACGGCATAGCAGGCGGACGCCATCAGACGACACTCTGGAGGTACATGACACGGGTAGGAGGCATAAGTATACCAACACAGAACCCGGAGACAGTGGAGTCAGAACGGAAAAAGTGTTAGAGCGAAAACCGTAAGTGAAGGCAGGTGTTAAGTGTTTACAAAACAAAATGGCACGGTATAGCCGGCTGACGACATCATCCGACATTCGTCATGTACAAGACATGGGTATGCGGCATAAGCATACCAAGGTAAAACCCGTAGACCGTGTAGTCATAATGTAAAAACCGTAAGAGCGACATCCTCCATATACCAAACAGACATGTATTGAAAGAAAGGCTTTGTACAAGCATACAAAAAAGACCTCCCCCCCCCCCCTTTGTCAGGGAAAGGAAGAAAATACAGTATGGGAAGAAGACAGCAGGAAGAGAAGCAGGATGCATGACGAAGCAGGGAACACGTTGATGGAACGCGACCCAAGGCATATGAAGCCTGGCCGTGGGCATGGAGAGGTATATGCACACCGAAGCCCGTCCCGGCACAGTGGCACACACAGAAGCAACAGGGCGTGAATCTGGCATAGCAGAAGTTCCATACGAGTCTACAAAACGAACAGAAGGGGTCAAAGTGACGAACCCGAGGGAAGGGGCCCTGGCTATGGTTTGGAGCCGGACGGAGCCTAAAGCAGGTCTTCAGAAAGGTGACACCCCTTGTGAGGGAGCACCAGCCCCGTCAAGGCCGCTAAGGGTACCCCAAGAGCGGGCAGGCGGCCTCGAAAGATGTAGGACCGTACATGCCGGCGAGTGTCCCAAACCAGTGATGAAGGGAACGGAACACAAACGTAACCGAGGGAGCTGTGTGTTCACTACCCAGCGTCACGGAGCCAGTTAGGGAACCCAATCCAAGATGACTGAAGCCCTCCACGGAGACATCAGCCAGCGCCGATGAAGCATAACAGCCAAGCCGAGGTCAAAAGGCGGCAACCACCCACCCACACAAACAGTTATGACACAAATGCCAACAAAGGCCCTAGGGCCCCAACCCGGCCCAAGAGAAAGCTGGAGACAGGGAGGGGAACGGAACACGGACACCATTGTTTCAGCCGTTTGGCAACACACATGCGGCGGCAACAGAGTTGACATGTTGGAGCAGCGGTGGGGCAGGACTTTTAGTGTCCCATAGGCCAATTGTCGAACTGACAGGAGAGTCTTGTGAAGGTGCAGTCTCTTTGGAACACTGTTAAGGCTGGTGTGGTAACCGAGACTGCAGTAGCAAGTGCAGCAGGGGGGGGACTCCGGCGAGGCGTGCTGAAGCATGGTTAGCACCAAACCAACATCATCCACAGGGACGACTGGGCGGGGCAGTGGTGAGGTGGGACCTGATCGTCCTACAGTACACCCCAACTACCGAAAAGCAACCCGTCTGAGTGAACAATGCACGTGAACGGACAAATGACGGGAACCCAGTACACGTATGTATAGCGGAGCGTATCAAGCACGGGCCGGCCACATGGGCGCGATCAACCAAACCCCGCGCCAGAAAAATCCCAGCCCGTGGAGGACGTAGCACATGAGGAGTGCGACGGGCGGAGACAATGTGGACACCGACTGTCACCCACTCCAGTCCGTGCCGAAGGCATCAGTGGAAAAGAAGACCAACCGAAAGGCCACCGACAAGCCCGCCAGGGCAAGACAGCGATCCCGCAGGAAGAAGAACGGGACCAACAGGATCATGGCCCGGACGCGAAAGCGAAGAGCCCTGACCACATGCCGTGGTGGCGAAGATCCATGTTAGACCGGGAGAGCAGGCCAGGGCACCGCTGCCGCGAGTGAGCCCCGAGCGACCCAGTGTGATAGTCTCATATGTAGCAAGCGCGGTACCGGCCACAGCCAGTAAAGGGGGGGGCGATACAGGGAAGTGTTAGGGGACCAGTAGAACAAGGTAGTCGAGTCCGAGCTGGCCTAAAGGGACGGTCAGTGCCGCCCAAGGTAAAGATTCCAGCCGGGAAAACACTCAGAACACGTTCGTGAACGAGAACGGGCAGAACACGACAAGTGTGGACGTGGACACCAGACCCGGGGGAACAGGAGCACAGTGGAGGGTCCATGGCTCCCAGTGTGAAGGTGGGAGGACCGCCATGTGAAATAGCGATGGTGAACCCCAGGCCTGTGACACGGACGACTACAGCGAGTGTGGCCAGGACACAATGTGTGGAGATGTTATCGCGACGGCACTTCCCCATACATGGACCGGAGTACCTGGGCCACCTCCTGAGACACTGCGTCGATGACGGGGAGGGCGCCCGAGAGGAGGTTGAGACCTCCACCTCCAGGCCAGACCCTACTATACCCCGTCGTGCCCACGACCGGCGTGGCTAGCGCAGGAGGTGGGGGCGGGAGAAACCGGTGCGGGCGCTTTGCGTCAGGCCCACCACCAAGTCAATGAGACGGCTGGTTGAGGGGAGAGGGTATGGGCCAGGAGGAGCAACGCATTGGGCGGAGCATAGCCTCCCTTAAGGTGTCACAGAGAAAGGAACTACCATGGCCAAGCCCCCGTCCACCTGGCCGTCCTGACGAAAACGGAGAGTGGGCCTCACGCTCCGGCCTGTCCCCCTCCCGTCCGAGCAAGGCAGCGGAGGACGAGGGTCCCGGAACTTGCCAGCAGAGTCCACCCACAGGACGGAACGGCAAACCGGGTACGAACGGCCACGGGAGGAGCGTATACAACGCCCCCCGCGGCCCGGCCCATAGCCCAAGCCCCAGGGCTGCTTGCCAGTGACGGACCACCACTCGCATGGTTGGAGGAGGACGACGAGGGCTTCGCCACGACCTCCCATTGTGCGGAGCATGTATCGCTGAGCACAAGCAAGAAAGCATCCTGCCAAGCCACCCCCAGGAACGTCAGTCCCGGACGGAAAAGGGCCGGCAGGAGGAGGTGGCTGTGGACGTCGGCAGGGGCTGACGAGCAGAGAAACCACCCGAACCAGTCGATGGCAATGGGTGGCGAACGTCCTGGACCGGGCAGGAAAAGCGAATGCAACGTAGGGCTGAAGAACCCAGAGAAGTCCGAAGAGCGGAGCAGCAGGCCAGACACAAAAGTGGAGGCCACGGTGGGGATGGACGGTAAAAGGTCAATGAAGAAAGGAGGGAATCCAAGACACACAGGACCAACGCCACGTGAGCGGAAGCCTGGGACCTGTCAGCGAGGCTCTGTGGCGATCTAGGAGCAAGAGGCCAACTGTGGAGCGGAGTCGAGGCACAGAAGGAAATGAACAGAGGACACATCAAGGGGGGGAAACCCAGCGAAGCAGCCGGTCCCTGGGTGCATATGAATGCAAAGGGCATAAAGAACCAGAGGAAAAAGACACGTGGCCGAGTCCTGGTGACAGATACAGGGCACAGGGTACATCCAAGACTATAAAACCCACCTGTGGAGTGAGGTTCTATAGAAAGAGGAAGAGGCAGATGACACCCCGCCTGTTTGGCGGAAAACGTGTGTAAACACAACGCGGAGGCAAGGCCGAACCCCCCTGGCAGTAAAAAGGCAAGTGTGAGCTACCCGACACCTAAGCGGTACAAATAGGAGGGGGAATCCAAGACACACAGGACAATCGCCACGCGAGCAGAGTCCTGGGACTAGGCAACAGGTCCCTGACCCCACCTAGTACACTAGAAGGCCGTCTGTAGGGCGGAAATGAAGCATAGCAGGACACAGAGGATAGGAAATCAGCCAAGTAGCCATATCCAGGACCATATGTACATTCAAACGGAGACAGGGCACCAACTCCAGCAATAACCGAGAAAAAAGGCGATGTGGCCGATTCCCAGATACAGATAGACAGGGTACATCAAAAAGTAGAAAAGTTGCTTGTATAGCGGAATTCTAGAAAAGACGAAGAGCCAGAGGACACCAGGAGATCCACGCCAGTGAGGCGATCTAGGCCCGTCGGCCTTCCTCCGAAGCAGGGTGCGTCCAGGAGGTGAAGGGCGGAGAGACAAACTGCACATCGGCGGGGGCCGTAAACATCCTTGGCGTAGCAGGCCGTGCGGAGGCAGCACCCCCGACCGAAAGCATGTCAGGCGGAAGCAGGGAGGAGCCGTCAGTACGGCATCGAAAAATTGGGGGGGAGCGTCACACACCAGTGGAGGTGAGACAGGGGAAAAGTACGAGGCAGTAGAGCCAAGACAGCAGTTGAAACCCAAGTAAGACAATATCCAGGAAGATGCCAAGTAGCAAGGAAAGTCAATTAAAAGACACCCACACAGTAGACCACAAACACCCGGGCTGGGACAAGCCCCTTTGGCAAGACCCAACCCTGGTAAACAGGTCCAAGGCCTTTGGGGAAAAAAGACCCCACCCAAAATACCTGAGAACCCTCCGGGAGAGTGGAGGGAGGAGGGGGCGAAGCGGTGAAGGTCTCGCCGGCAGGAGAGCGGGCACCAGCAGGAAGGAAAAAAGGTCAAGTGTGAGCAACCCAACAGAACCCTATTAGAGGAAATAGGGAAGGGGAGGGAATCCAATACACACAGGACAATCGCCACTTTGGGTCGAGTCCCAGGACTTTTCAGGAGGTCCTGGGGGCCACTTAGTATACTAGGAAACTAGGTACCGAAGGAGGACACAAGGGAGAGGAAACAGCCAAGCAGCTGTCGTCCAAGGAGTCCTGTCCCGGTACAATGAAAAAAGGTGGCAGAACAGGGCGCTGAAAACCAAGTCAAGTGAAAAAACCATGTGGCCTAGGCCTTGACAAGGTATAGGGCATGACATGTCGGCCGAGAGCAGGGAGGAGCCGGCATCACAGCACTGAAAAATGGGGGAAGCATTACCCACCAGTGGAGGTGAGACAGGCAATATGAGGCAGTATAGCCAAATCAGCATGTAATACTCAGTAAGACAATATCCAGTAAGAAGCTAAGTATCTATACTTATATACTTGCTATATCAGGAAAGTCAAATAAAAACCACCCATACCGGAGACCCTCAACACCAGGGCTGGGACAAGCCCCTTAGCGAGGCCCAACCCTGGGAACAGGTCCAAACCAAATTTTGGGGAAATTTGTCCCATCCGAAATACCTGAGAACCCTCTGGGAGAGCGGAGGGAGGAGGTGGCGAAGTGGTGGCGGCGTAGGGACAGCCGGCAGTAGAGCGGGCACCAGCTGGAAGGAAAAGGTCAAGTGTGAGCAACCCAACAGTACCCTATAAGTTTAAATAGGGGCGGGGAGGGAATCCAAAACACACAGGACATCGCCACTTTGGGTCGAGTCCTAGGACTTTTCAGGTGGTCCGTGGTCCACCCCGTATACAAGGAGGCCGCCTGTAGGGCAGGAACCAGGTACAGAAGGAGGACACAAGGAACATGACATAAGGGATAGGAAAAACAGCCAATCAGCCGTTGTCCAAGAAGCCATGTCCAGGTACGTGAAATAGGGGGCAGAACAGGGCGCATAAACCAAGTCAAGTGAAAAGCTATGTGGCCTAGGCCTTGACAAGGCACAGGGCACATCAAAAAGATAAAGGCGCTTGTAGGGCGGATTTAAAAAGATGAAGGAGCTGAGGACACCAGAAGACCCTTGCCTGTGTGGCGAAAAAACGTGAGTAAACACGAAAATCGAGTCAACTTGTCCAAGCATATACTCCCTGTGAGCGGGGCCCCTATCGCGTACAGTTTCCAGACATCCCCCCCCCCCCTTTTTAGTGATCAAGTAACCACAGGCAGGGGAAGAACAGAAACATGTACTGTAAGAAAAACGAGAATTTAACCGAGAGCTACGAGACCGAGACTTCCCAGTCAGTGGAGACAAAAGGAAGGCAGAAGGAAAGGACCTGTGTGGATCATTCCAACGGCGGGCAGCTCAAGGCAAAAACCGATTAGCTTAAACACACAATTAATGAGAATTTTAACAAGAGCGTAGAAGACCAACCAGCAAGTCAGTAGAGACAAGAGGAAAACAGAAGGACAGGACTATGTGGCCCAATCCGACAGCGGTCAGCTCAAGTTAAAAAACACAGGCCTAGCCTAGTTACACAATTCACATAAAAGAGAAAAGACTAGGGCAGCATCAATCCCTAAGATGAAAAAACCTAGTAACAAAGCTAAACACCGCCCGAGAAGCCCCACAATTACGTCAAATTAATAAAATAAAAGGAGGATAGCCTAGGGCTTGACCGACATTTTCACCAGAACCACGTATCCACGAGTCAAGTAGGCCCGGGGAAACGAAAAGGAACTGACAAAAGCGTGAACCATGCGAACGAAATACAAGACCACCAACTATGGACAAGTTTAATAAACAAGTCAGAAGGGCTATAAGTCAGTTGAGACCAAAGCAGCATGTTTGTGAGAGAATAAAGGCTATGTGGCCTATGCTCACACAAAGCAGAATCCAGAGAAACTTCATGCTCAAGTCTTGTAAAACATCGACACGTAGTCATATGAAAAAACAATAAAACAAAAAGTCACAAAGGGAAAGAAACAATAATGCATCCCGCGGGAAGCATCTCCCCCCCCCCCCAAGTACGTTAAGGGTAATTAAAGTGAACATGAACCCGAAAGCGAGGGTAGAATCGACACACAACGACCGCTACGCGGCGTCGCGGACCAAACACCCCCGAAGAAAACAAATAAATAAACACGTCTCCAGCACTACGCGCACACCCAGTAAACACGCCATAAATCTGTATAAAGTGCTGCCTACATCACGGAACATCCCTCTAAAACCTCAACAGCCTGAAAAGGCTCACACTCACTAATAGGTGAAGCGAAGGGGATGCAAAGCAGGCATTCGCGAAGCACAGACAAAAAAGGCGTGTGACATCGACGGTGGGCGCGAAGTGACTGATACTTTGGCAGGTCCTGGCGCAGGCTCATAGAACATGGAGCATGGCTTAGAGGAGAGCAGCTAGATTAAATGGGTAACTATAACAATTCTTTCTCTCCTTCGCTTTCTCTTCCTTCTTAGTCGTCTCGGAGTGTGTACAACGTGCCTAGTAGTGAATTGAGGTGCAACTCTAGAGATTATTTGGTTGCTTCGCGTGAGTACCGATAAATCGGCCCGCTGTGGTAGCGGCTGAGATCATAAGCCCTACGTTGGAAACGTAGAGACAGCTACTAAATCTATCAATTTGGTAATGCAAGCGAATCATCAGAATGCCAGACATATTTCTACCGTTTAAGGTAATTTGCGAACAACTTGGGCAATATTAATAAAAGGTTCACCAAAATGAGAAACCTGTTTTTACCCATCATGAATACAAGTGACCCCTGTAACATATTAAACATAGCCAACAATAAAACAAACATCACGGTGAGACAATAATTGTATTGGTAGTGGTTGGGAGGTTTATTTCTGGAGTGTACTGTAGTTTGTTATACTGTAGTTATGTTTATGTATATGTCTAATTTGTTAACTTAGGTTGGCGAGAAACGTACTTTTGTCCATATTAATGAGTCTGCTAGTACAAAGTGTTGATTGCCATAATTATATGGTGTTAATTGTGAAAATCCTACCTACAGTATGATGCAGATACATAACAGTTTCATTCGTTATCATTAAGTATCGATAAATCATCTCCAGTAACCTGCAGCAAGAAGGCTGGAATATATCACCGGGAGGAGGAAGGAGGAAGGAGCTGCAGGTTGGCCAAGATTGTCTGTTTGTTTGTCTATCTGTTTGTTACTTGTCAACAGGATTATGCAGAAATTAATGGACACACTTAGATGAACTTTCGTCTGTCCTTTTAAATGGTACTAGAAGATAAACTATTACCGCTTGGCCTACATACTGTATACTGACACACACAAAACACGCATACATAAAATTATGTAACTTGATTTACGTTAAGAACACATCAAATATATCAGATGTGCTGGAAAGTGTGAAAAGGAACAACTTGAGATGGTTCGGCCATATGGAACGTATGGAAAGCGAGAGAATGACTAAGAGGGTGTACGAGAGCGAGGTGGAGGGACAGAGGGGGAGAGGTAGACCGAATATGAGGTGGAAGGATGGAGTGAGGAACTACATGAACGAAGGCGGTGCTGGTTGGGGGGAGGGGCGTCGACTGACTGGGGACAGAGGTGCATGGGGGCGGTTCGTTCGTGGCCACCCCTTCGGGGATCACGGCGTCAGGCAATAGATAGATAGATAGAAATACATCAGTTGTTTATATTTAATTGTACATACAAATATTGTCCTCATTTGCATCATTCTAACCATACACAATTATTCTTCATCGTCCTCCCAAGTCTCCACAATCTGGCTATCACTGCCATCCGTGCATGTTTTATATGTGTATTTGTTCTATCTATGTGACAAAAGGCAAAAATGCCTGCACCAAGTTGAAAAAGCGACAGTTGGCATTTAACCCTCTCCGACATATGAAGCTATTTTGAGCCTATGAGGGATACTTTGTTACTATAAAGGGTATTGAGAAACCTTTAGTTTAGTTACTTCAACCTTTGCAGTTGTCTTTGAGTTAGCTGTGGGCAGAAAACTAATTTTGGAGAGGTAATTATTAGAGTGAGAGAACTCTATTTCTTATTGCTAATCTGGCAACCTCTGCGTCATATGAGCGTGAGCGGGTTAATTAAATATTTTTGTTGGTGTATTGGAAAGGAGTCTGGTGTGCTTGTTTAGTGAAATAGGAGGAGGAGGTGTTTGTGAGAGCCAGAAGAATTACTCTCTGTGTAGGTGAGACACAAACATAAACAGTGAGAGAAGTCAGACAAATGAAACAGGAGTTCCAGCAACTCCTTATTACATGCCTACATGAGGCCTCCCCTGGGTGGGCACAAAGACACAGGCATACAATTGTATTTAGTCATACCCAAGTAGCAATTCCATGTTCACATTGCTTGCCTATGATCTAAAGTGTCTCCGTTATCTCTGTTTTTCGCTGTCATTGCTTTCCATGTGTTCTTTCAAATATTCACAGGGCCGAAACCGTTGTCAGGGGGTGCTTTGATGCGACACCCTTATAAAAAAAAAAATTCTGGAAGGGTAGAATTCCATCCTTAACCCTTAATTGGCGGCGCGCAACTTATATCGTGTGAAATAAATATGGACTATGTGGCGGTTCACAACTTATGTCGAGTGCCATTTTCAGCACGTAATGTTGCTGAGAGAGAAAGCTGAGCGGTGGGACGAGCGTAGCAACGGTATAACCGGTCTCCACGACCACCGTGGACATACCGAACTGTATTCTACTTTCCCCCCTCCTTTCTCACTCGCTACACAGGGAATTATGTAAGGAAATTACCTTATTTCAAGGTTTTTGCACTCGTGTTGCACGATCGTTGCAAGAGAACCAGTGGTCGTACAAGGATGGTTCGGGTGTCATTGGAAAGCTCTGTTTACGCCCTTTCAGGGATAGATACTTGTTTTATGACCTGGGTCTTATTTAGGCATGAAAATGATCACGTAAACAACCCTATTTAGGGTAAAACAAAAAACGCTGGGCGCTACGGTCAAATAGACCACCTAGCCCGCTAAATAAGGGTTAAGAAAGGATTCAGCTATACGAAATTGTATTATTGGCCCAGGTTATTGGATTTCCTGGGACATTACTGCTGCAGTGTGTGTGTGTGTGTGTGTGTGTGTGTGTGTGCTTAGGAGGGTATATAATATGCATGTATGTATGTGTTTGTGTGTGCATGCACCTATGTTTCATTTTCAGCATGAACCATTAGTTAACACCCTTGGCAGATATTTAAGATATGTACCTATATTTTTTATTTTTTATTTTTTCTATGTGATTGAGGGAGGCAAAAGGCATAACTGCCTATAGCGAGTGCCTCCGCCATAATTGAAAGAATGACGGCCAAAATCAAGGGACGTTCGAGCCAAAATGCCTGGACATACGGAGTTTGAAGCAATTTAAGTCATAGGAAGCGGGAAAGACTGATTCTGGGAGAGAGTTCCAGAGCTCAGCTGTTGAGTAGAAGAAAGTTTGAGAGTAACGTTTCACTCTTGGGTTGGAAAGTTGCACAGAGTAGGGGTGGGATTGAGTTGCAAGACGGGTACCACGTGCCCTACGTAAAGGAGGTGGTATGCACTGGGATAGCTCTGAGGAACACTGATTATTATAGTAGCGATAGAATAGCGAGAGAGATGCAACATTGCGGCGGAGAGAGAGAGATTGCAGAGAGTTGGTGAGTGGACGGGAGTTAATGATACGAAAGGCCTTCCTTTCAACCTTGTCTAGGAGAGTGGTGTGAGAGGAACCTCCCCACACATGTGAACAATACTCAATACAAGGGCGCACTATGCCCCTGTACAGAGCAAGAAGCTGTGCAGGGGAAAAGAACCCCCTAAGGCGGTTGAGCACACCCAGCTTCTGGAAGGCTGCCTTAGCAAGACTGGTAATATGGTCCTTCCAAATGAGAGCAGAAGAAAAAGAGACACCAAGAATATTGAGAGACGATGAAGGGTTGATTTTTGTATTGTTGAAGAATAAGGGAGAGTCCGCTGGGAGATCCTGACGGGTAGATAGATGGAGAAATTGGGTTTTGGAAGCATTAAAGTTAACAAGGTTTTCTCTGCCCCAATTGGAAATAGTATTTAGATCAGAATTTAAGAGTTCCATGGCTTCATTACGTTTCTCGTTGAGGGATTGCTGGCTGGAGCGTTCTGAAAAAGTAATGGAGTAGTGTAAGGTTGAGTCGTCTGCGTATGAATGGATGGGAATTAACACCTTACGAGCGGCCTATGCGGTTTATTTATGTGTACCGCACAGCGGGGTGTTTTTAGCCAAAATAGGGCTGTTTACGTGATCATTTTCATGCCTAAATAAGACCCAGAACGTAAAACAAGTACCTATCCCTGAAAGGGCATAAACAGAGCTTTCGAATGACACCATAACGATCCTTGTATGATGGATAGTTTTCTTGCAATAACCGTGCAACGCGAGTGCAAAAAGCAGGTAATTCGGTACTTTCAGTACATAATTGAGTATGTAGCGAGTGAGAGAGGGAGGAGGGAGCTGAGATTTGTGTCAGTAGGTTCGCCGCGGTGGTCTGGAGCAGTCATACGCTCGCTAGTCTCCTGCCACCACTTGTCTCTCTCTCTCAGCCACATTACGTGCTGAAATTGCCACTCGAGTTATGTCGAGCGCCGCCACATAGTCCAGCTTTATTTAACTCGACTTATGTTGCTCGCCGCTAAATAAGGGTTAAGGTACAGTTAAGGAGATCATTTATAAGAATTAGAAAGAGAATAGGAGATAGGACAGAGCCCTGAGGAACACCGGAGTTTATAGGGTGAGGAAGTGAACAATGGCCGTCCACAACCGCGGCTATGGAACGGCCGGAAAGGAAATTAGAGACAAAGGCACAAATGGAGGGATAGAAACCGAAGGAGGGTAGTTTAGAAATTAAAGATTTATGCCAGACTCTATCGAAGGCTTTCGATATGTCTAGTGCAATAGAAAAAGTCTCACCGAAGTCCCGAAAAGAGGATGACCAAGAGTTAGTAAGATATGAAAGAAGATCACCAGTAGAGCGACCCTTAAGGAAGCCATACTGGCGATCTGAGAGCAGATTATGAGAAGAGAAATGCTTAAGAAATTTGGAAGCAAGAATAGTTTCAAAAACTTTAGAAAGACAAGAAATGAGAGCAATTGGACGATAGTTGGAGGGTTGAGAGCGGTCACCCTTCTTTGGGACAGGTTGAATGTGAGCAAACTTCCAGCATGAAGGGAAGACGTTAGAGGATAGACAGAGACGTAATATGTAATACTAGTGTAGCAGCCTGGAGATCCAGCTCGTGTTTCTTTGGCCAAATATTATGGTTTGTTTGTTTTACAGCTGATTGTAAAGAGCCATGTCCTCATTATGTTTTATCAGGTAGTACAGAGATTCTGTAACGACTGTTATTGATTATGAAAATTTTGTATCATTATTATGTATCACCCATTAGCACTGAAAAATAATGTACAAAAGGATTACATTTATCTTTCCATACACAAGATATGAAATCATTGTGTTGCAAATGTGTCATGACTGCATACAATTGATGCCTAACATATTCATGCATATAAAGGATGCACACATATAACGTGGTCCTTTGTAAACTATTATATACCGTATATGATATAATTATGAAGACATTGTCTATTGTTAGCTAAAACTAAATAACGCAAGTAATATTACTAAAGGTGGTCAAACATATGTGGACATTCTGTATTGGAGATGCATGCACATAATCTGAGGAAAATACTACAGAATGAAAACCTATCACAGTTCAAACCCACATGCATTATTCAAGAGGTCTGGAGGACCAACTATAACATTGGTCCAAATGTTGATACTCATACTGCAGCGAATATTACATTAATCAACTCTGCGTAAGCAGAGTGGTATCGCCCCCCGTATAGTGGTACAGTTGGTCAAAGTTCCAGCTGACCCACCCCCGCTCTGGGGCTCGCAGAATTATCTGGCAATACTGGTGTAGGAAGGAGGTGTGTCTTACAAAGATTAGGATTGGTAGATCTGATTTTGTCTATATCATTGTTAGAACATAATTATACTAAACAAGGGAAAGTAAGCCTATCTCAAATAAAAATGCATACATCGCTATGTATGATCCCGAACATTCACCCAATGTTCGTAGATTTGCTTAAATATTCAAGTTATTATATCCACTGATTGGCAACACATATACAACCTGCTGGCTGCCACAACATACTTTACTCGATTTTATAAGAATACATATTTCTGTTTTATTGGTGGCTGCTTAACCCTTAATTAGCGGCTCACCACATAAGTCGTATTTAATAAAGCTGGACTATGTGGCGGCGCTCGACATAGGTCGAGTGGCAATTTCAGCACGTAATGTTGCTGAGAGAGAGAGACAAGTGGTGGCAGGAGACTAGCGAGCGTATGACTGCTCCAGACCACCGCGGCGAACCTACTGACACGAATCTCAGCTCCCTCCTCCCTCTCTCACTCGCTAAAAGTACCGAATTACATGCTTTTTGCACTCGCGTTGCACGGTTATTGCAAGAAACTAGCCATCATAAAAGGATCGTTATGGTGTCATTCGAAAGCTCTGTTTATGCCCTTTCAGGGATAGGTACTTGTTTTACGTTCTGGGTCTTATTTAGGCATGAAAATGATCACGTAAACAGCCCTATTTTGGCTAAAAACACCCCGCTGGGCGGTACGTTAATGAAGGAGCATTTAGTCTAAACAACGTGAACATTACATAGTCTAATTTGCAGTAATATACAGGACAGACACAGGTAACACATTAATGGCAATTGGTATCCCTGCACCACTACACCAGTATTGCCAGCTAATTCTGCGAGTCCCAGAGCGAGGGTGGGTTAGCTGGAACTTTGACCAACTGTACATGCTAACCGAAATGTCTGTCTGTCTGTCTGTCTGTCTGTCCGTCCGAGAACTCCTCCAAGACCGTTTGACGGATTTTCACCAAGCTTCACACGAACCTTCGGTGCGTGAATGCGACGGTAATTATTTTTGTTGTTTTAATTTGTGCAATAGTTAGGATCTTAGGTAAAAAATATGGTTTTGACTATCTAAACTCTAAACTGGAACACATTCTATCTATCTCTCCCTTCTCTGAAATCTCCATCTTAGGAGATTTCAACGTTCACCACCGCCAATGGCTCTCCTCTCACTCTACTGACCAACCTGGTGAACATGCCTACGTCTTTTCTATCATAAATGACCTAGAGCAGCTGGTCCAGCAACCCACCCGTATCCCGGATCGCTTCGGAGATCGGCCCAACATTCTTGACTTATTTCTGACTTCTAACCCTTCTTCTTATACTGTCAATCTTTTCTCTCTTTTGGGCTCCTCCGACCACAAACTTATCTCCGTCACTTGTCCTATCTCTTCAGTACGGCCTTCCGATCCTCCCAGCCGGCGGCGCTTGTGGCACTTTGGCGCTGCCGAGTGGGAGGCTCTCCGGCAGTACTTCTTTGATTTCCCATGGAATGACTTCTGCTTCTGTGGCCGAGGATCCTCGGAAAGTGCTGAACACATTACCAAGGTAATCCATTCGGGCATGGAAGCGTACATTCCCTTTTCTTTCTCTCTGTCTAATGCAAAAAAATCTTGGTTTACTCACGCTTGTTCTACTGCTGTCCACAACAAGGAGGAAGCATTCAAATGGTACCAACGCCATATAACTCAAGAATCTCATTCTTCCTATGTTTCTGCCTGGAATCAAGCCAAATCTGTTCTTCGACTTGCCAAGCACTCTTTCATCAATAATAAAATAATGCACTGAACTATCCAACTCTAGCTCTTCCCAAGCTTTCTGGCATCTAGCCAAAAACCTCTCCAACAACTTTTCTTCCTTGTCTTTCCCTACCCTTTTTCCACTCTGATGGCACAACCATCACTTCTTCCTCTGACAAAGCTGAACTCTTTGCTCAAACTTTTGCCAGAAACTCTACCTTAGATGATTCCGGTGCTATTCCTCCCTCTCCACCCCCCTCTCTCCTACTTATGCCTAATAACCTAATCTCTTCTAAAGATGTACTTTCTACCCTCTCTGGGCTTAATACCAAGAAGGCGTACGGTCCAGACGGTGTTCCTCCTGTTGTACTTAAAAACTGTGCTTCCGTGCTGACCCCCTGCCTAGGCAAACTCTTTCGTCTCTGCCTCTTCTCTAACGTCTTTCCTTCTTGCTGAAAGTTTGCTCTCATTCAACCTGTCCCAAAGAATGATGACCGTTCTCAACCCTCCAACTACGTCCAATTTTCTCTCATCTCTTGTATCTCTAAATTTTTTGAAACTATTCTTGCTTCCAAATTTCTTAAGCATTTCTCTTCTCATAATCTGCTCTCAGATCGCCAGTATGGTTTCCTTATGGGATGCTCTACTGGTGATCTTCTTTCATATCTTACTAACTCTTGGTCATCCAACTTTCCGGACTTCGGTGAGTCTTTTTCTGTTGCACTAGACATATCGAAGACCTTCGATAGAGTCTGGCACAAATCTTTAATTTCCAAACTGCCCTCCTTCGGTTTCTGTACCTCCATCTGTGCCTTTGTCTCTAATTTCCTTTCCGGCCGATCCATAGCTGCGGTTGTGGACAGCCATCGCTCATTTCCTCATCATATCAACTCCGGTGTTCCTCAGGGTTCTGTCCTATCTCCTATTCTCTTTCTAATTTTCATAAATTATCTTCTCAACTGTAAATCCAGTCCCATCCATTCATATGCAGACAACATATTTTTTTTTTTATTTTTATTATCATGTGTAATATGTTATTTTTTTTATTTTTTTTTTTTTTTTCTATATTCCAACTACTCCCTCTCGGGCATAGGCTGAGAGCCTGTACATTCCACCGCTCAACACGGTGAAGCCCGTGAGGTCTTGTTCCAGTCTGGGGAGTGAGACATGTGAAGCATCCATCATGGCTCGAAGAAGCTCCATCTCTGAAGCGGCTGGTTGCTTCGTTCAAGTGCTTCACCGTCTCACCCTCCAGACTCAGACCCTCACTCTCAGAACGCCACCTATTGAGCAGTGAACTCACTAGGCATTGTCCCCCTGTAACATATTTTTAATATGGGAATATCCATACAGTGTTATTTAATCAGAGAACAATGAGGGTATTTTTTTGGCATTTCGGTGGGCTTTGTGGTAATGCACTGATACTAGGTAAGCACAAATTCAATCCCAATAATATCTTCCCATTGACATATCGGGATTTGAACCCGGGTCCATTGGATTACCAATCCAGTGGCATGACCACTCCACCACACCTCTCCTAATTATCAATTTAATATTATATTGATAAGATTTCACTAAATAATGACGCCATTAAAAGACATCGCTGGCTAGCACTAAGCGACTTTATTCAGGTTATGTATTACCTCTAAGTGCTCCTTCTGTCTCACTGATCCCTTGGCTCTTACATTTAAATAATGTATATAATCGTCGTGTGTGAACAGAGTATATTTGACATAAAGCCATCGTATGTTAGGGTTTTTAGTACTATTTATATTTTGCCCCTTAACCACTAGTATTCCTTTTCTGCGTATTGGTCTGCTCGGCATTATGAGGCTTACATCAATTTATAGTGTACCTAATTATGTTATAGTCTTACTCCACCATTTAATCAGCAGACATCCGTTGACCCAGCACCAAACAAGGTGTAAAAACCATCTCAACTTGACGTAATTTGTTTTGGCCAAGAGAGCGAATACTTCCTCTTACTTCCACTCAAGACCCGCCAACTTGAACTCGGTGGATGAATGTGTAAGAAGGAAATATTGCTGGAACCATCAAGTTTTAGTTAAAGATAATTATTGTGGGCGGGAAATTTTGTATACAGATAAAACACATCTGGTGCTGGGATATACAATTCAAGATCACATTAACACTTATGATTGCATCATCTTCTTAAATCATATCCTCGTAATCCTTACATATTATAATAATTCTTAAGTAATGTACATTTTTAAACAAATAGAGTATGGTTACTACAGTGGTGGAGGGATTTTGGAGTATGGTTCTTCTTCTTCTTGATATTTATATGTGCAGTTTGCTCGGAGTATTTCAGATCTCCAGATTACTGCACAGGCATAGAGTTGCTTGCTGAGGGGAAGGAAAGTTTGTTAGTTGAAAGGGATCTACAGATAGGATGTCTAAATAGTGAGTACAGGTATTGTACCCTACATAGTTTTAACTATAGGTCAAGGTCATTAAGGACTGGAAAGTGTTTTGAGGGTAAGTAAATAAGTAAGATGAGGATTGGTTATTAAGGTCTAATAGGAGGTAAGTCGTTATGTATCGTCGGGTTGAGTCAGGTTCGGGTTTTGTAAGGTTGGCAGAGGTCTAGTACAGTACAGTACAGTACAGTACCGGAATGGGTGGTACTGTACTGTATTGGTTAGGGGTAGGTTTTCTGTGTGTTGGGAGTTGTTTTGTCGTTGATGTTATTAGATGTCTGAAGTTTTATTTGTGGCTCTTATGTATGTTCCTAGAGGTGAGGCAATTGCATGTTTGCCTTGTTGGTCAATATCTCCTCCTCCTAGGATATATTGTAGATTGAAGGTCCCTCCGTGTTGTGCCACTGTTCTTCTCAGGTGGGTGGGAGCGTTGTAATGTCTATGGCAAAGAAGTAGATAGTGTTCCACTGTTTCTGGGGTGAGGCAGTAGGGGCAGTTCTCGTCTTCTTCTAGTCCCATTCTGTGCATGTGCTCCGCTAGTCTTGTGTGTCCTGTCCGTAGGCGGAGTGTAGCTGTATTTAGAGTTTTGTTCTTGTATTTTGTGTGTTTCCATATGGACCATTCGGGTTTTATATTTCCGTATCTTGTGCCGGTGATGGTGACTTTCCATTCACCCTTGAAGTCTTGGAGGATGTCTTCTTTTAGGATGTTGGCTCTGTCTATTGTAGTGTAGGGGAGGGGTGTAATTCTTCTGAGGTAGTGCATGCCCCTGGCGAGTTCATCGACTATTTCATTGTGGAGTATGTCTATATGGCCAGGTACCCACTGGAAGCTCATAGTATAACCTTGTAGGGGGAGGTTAGTGAGTAGTTGGAGCATGGGGTATACGAGTTCCTTACTTTGTGTTGTGTTGTATTTAATGGCCTGGATAGTGCTCTTGGAGTCGCAGCATATTGTGTATGGGCCTGGTGGAAGGGTACTGATGATTTCTAGTGCTTGATTGAGTCCGTACAGCTCTGCAGTGAACACTGATGTTTGTTTGGGGAGCTTCCATCCCATGATTAGATGACATTTTGGGATCCATAGTGCTGCTGACGTGGATGTGGTGTTAGTACAGTGGTGGAAGGATGGTGGAGTATGGTGGGGAGGATCCTCTCACACCGCACTCCTAGACAAAGTAGAAAGGAAAGGCTTTTGTATCATTAACTCCCGTCCACTCACCAACTCTCTGCAATCTCTTTCCCTTCGCCGCAATGTTGCATATATCTCGCTATTCTATCGCTACTACAATAATCAGTGTTCCTCGGAGCTTTCCCAGTGTATACCACCTCCTCTACGTAGGGTACATGTACCCGCCTTGCAACACAATCCCACCCCTACTATGTGCAACTCTCCAACCCAAGAGTGAAACACTATTCTCAGACTTTCTTCCATTCAACTGCTGAGCTCTGGAACTCTCTTCCAGAATCAGTCTTTCCCTCTTCCTATGACTTAAATTTCTTCAAACTCTGTGCGTCCTGGCATTTTAGCTCGAAAGTCTTTTGATTTTGGCCCTGTCATTCTGTCAACGCTGGGGGAGGCACTCGCTGCTGGCAGTTATGCATTTTGTCTCCCTCATTCACATAGAAGAAAAAAAAGTGTGAAAATGTTGAGGTATGGTGGTGAAATAATGATTGCTTGGGTATGGCAAATGTGTAAACTAGCATGGGAGGAGAGAAATGCCCCTGACAGACATACTAGTCAAAACACATAAGACATACTATATATTCCCCATGCTCTTACTTTAACAACCGTGATAGAACATACTTTTGTATGCATCCCAATCCCAACTGACTGTAAGCTTACTAGTGTAACGATTTGCCACTGTCATTGTGTCATGCATCTAAGGTAATCAAAGCTTAACCTAGCATGATCTAACCAAATCCCCATTGACTTACCATAACTTTTCCTAATCAAACTTACCGCAACTTAACATACCAGTATTCACAGTGTAGTAGAAACAACTCAGGTAACGGTAAATTAAATGTACAAGCAAAATAATAGGCTACCAACATAATATGGCGTATGTCAGGTATACCAGGGGATATGCCTCCAGGGGGTTAGGGGGGCTTCTAAACGTGTGATAGGGAAACTAAGAATATGCCCCTCGTGTCTACTGCATGTCATAAGGTGCGACTAAACGGGGGATGCCGTAAGTCTGGGCTGCCGTTCATCCTATTTGGTCCATTACAGCCTCATGATAGCTGAGGCACATCAGTGTGTCAAATCCAACCCTCTAGGAATTACTACTCTTTCCCTGAATGGCTGCCTTGGGGTATTTGAGGTGGTTCTATGTTTGCATGGAACTGGAGACTTATAATTAACTTCACCCCTTATTTATCATGTCTGTGTCTGTCGGTCTTAGTCTCTTTGTACGGAATGAATATGTATGTGTGTAGCAGTGACAGTGTTTGCTTGTGCTGCTATGTTATAGCACGGCAGGGGTTGGTGTGGTGTGGATTTGGCAGTTGCATGTGCTTCAGGGATGCTGTGTTGTGTCGTGCTGAAACACTGTTAGAGCTATGCCAACATCGGCCTCTGTGGTGACATGATGGGGCTGTGTTGTGGCAAGTATGTGTTGTACTGTTATATGAATGTGTATATAATGGGTGGAGGGAGAGATGTGTATGGGTTGATGGATATAGATTAGTAGATAGCTAAAACAATACAAATAAATGTGTACGTGGTGGCCCATGTAGTGATATCAGAACATTTCACACAAAACAATTACTTAGACTAATAGATATAATATCAAAATGTATAAGAGTGTATTTCATGCTACACTTATTGTCTCAACTATTCTCATAATTGTGTATATATTGTATATATATTTTCGTATTCTTGGTATGCTCTCATTTGTTTACAATACACAACATGCTCATATTGTCATCTAAATCTATCTAACATCATCAATTCTGTAAATCCAATTTCATTACCCCTGCCAGTCGTTGACAGTGTTGGTCTCCTCCTGCCCTCCACATGACACCTATGCACTCCCAACTCTCTCACCTCCCTTCGTCCTGTGATCCAGTATTTTAAAATCTTGAGAGAGGGAAAGTGGAATTAAAAGGATCTATGCAAGTATTTGTTACTCCATGTGTATTGTTATCTGTTATTTTGATTGCACATTCATCTTACCAATAATAACGAAATATTTGTATATTAATTAATATAACGCATGCAGCTGTGAAAATAATGAACATGGTAAGCTGTAAATATTTATTGTATATTCTGATATTAACAGTAATCTCCTGTAAAGTAAGAACATTATTAAAATTCAGAATGGTTCATTGTCACAGTTAACATATATTGTGTTTATGCATTTTAACATATAATAAATCACATACTAAATCTATTATACTCGTCTTGAAACTGGTTTGTTGTATACAAGAACAATTATGAATATAGCTCAAGTTTATGGTATAAAATTGGTGATGTTAGTGGCAATATACACAGCATATACTAAGCTAAGTTGCATGTTTTAAAGAGTGTAAAGACATTTCTCAGACCAATAATTATTCACATATAATATGTTCAAACCTCATCATAAAACCATGTTTCATATTCAACGTCTGGAGGAATAATGTGCACACTGGGGAATAACATTCCATTAATAATATAAAACATAATGTTCAACCTTATACACTACACCAGGAAGCCAGAACAAGACACAAGGCCACAACTGGCACACTACAAAGAGAAAGACAGTATGTGTCCCCACCCAACCTAACATATCTGGAAGGCAAGACCCAATTTGAGGTTCCAGTCCACACAACACACTGAGAAACCCAGACCCAATTCATCTCCTGCGAGTTTCGTGTTATAATGATAATTTGGGAACATTATTTTAACAGAAGCACCAACATATAATTGTGGGTTGTTGATTCATAATTGACTGAAATTATGTTGAATATATAGGCAAATTTACCTATGTACGTAATATAACTTTGGTGTATCTTGGCTTGCATTTTGTCTTAATATCGATGAGTACAATTATACAGTAGAGTTTGAACTGCCCTAGAGCATGAAGCTGCAAAGTGGTCAATTTGATGGACCATTCCACACAACACACTGAGAAGCCCAGACCCAATTTGGTAGCTCTCGGCCTAAACAATGGTGGGAACTCATGGTTCACTCATACACACTGGAACACAATTCACCAACACATATCCCCAGTTCACAAGTACCAAGATATATACACAATAGCTTTGCTGTATGCTGTTCAATGCTTGTCTACTACACTCCGGGCACAGATAACAGCAATCGGTTGGGAAATTTTGGTCTCCTTTTGTTGGATAACCGAAATCTTCGTACTCACTCTAATTAGGTATTACACTATTAAATTATGTTGATAATTTAACTTCTAAGATTATAGCCATGGCTGGAAGCTGAAGCAAGTAGAGATCAACAAGTTTGTATCCACCTATTTGATCTACATGTTCGACCAAATACTTCTACAGAGTTGTAATAAAGAGACTTAAAACATTTCGGCGAAAGCTTTGTATTCTACATTATTGCTGTACTGTACAGGATCTATATTCAATGGTTTATCGTTGGCATTCAACCCCCAACCCCAACTCACTCTCACTTTTTCTCAGTTTGTGCTGCCTCTTTTGCCAATTACCACACCTATTTTGTGTTTACAGTTTCTCTCCAGTCTCCTTCTTCTGTGTCTACATTCGAATATATTATACAACGTTTCTTTTATGTTTGCCTTTTCTTCATTACTACAGTAGTATTGTGGGGGGTTTTCTTTGCGTTTCCCTTATTTGGTATGTCTTCTCTTGTATATTCCAAATATTTGTGTTCTTCTCTCAGATTTTTAATATTTACCGTTTGTCCCAGATGTGCCTCTTCGTTATATTTCCTTTCTTTTGTTTTTAATAAACAGTGTTTCCTTCTTCACTTTTCTCCTTACTTCTGTGTGGTTTTATAACTTGTTATTCCCTCACGTCCTAAATGGTGACTTTCCAGGCGGCCCTGTCAAGGCCTGCCTCTGTTGTCAAGTTCATTATTTTGAGATTGGACCGGAGTACCCAAGCCAACGTCATTCTAGGTCCATCCCTACGCGCAGCTCGCCCCACGTTTACAGTTGTGGCAATTCGGTAACCAAATGTAAAAAACAATAATAATAATAATATATAAAATAAAAACACAAAATAATTACACTGGGTTACCGAATTGCGACAACATTGATGGAGGGAGGTGAAAGGGGTAGAGTTAGTGATGTGGATGGTGGTGGAGAGGAAGAGATCATTGTTGGTGAAGATATAGTGTTGTGGATGACGGTGGTGGTGGAAGATTTTGGTGTGTGATGATCAAGGACTTTTTTGACAAAGGAACTCGGAAGATTATAGTATAATCTCTCGTGCTAAGCATTTTAAACTATTGTAATATAATATGGGGGAATACGAGCGCTACCCTACTAACAAACATTAAAAACCTGCACATTTTTCCGCCAAAATTATAGACGGAAAGGCAAAAAAGTATGACCATGTCACACATATTATATATTTTTTAAATGGTTAACCATAAAAGACAAATTACCCATGACACAGGAGAAGCTATCTATAAATATATACACAATTTATACCCAGAATACCTATGAAACCTGTCAACTGTAAGTTATGTAACCTCCATAATTACAAGGCAACAAAACAACCTTTTCTAACCTAGCTGAAACACATCATAAGACCTTACAGACTATTCAAAACAAAGCCCTGAAGATCATTACAGGCTGCACAGCTACTGCACCCACAGATCACCTACATCAAGAAACCAAAATCCTCAAAGTCAAAGACCATCTGGACATGAGAGGCACTCAATTCCTGGCAGCAGCCTCCACGAACCAAGACCACCCACTAAACTACATGGCAACACACCCACAGACACCAAGAAATATCAAAACAACACCCAGCACAAGGTATCACACACAATTATTGTCCTCTCTCCCTCCCTGCCCACCCCGAACCAACTTCCAGAAGCACATCCATACTCATATCTCTCACCGATCCATCCACTCACTCACAGACAACACGCAGCTGCATGCACGACCTCCCGAAATCCTCCCTTCCTCGCGAGGACAGAGTCCACCTGGCCAGGCTGAGATGCGGACACCATCCAGCTCTCTTGAGCTATCAGAAGAGACTGGATGACTCCGCTGTCGACGCCTGCCTGGGATGTAACACAGCACCCATACCATTAAACACATCATAGAAGACTGCATTTCACACAACCACTTACGCCAACAACACAATCTACACTCAATGAGATCTCTGTGGGAAAGCCCGATCGTGGCCATGGCCTTTCTCAGGGACTCGGGGCTGTTCGGCCAGGCAGCTTAGGGAACAACAACAACAACAACAACAACCTTTTTGTCCCGAAAACATATACAGAAACATATTTAGAACGAACTCTCCCCTTATGTCATAACAGCTAATTCGTTACATACCTTTATATAGAAACTACATAATATACTCTTTAACTCTCAAAGAGCGGGGTGTCGTGTGTATAATCACTGTAGCGCCAGGCGGCTATATTTGCTGAAAATTTCCTTCATTCCATGCTATTTTTCATGCATAAGCAAGAGCCAGAGCGTAATACAATTATATATCCGTGCATGAACGATGATAGAGCATTCCAATGACAGCTGAATCATCCTTGTACGACATCTGATTTATCTTGCAACGATCGTGCAACCGAAGGGCAAAGTCAGTAATATTGTGGCAATTTGGCAGGGTTAGCAGCAATTGAACAAGAGACTACCCATTCTAATGTTGCTGTCATTTTATGTATTATTATTATTTCTATTTATTTGGATTTTAATAATAAATAATTATAATTAAGATTATCAATATTATTTGTATTACTATTACTATTAGTAATAATATTATTAAACTGTCACTATTGTTATATCTCCCCGCACCCTTCTCCCCCTCCCAATCCCCTCAACCCCTCTCCCCACCCCATCCCCATCTCTCTCTCCAAGGGATTCACTGACCTCCTATAAGGTACAGCTCCCTCGGATTATCTGAAACCCGTATGTGATTATAATTTCAGGACTCTTAAGGAAAGTCGATGAAGGGCTAAAAATAGGACCACCATTGTCCAATCTATATCAACTAATAATGTATCATCCATACTTCATGCTGACGTGTCTTATGTCAACCCATAAATGTCGACCATCCTCAATAGAGGTTTTTGTGGTGCACTGCGACTGTCCTTAATAGATCCAGAGCATAAGCAAAACTTTAAAACACCCCAGTGGCACTCAAAACAAAGACCTTTATGATTAGGTGAGATAATTCCCCACCATTACTTGCTACCACTCATATGTGTTCCCTCCCCCCACCCCTTTTCCTCCCTCTTCAATTATCAGTAATTTTTTCTCTTATTCCCCATTTTATTGGGTAATTTTCCGGCGCATTTTTCCTTACGTAGTCTCTTTAACACTTCCTGCCCGGGTGTCCTTCTAAAATCCATAAGCTTGAAAGCCTATTAAGCGTGGTTTGAAAGCCATGCGCGGAAACATTTGTAAACAAAGCTCGTCGGAGCGACGCGCAGCTTCAAGAACAAGAAGAAGTCGGATCATTGTTGCTATTCTCTGCTAGAACGAAATTAGTGTCTGTTAATGTCCGATATTGCTAAAACCGCATTAAAACTCTCCACGGAAATCGTCATCACAACTGAACCAGTTGACTCAACGCCAGTCTACAGATACGAAACAGGGCTACGTTTTGAGATATGTGTGAATTATCTAGCAGTTACAATAACAAAAATAGGCCTAGGCCTATTAAAACGTTTTTGACCATATCGCCCAGGTCGTAGTGCTGTCATTTAGAAGGCTAGCCCGGGTGGGAAGGGTTAACACGAGCGAGGCAGCTCTAGATCCTTGCAACAAAGATACTTCTACTCAGAGCCGCCAGTGTCGCTCTAGAGTTCGGAAGGGAAGGATATTTGCCGCCCCTGCTCTCGCCTCATGATACGACCGGGCGGCAATAATGCGTCTTTTACACCCCCAAATGCTATTCACACTTCTTTAATTGCTCTTAAATGTTCATATGTTTATATTAAAAGCAAAATAGTCGCATATGGATAAGTAATAATAATATATATGGTAAATATGACGATTTTCGTCAGAATAGATCCACATACATTTGCATGGCGGGACCCTTTGAACTATCATAGCTTTGCGCTTTACGAGTTAATAATCCTTTACTATGTATTGTATATATTGTGTGTATATATTATGTAAGAAGAATAACCACTGGGTGTGGAAATTAATGTTATTATTATTACTATTAGTATTACTCTGATTATTAATAGTGATTCTCCAAACCCATCAACAAGATTGGGCATAACTCATGTCTGAACCAGCGAATATCAGCGTTAGAGGATCAGAGTTGTACTTATAGCGAGGATGGTGACCTTGTTATCAATGTGGCTTCAACAACTATTCTCTGGCATATATCAACAATAAAGGTGGATACAATTTCAATATCAACAAAGTCAATGGAGTCGGTAAGAGTTTCTATCCAGAAACAAAAGTATTTTAACACCTTCCAAGCTGGGGTTTGAGCACTAATTGAGCTTCATTCCCTGCACATGTTCCTGCATAGACAAAAGCCAGAACGAAATACAATGAAATATCCCTCAAAGTACAGTAATTGAGCTGTCCAATGACACCATCTCTGTACGACGTCTGGTTGTCTTGCAACGATCTTGCACATTTTGGCCAAAATTGCTAGAAATGAGCGGTTTTTATCTGTTTTTGTTATATGTATCGCTGCAGTTAGGTAGAAGACGGCTGTATGTTACGTCAGTGCCAGCCCAGACTTGGTGGATGACGGACTAAAGGGTCCTGCACTGTCTACACTACTTGCCTCACTCTCAGCATACGTAATAAGCGGATTTTGGTGCCTGTCTGGTAGCGGGACCCCTCCCCCTTTTCTGGCGAAGGTATGCGGAGGATCGCCACCAAAATGGAATCACTTGTTTCTTGGCACATATCCTATCTGTCTGCCAACTTTCGTGGACATGGGTTCACAACTTTGTGAGCTACTTATGCTGGCGGATGCATGTGCTCTACCTACCTCGTCCTGAATTAAATCCCTTATTCTTTGGGGCATATCTTATCTACCCCCCCCAATTTCATAAACATAAGTGAATATTTAAAAACAAAATATGTTTATATATATATATTTACAGGCACACAGACATACAAACAAACGAAGGCAAAAGTTAACCTCCAATCAACTTCGTTGGTAGAGGTCATTAACCCGGGAACTGCCGGGAGACTCTTAAGAGTTCCCCCGGCGGAGTGCGGGGAGACTCTTAAGAGTCAGAGAAAACAAAAATCAACTTTTGACATCGATTTTATTTTATTTTTTTATTGGCCCCTGGGCCATGCAAAATCTCAGTCCTCTACCTCCCCTCCTTCCCCACTTTCCTCCTCTCCTTCAGTTATCACCTATTTTCCCTGTTATTCCCTTATTCTGAGGTATATTTTCGTGCTAACATTAGAAATCCGGTTGCAGGGTGTGGTCATCACTGATAGCAAGCGAAGGCAAGAGAGAGAGAGAGAGTATCGATCGACTGTGTCTCAGTGGCCTTGGGGGAAATTGGCGGGAAAGCAGCTTGCCTCACCCATACATTATACAACTCGCGGGCTATATCTCCGATTTTGACCATCCAAACGCTGTTTGCACTCGTTTTATTGTTGTTTCAGGTTAATACCTTTATAATCAACCCATAATAGGCGCATATGGATAAGTATTAATGCTATTAATGGTACAATGAATATTTTAGTGACAGAAACACCTCAAATACATGCACACAGGGAGAGGTGTCTAATTACCCCCATGTGCACTTCAGAGGTTAACAAGCTATGCGCTTTTGTGGTCAATTACATTGAATATTAAAGAACAAATTGTAATAGTTTATGTACTATGCACAAGTAATATGTTACCTTATATCGACTAATTTACGGTTCTTCTTTTCACATATTTTGTATTGAAATGCTTCAAAATATGCTAGCATTTGTAAATGTTAATTAATTCCAATTGTATCATATATTACTTAATAGACATGCCCCCCTCCCTAACTCTACAGTTATGAGCAATATTGTCAGTGGTAATAGAACATAACTCCTCAACATTACGTATCCTTCACCCGTCTCACCTTCAATCTTCCCTTTGGTTGTTGTTGCTGCTCTTCGCCTTCCTTCTCTCGCACTTTAATTCCCTGTTCTCCTTTTATTTCCACCATTACGCATTCTTTACCTCTCCCAATTCCTCCTCCCTTCCGTCGTAACTATTCCACTTTATCACATGTTTCTTTGGTCCTATTCCATTGTATCCTTCACACTATTATTCATCCGTCACTTCTTCTCCCTATCTCGCTCTCTCTCTGTTATTGTTCATGCCTTTTGCCTCAGCATTCTATTAATCTCATTTACTAAGCAATTGTATAATTCTCCTACTCGATGAGACAGAGAAAGGGGCGAGGGAACGCGAAAGTTGTCCCGGACCCTGAGAATAGGCACTTTAAATGTACAAAGGAGTACAAAGGAGTACAAAGGAAATCAAGCAACAACATGTCTAGTGACCCTTCTAGGCTGCTTGTCCTCCAAAACACTGAGGATCAAGTGTCCAAACAGTGGTTTAGAGTGGGTAAGGGAACATTGGAAAGGGAACTACTGCCCTGGAACTAATGTCCGTGGCAGGACTAGGAAGTTAGTAGGGGACATATGGGTTAGTAACTGAGGGGAGGATAAAATAAAGTTATTCATTTACAAACGCAGTCAGTCGCGGGTTTGATGCGATATATTTGTCTAGGCGGAGTTTAAATGAATCAATGGTGCTGCAGTCTATAACGTCTCGGGGAAACCCATTCCACAAGTTGACAACTCGATTGAAGAAGAAATTCTTAAACTCGTGTGAGTTAAAAGATTTACCAATAATTTTGCAACCGTTTCCCCGCGTGTAATTAGATTAGTCGATAGTGAAGTACTTACTACAGTTCATATTGTTGATGCCTTTGATGATTTTGAACACTTGAATTAAGTCACCTCTTAATCTGCGCTGGGTTAAAGGAAATAGATTTAATTCTCTAAGACGCTCTTCGTATGGTTTGTTCTTTAGGCTAGGTATCATTTTGGTAACTCTACGTTGAAATCATTCTAGCTTGATTATGTCTTTTTGGTAATAAGGGCACCAGCATTGAACGCAGTATTCCAGAAGAGGGCGGACAAAGGAATTGTAAAGGGTTAGGATAACGTCTTTGTATTTATGCTCAAATGACCTGCCTATAAAGCCAATTATTTTGTTTGCCTTCTTAACAACATCTGAACATTGTTGACTCGGTTTTAGGTTACTCGATATTGTTACTCCCAGATCGGTTTCTCTGTTTACATTCTTAAGCTGAGTGCCATTCATCGAATAGTTTGCTTTCTCATTTAGGTATCCGATATGTAGTACTTTACATTTATCCGCATTGAAACTCATTTGCCAAATTTGGGCCCAATGTGACAATTTATCTAGAATGTGTTGCATATCGTCAACTTGTTCTTTTGAGAGTACGCTATTTGCAATTTTTGTATCGTCAGCAAATTTTGAGATTGTACAGGTGAGACCCTCATCTATGTCGTTGATGTAAATTAGAAAGAGAATTGGTCCTAGTACCGATCCCTGGGGTACCCCGCTACTTGCATTCATCCATTTAGATGCCTTACCGTTTATGACTACTCTTTGCTTTCTGTTGCTGAGCCAATTTTCTATCCATTTCAACACGCCGTCTTGTATTCCATGCGCTTTTAGTTTTAGCAGTAAACGTTTGTGGGGAACTTTGTCAAAGGCCTTTTGAAAATCAAGGTATATAATATCTACAGCTTTACTTTCATCGTAGAGGTTGAAGATATCGTGGAAGAAGTCTAAGAGGTTTGTTAAACAGGAACGTTTTTTACGAAAGCCGTGTTGAGTATCTTTAATTATGTTAATTTCCTCTAAGTGATTTACGAGTCTGTCTCTTATGACCGTTTCTAGCAGTTTACATACAACTGAGGTTAAGCTGATTGGACGATAGTTACTGGGTAGGGATTTGCTGCCTTTTTTGAATATCGGTGTTACATTGGCTATCTTCCACTGATCAGGCATAGTTCCAGACTGCAAGGATTTATTGAATATTAATGTCAGTGCTTTGGAGAGCTCATCCTTAGCTTCCTTTAGAACTCTAGGTGAGATTGTATCAGGTCCAGGCGTTTTATTTACCTTGAGTTTATCTAAACAATTCAATACTTCTCTCTCTGTACTGGTGATATTGCTTAGAACATCTGAATTATCAATCTGAATCGGCGATGGTGTAGGGATATCACTGAGGTCTTCTATTGTAAAAACTGATGCAAAGAAGGTATTGAGGGCATTACTCATTTGTACTTCGTCTTTGGTGTATTCTCCATTTTCATCGCCAACAGTTGAAGTAACTACTTTTTTCTTTCTGATATAACTATAAAATTCTTTCGGGTTTGTTTTACTTTGATTCGCAATATGTAACTCTAGAGTCTTTTTCCTTTGCTTAATTAACTTTTTGGCTTTGCGTCGTAGCTCTACAAATTTCACCCGTTCTTCGTCATTTTGTGAGGATTGTAATCTATCATTAGCAAATTTTTTAGCAAGCAGGCAGTTTGAAATATCTTTATTCCACCATTTGGGCTTATTATTATGGCCTGGACGTCGTATTTTCGATGGTATGCAGTCTTGCACTGCTTTTAGGTAAGTGGTTTCGAATAACTTCCAAGATGTATTTATGACGTTATTGTTAATTAAAAAGCTCCAGTCAGTTTCTTTAAACATAGCTCTAAGTTTATGAAAGTTTGCTTTCTTGAAATTAGGGACTTTTTCGATGCTACTATTTGGTTCGTTACTAGTAAAGTTTAAAGTGAAAGTTATCGTACGATGGTCGCTGTTACTGAATTCATCACCAACATTCAAATTCTCTATTAATTCTTCTTTTGTTGCAAGTACAATGTCAAGAACGTTATTACCACGGGTCAGTGTTCTAACAAATTGATAAAGCGAACTCTCTTGCAAGTTCGTATACAAGTCATGTCCGGAGTGTGAAGTAAGAGTATCGCCCCACTTGGTCACAGGTAAATTAAAGTCGCCAAAAATTACGGTATCTTGTGAGTTACTTACATCTGCAATTTGTTCGTAAATTTCTCGGTCAGTTTGCACTGATTGAGCTGGAGGTCTGTATATTAACGCAAGTATTATTTTTGTACCTTTATAATTCTTTATTAGCACAAAAGATGTGTCGACGTTCACAAATTGAGGTTTTGACAAGAGGGTAGGGTTAAGACTTTTTTTGATATAAAGTAAAACGCCACCTCCATTTTGATTTATTCGGCTTTCCTCAAACATTACATAACCGGGAAGTGAATACTCTGCTAAAAAGTCTCTATCTTCTGTATTGAGCCAAGATTCTGTTATGCCAATCACATCATAATTTTCTGTAAACACTAGCTCCTCTAAATCTGAAAATTTATTGCGTATGCTATGAGTGTTTGCATAGAAAACCTTTAAATTTGTTATTTTAGAACTCACGGAACGCTCTTTAATAATATTGTTGGTTCTTGTCGGATCTACATGTATGTTCATGGCTGTCCTCGGTCCTCGCTGTCTTCGGTCCTTATCGCTGGTGGTCCTTGGTTGCCTCTGTTTTTTGCTTGGCGTTGGATGATTTATGTCACTGCTGCTTCTTCTCGGATGGCGTTTTTTGATCCATGGCTGCGGACTGCTTCGTGTAGGAGACGACCCATGCGTGCTGAACCCACAGGGTTTAGATGAGTGCCATCCTTGCGGAACAGAGTAGGCTGGTTATAGAAATTATCCCCGAGGTTGATGAATTCAACTTCTTCCTTCAGACATAAATATTTTAGTCGGCTATTTGTGCTGAAGGCCTTGTCGTAGAATTTGTCAGTAGAATTTGATCTTGGGGAGAATGCCTCAGATGATGATATTCCTTGACTTGTGTTTGTAGTGCTGGATCATCTTGCGATATTTCTCCATCAACTCTTCGGATCTGGTGTGCATGATGTCATTTGAACCAGCATGGATGACAAAAAGGGTATTTTCGTTTGCAGCATTTACGGTAACTTCGAAGGCTTCCACAATGTCGTCCAGTCCAGCTCCTGGGATGCAAAATCTTTTTCGTCGATTTGGGACTCTGTCGCAGAACTCTTCGACCTGTCCTCGTAGGATGGAATCCCCAACGAGCCTGGTCTCTTCTGGTTCATCTTCCATCTCTACCAAGATCTCAAATCTGTTTGACATTGTGACTGGTAGATGAGACCTTTTCTGCGTTGGTCGTGCACCGTTCCTCACTGGTGTAAATCCGGAAATCTGTGGTGGCGAGACTCTGCATACAGGTCGGGGAGAGGAGTGGTTAGAACGGGGGTGAGGGGTTGGTACTGTTTGTGCTAGCAGGCTTCTTGCATGAGGAGTGGGGGAGAGACTAAGGTGAACAGGGCGGCTGTCCTGGTTTGATGTCGGCTCAGGTTCATCAGAAGCATCTGTTGCAGTGGCTACTGCAGGTGTTGGATTGTTGGCAGATGACGTTGGGGCGGTGGTGGATGCTGGAGTTGAAACAATTGGAGTTAGTGATACTCCAACATTGAGTGTTACAAATTCTTGGAGTGATTCCAGCTTCCTGGTGAGGGCGTTGATCTTGTTGTGGGCTTCATCCAATTTTGCTGTCAGAGTCGGCAGACTTGTGGATCGGCAGGAGCAAACATGGAAGCACCAAACCTACTGGTGCAGTTGGTACAGGCACGAGGCATGGTGACGATCACTTTCTTCAGATCACTTCACTCACTTAAAAACACTTAACTCACTTTAAAAACACTAAACTCACTTTAAAAAACACTTATCTCACTTTAAAAACACTTAACTCACTTCAGGTCACTTCACTTACATAAATAGGCCTAACCGAAAACAAAAAATTTGAAATACGCACAAATAGGTTATCAGCGGTGATTGCCTAACCGAAGATTAAAACAAAACTAAATTAAATTTAAATACGCAGTGATAACCGAACCGAAAACAAATTTATTTTTATTTAAACAGAAATAGGCCACCAGGGGTGATAGCCTATCCTAACCGAAAACAAAAATAACCAAAAACAAAAATTATGAAATACCGGTACACAGAAATAGGCCACCAGCGGTGATAGCCTAACTGAAAATTTAAAAATTTAAGTACGCAGAAATAGGCCACCAGGAATGATAGCCTAGACTAACCGAAAACAAAAATAACCGAAAACAAAAACTTTGAAATACCGGTACGCAGAAATAGACCATCAGCGGTGATAGCCTAACTGAAAATTTAAAAATTTAAGTACGCAGAAATAGGCCACCAGGGATGATAGCCTAGACTAACCGAAAACAAAAAAAAACGGAAACAAAAATTATGAAATACCGGTACGCAGAAATAGGCCACCAGCGGTGATAGCCTAACTGAAAATTTTAAAAATTGAAGTACACAAAAATAGGCCACCAGGGATGAATGCCTAGACTAACCAAAAACAAAAATAACCTAACCTTAAACAAATATATATATATAACAGAATATGTAACTAAATATACAATTCACCAAATAGAGATTATATAAAAATAAAGTGTGACTGCACACAAGGGGTTAATATACTGTGTCAACAGATGGACCTGGTGTCGCTGTAGCCTAGTAAAGCAGTAGCCTACTCTTTTTAGATAAAAAAGTGTATCAGTCAAAGGTTACTACAAGATCGTGCAAGCAACAACTAAAATTACAAATATACAGTATATACAGTAGCTACAGTAGGATACTAAATACAATATCTACAAGAGTTAATAATAAAAACAGATTGGCTGGCTATAGGCTATGCTAGGCTTGGGTTAGGTTAAAAGCTTGGCAGGTTGGGTTAGGCTAGGTTAGTTTGTACAAATACCACCCTTAGCTTAAAGTAAAATCAGTCTGAGGAGAAAAAGTCAAGAATATATCTAGGGGGAAAAGATAAATGAATGCACTTAGATTTGGTACAAAATTGGCTGGAATTTAATATGTATAATCCCCCCAAAAAAGTTTGTTTACAAAATGGCGTCGGCGTTAGTCCCTGTAGGCAGGTTAGTTAGTAAACTATATTGTTTATTAGCAAATTAGTATGCAAAGCTTTACTTACATACAAGGCAGTTAAATAGATACTTACTACAGTAGGTAATGGGTAAAATTAGGGGCTACGATTTGATATAAAATAGTAAGAGAGCGTTTGTTTACAAAACAAAACAAAACAATATATGGCGCTAGTAGCGCCCTGTCCGAGCAGGAGTCTTGAGATAAACACAAAGTGTATCGGTCAATACACAGCGAAATACCGTGCAGTGTTACTTACTAAGCTACAGGATGGTTAAACGTGCTCTTAACCACCTTTCATGCACAAGAATGAAGAGGATGAGTAGTTAATACTCAAATTATGATCGATATCGTGAGAGCGTTGACAGAGCGTCAGCAGCGTCTGGCGGTAGCGAGCGGTATGGTAGAATGTAGTTTCTGTTCGGGCTCTGTCTCGTGTCGGCCACCCCCAGCAATGGGTTATGTGCCTGAGTATATACCTACATACATACTAAGCAACTGTTATATGTTCCTTTGTACTATTATTTTATACTTCTGTTCTTTAAATGTATGTAACTTAACCCAATCTCGCCAATTAAGCCAATTAAGCCAATTCTCGACTAGGAGTTTCGACCTTAGCCAGCTCACTGGACAAGATTGTTGCGGGGTTTCGTTAACAAAACCTGGGTGTGTAAGTAAAATACTGTCTCCATATGGAGCAGGTACTTCATGTGACAAACCAGTGAGTAAAATAGAAATAATCAGTCAAGATAGTGCGGATATAGTGATGTGTAATAGTAGTATCGATAGCACTACACATGTAACTGATAGTAAAGATGAGAATACTGATAGAGTAGAATTTCCGTCTAGAGCTAGTAGTTCAACAGGAAATAATAAGTTAGCTAAACACAATAGAAAATTAGTTGCAAATAAAAGTAATAGGTTGAGGGTATATTATACAAATTGTAGGAGTTTATGTAACAAAATTAACGAACTTAGAGCACTCGTTAGCACAGAAAATATAGACATAATAGCGCTAACTGAAACGTGGATTAATACAGAATTTAGGCATTTTTAAGCAGAATTTGATATTCAAGGATATAGTTTGTTTAAATATGACCGAACAAGTAGGAGGGGCGGGGGTATAGCAGTGTTTGTCAGGAGTACATTAAAAAGCTGTATTAAATCAGGTATTAGACTAAATAATGATAATGAAAGTGTTTGGGTAGAGGTTAACGAAGGTAGTGAGACCATAGTTATTGGAGTTATATATAGACCGCTTAATATGAGTAGAAATGGCGGAACATCGTTATTAAAGTAGCATCAAGGTTTAGCAATGTGTGCATTATGGGAGATATTAATTTTCCGAACATTGATTGGCAGCACCAAATAGGCGACTCCGATTCAGTAGAGTTTATTGAGGTAGTACAAGATAGTTTTTTATTTCAATTCATAGATACGCCGACTAGAGGTATTAATATTCTTGATTTAGTTTTCAGTAACAATGAACATATGATAAATGATGTAGAGATTGGTGACCACCTAGGAAATAGATATCATAAATCTATTTATTGTAATATACAATGGACAGGGAATGCTAAAGAGAATACGACACTTATCCCTGATTTCAGAAAAGCCGATTATGGTGGGCTAAGAAGAGACTTAAGGGTTGACCCTATTGTTAAGCAATTAAGTCAGGATATGCCAGAGTTAAACTTGCCACCTACATATAACCAGTTTATTGCTTCACTCCACAATGCTCAAAATAAATATATCCCTAAAAGAAGATTTAGATCGGCGCAGAACCAACCAAAATGGATGACTAATAAGCTAATAGATCGTATAGGAAAAAAGAAAGGGATATATAGAAAAATAAAGCAAGGCGAAAATCATCTACATATATACTATCAGACTCTATCAAGACAGGTCAAAAAGGAAATCAGGAAAGCAAAAAGAAATTATGAAATAAGGATAGCCAGTGACTCAAAAAATTATCCTAAAGCTTTTTACCAACTATATAAATCTAAAGTTAGAGATGTAATAGGCCCCCTAAAA
Source organism: Paralithodes platypus (assembly GCA_032716605.1). Taxonomy (NCBI): domain Eukaryota; kingdom Metazoa; phylum Arthropoda; class Malacostraca; order Decapoda; family Lithodidae; genus Paralithodes; species Paralithodes platypus. Next base: position 22,331,238 of record CM064578.1, read on the forward strand.
ACTTCAATAGGAGAAATAACAGAAAATGATTAAGAAATGTGCAGTACATTAAATAGTCAGTTTCTTTCCGTTTTCACTAATGAAAATTTGGCACAGATTCCAGAAGTCAATATGGTTATATGTTATAACATATAACATATGTTATATGTTATAACATATAACATATAACTGTTATATAAAGAAACAACAGATGTAACAAGTCAATATGGTTATATGTTATAACATACAACATATGTTATATGTTATAACATATAACATATAACTGTTATATAAAGAAACAACAGATGTAACAAGTCAATATGGTTATATGTTATATGTTATAACATATAACATATAACTGTTATATAAAGAAACAACAGATGTAACAAGTCAATATGATTATATGTTATAACATATAACATATGTTATATGTTATAACATATAACATATAACTGTTATATAAAGAAACAACAGATGTAACAAGTCAATATGGTTATATGTTATAACATATAACATATGTTATATGTTATAACATATAACATATAACTGTTATATAAAGAAACAACAGATGTAACAAGTCAATATGGTTATATGTTATAACATATAACATATAACTGTTATATAAAGAAACAACAGATGTAACAAGTCAATATGGTTATATGTTATAACATATAACATATGTTATATGTTATAACATATAACATATAACTGTTATATAAAGAAACAACAGATGTAACAAGTCAATATGGTTATATGTTATAACATATCACATATGTTATAACATATAACATATAACTGTTATATAAAGAAACAACAGATGTAACAAGTCAATATGGTATATAGTGTTAGTATAGAAAATATGTTAAGTACAGTTAGTATAAGTAGGAATGATGTGCTTAAGGAAATTGACAGAGTGAAACCTCAAAAATCGCCTGGTCCTGACGAGGTATATGCTAGAGTATTAAAAGAATGCAGAGATGAGTTAAGTAGCCCATTAGCATTTTTATTTAACAAGTCATTAGAAACAGGTTTAGTTCCAGAAGCTTGGAAGCTTGCAAATGTAGTTCCGATCTTCAAAAAGGTTATAAATCGATATCATCCAATTACCGTCCCATTAGTCTCACATCAATCATAGGAAAGTTGCTAGAGTCTATTATTGCTAGGAAAATTAGAAGTCACTTAGAAAAATGTAACTTAATTAATTCTTCTCAGCATGGATTCACTCAGGGACGTTCTTGCCTTACTAATTTGCTTAGCTTTTTCTCAGAGGTATATGAAGCAGTAGATAGTGACAAGTCATGATATTATATTTAGATTTCAGTAAAGCTTTCGACAGAGTCCCTCATGAGAGATTGATGAGAAAGGTTGAGGCACATGGAATAGGAGGATCGTTGTCGGGATGGATTAGGTCATGGCTAATTGGTAGGAAACAGAGAGTCAGCATAAATGGTACCAAGTCAGAGTGGGGAGCAGTCAAAGGTGGTGTCCCCCAGGGATCGGTATTAGGTCCCCTGTTGTTTCTTATATACATAAATGACCTAGATTTAGGTATAACTAGTAGGATAAGTAAATTCGCAGACGATACTAAAATGGGGAGATCAATTGATTCAGATAGCGATATAGAGTGCCGCCAAAGGGATCTAGATACCTTACATGAATGGTCAGTAAATTGGCAGATGAAGTTTAACATTGACAAATGCAAGGTATTAAAGTTATGGAAGATGCAAACAAATGTTAAATATAAACTAGCTAATTTAGAATTAGAAAATTCAGACTGCGAGAAAGATCTAGGTGTTTGTTAGCAATGATTTGAAGCCTAGAAAACAGTGTATAAGCGTTCGTAATAAGGCAAACAGGATTCTCGGGTTCATCTCTAGGAGTGTGAGTAACAGAACTGCTGATGTTATCTTAAAACTTTACTTGTCATTAGTGAGACCCCATATGGATTATGCTGTCTAATTTTGGTGTCCTTATTACAGAATGGACATAGATTCATTGGAGAGAGTACAGCGTAGAATGACAAAAATGATCCATAATATTAGAAATCTTCCGTATGAAGAAAGGTTGAAGAAATTAGGTTTACATTCGTTAGAGAGACGCAGAGTTAGAGAGGATATGATAGAGGTGTTCAAGAGGGTTAGTGGGATTAACAAAGGGGACATGACAAATGTACTAAAGCTCAGTGATAGCGAAAGAACTCGTACCAATGGTTTCAAATTAGATAAATTTCGTTTCAGAAAAGATATAGGCAAATATTGGTTTGGTAACAGAGTTGATGATGGGTGGAATGGACTACCAAGTGCTATAGTGGGATTAAAAACGGTAGGGAGCTTTAAGATGAAATTGGATAAGCATATGGACGAGAAGGGTTGGGTGTGAAGGGGGATCAGCTGGGTTGGGCCAATCAGCGCTCTGCAGACCCCGTAATCCTGCGTTAATCTCTAACCGTTTTGGTAAGATGATCCTCAGGGTATTAGAGTGTTGAGCCTATAATTGGGCTTTGTAATTGGGGTTGTGTGGGACAGGGATCTGCCTTGCTTAGGCCAATCGGCTTTCTGCAGACTCCCATTTTCTTATGTTCTAATGTTCTTATGTTAGTGAACAATGTCGTATTTTTCTTCCAAGTATGACCAATAGATTTACAAGTTATACATTGTGCCTATAAACTCATGATGGGCTTAATACAATTCATTACGTTGAATAGTTTTAGTTGTACGGAAAGCAAGCTCTTATGTGATTAGGTATGTAAAACAAACAAAACATACACACACACACACACACAATGTACTGTATATTCTGATATGTCATATATCTGTGGTATGCCCATCTAGCTCTCCTCTATTAAACCTTTTTGTCGCTCCTATAATATTATGTTCTGATTACTCGCTATTATTTCCTCTTTGCCTAGTGTAATACCTTCTCCTTTCTTCTTTTTTTACTGTATCATTACACTGTGCATATCACTTTTCCTTCCATCTGTTATTGCCTTGAGGATTTCCCTCTTCAAAATATGTATAATTCCTTGTTAAAGTGATTCATTCTACTTCATATTTTTGTGTTCTTATCTATTTTACTGTTATGCCGTCTATAATGTTTTGTATCTTCTTTTCCTTCTCTAATTAACAATTTTCTGTTTACACTTCCCATTCTTCCTCCTTTGATATTTTACATAATCTACTGTTGTTTTGTTTTCCTTGTTATCACATATTTTCTTCCCATATTCATTCAACATATCCACTGTTCTTTATTTACATGTGTCCATTTGTCGTTGTATTTGTCGTTCTTTACTTCTTCCCCTGTTTCTGTTTGCATATCCTCTTCCTTTCTCCTCATGTTGTATTATATCTTTTCCACGTTCCTTGTTTCCTTTATTGTCTTATGTTCATCACATTTCCTTTCCTATCCACGATCATTTTCCATGTCTCCCACTTCTATTTTTCTTCTTCACATCCTTCTTCTTCAATTTCACTCCTTTTGTCTACCCATTCCCATGTATAATCCTTATTTTCTGAATACCGTTCTAGCTTACTATTGTTGTGTTCCTGTTAGCGTATTCCCCTTCCTTCTCGTACCTCTGTGTAAAATCATCTCGACTGTCAACAAATGTACAGTATGTTCCATTTAGTAACGTAATCATAACACATTTCTGCCAATGAATTATTTGTTTATCTCTTCCTACGGAAGGATATGTTTTCAGCAAATCTGATTTTCTTTTCCACAATACTCAGGTTCACTTACATAATATATAATTCCTCCCGCCCATGCTTTGAGCATTGCAAACTAAACACAAAGTTTACCAGATGTGCCTACAAATTCATGTGGTACACAAATCATTTGTCCTACTATCTTCATCAACAATTATTGTCTGACCGTTTCATATGTTTAGCTTTATCAATAGTCAACCACATAACATGATCTACCTTCAGTCTTTCATATGTGCCATATTATTTTGTACCTTTCCCTTGTATGATGTGCCTATTTTAGTTTGTACTTCAGATTTCCTAGTTTATAACCACTCACCTTTGCAGTGCTGACTTTCCATATATTAAGTTCGGTTTATGTTTCCATAGTCGGCCATTTTATTTTCCTAATTCTACAATATTACTGTTCTGCTTCCCCATAGGTCCTTCCCAATAACCTTGATTCCAGTAATGTTATAAATATAGTGTATGGTTTGGTCAGTTAAGTTACATTTGTTATACTGTTAGTATATGATAGTATATGATAGTATATACATAATGTTTAAGATAATATATATTAACATTACACACACACATATATATATATATATATATATATATATATATATATATATAGCATTACATTAGTGAGGTACCATGTATTAATAAATAAGTCTATATCTATCTATTGTCAATATTGGTAATGTATATGATTAATTTTGTTTATGTGTGTTATGCTGCGTCATTTCAATATTTGTACATTTTATACAGTCAGTTCATGCCATTTTCTCAATATTAGTAATTACTTGTGTTTCCAATATATTCCAGTCACCTTCCTGTATTCTTTACTAGCTCATACTCTCCCATATACAGTATATACAATTCTTTACTAGCTCATACTCTCCCATATACAGTACATACAATTCTTTACTAGCTCATACTCTCCCATATACAGTATATACAATTCTTTACTAGCTCATACTCTCCCATATACAGTATATACAATTCTTTACTAGCTCATACTCTCCCATATACAGTACATACAATTCCAATAGGACCCAGAGGATGTTACCTTGCAAATTCACGTTCAAATAAAAAAAAGCCCTTCATTATAGGTGTCCTTTGTTCTCGTATCCCACTTTCTGTTTGTATTATTTTATTTCTGGCCGTTGACACACACACACACACACACACACACTATTAAACCATTTACAACATTGACCTCTCTCCTCTGCCTCTGTTATCTAACATTACCATTTACCCTCCATATATACAGATATATACGATACACACACATTATCTCTCTTTCTCTCTCTCTCTCTCTCTGCCGAACCCCCTAGTAGGGACCGCAAAGTCTGAATGGTCTGAGAATCTGCGTAACTCAGAGTAACTTTCTATCTCTCTCCAGCCTTCTCTCCGTTGGCCTCCCGGGTCACGTACCGGTAGGCCAGATAGAGATTATTACGGCTGGATTAGAGCTCTTCAACCGGCGTCTTACACCAGCAATCAATAAGATTCCAGCGTTAACAAGACCGGGGAAACTCACTTGGTAATATATCTGAGGAGGAAGAAGAGGAGGAGGAATGTGTTTGTTTTTTTCTTTTTTTGGTCAGTGCTGGGAATAACGCATGTAGTGTGTGTGTGTGTGTGTGTGTGTGTGTGTGTGTGTGTGTGTGTGTGACGGGTAGAATGGTGCATGTTTTGTGTGTTTGTCTGTGCATGTTTGTTTGTATGTATATGCGTGTTCATTTGTATATACTGTATGTGTGTTTGCAATGTGTATTTTGACGTGTGTGGATGATTTTGTAAATGTATACCTTGTGTGTGTGTGTGTGAACACGTATGTTTTTGGTGAAATATGCTTGTGTATGTGTATTTCTCAATATATATATTTTCGTTGGTATACGTGCGTATCTCTTCATCTTTCTGTGTGTGTATAGGTGTGTGCATGTGTTAATTTGTGAGTGTATGTGGGTGTGTGTCTGTGTAAGTGTATGTGTGTGCATGTGTCAGTAGACGACAACAGAACATGTGTAAGAGTGGGCACACATTTTGATTTGGCTTAAGCATCGATTATTATGAAAACCAACTTATATTTGGGACAGGGTTGTGTAATGTCACCATGGCTGTTTAATGTGTTTATGGATGGTGTGGTGAGGGAGGTGAAAATAAGAACTATAGGAATAGGATCGGATTTAGTAGGAGAGAATGGTAAAGATTCGGAGTTGAATCAGTTGCTGTTCGCTGATGACACAGCGTTGGTGGCGGATTCTGAGGAGAAACTGCAGCGGGTAGTCAAAGAGTTTGGTGTGGTTTGTGGGAGGAGGAAACTGAAGGTGAACGTCAATAAAAGTAAAGTAATGGTGTGTAATAGGGGTGATCGTAGGGTGAATCGAGATGTGAGGCTGGATGGGGAAATATTGGAACAAGTAAAGTGTTTAAATATCTAGGAGGAAGGATATGCAGGAGTGGAGGTATGGAAATGGAGGTAAAACAGAGAGTGTGTAAAGGAAGGAAGGTTTTTGGAGCAATGACAAGTATGTGGAAGACGAGAAATCTCGGAATGAAAGTAAAAAGTGCAATGTATAAAGGAAGTGTTGTGCCAACAGTAATGTATGGGGCTGAGACATGGGCTCTGAAGGAAAAGGAGAGAAGAAAGCTGGATGTGATAGAGATGAGCTGCTTGAGGAGTATGTGTGGAGTTACTCGTAGAGACAGATTGAGGAATGAAGAGATATGTAGGAGAGTGGGGCAGCAGGAACCTCCCATGCTCAGGGTTTGTAACTTGAGTATGAAGGATTAACTTGAGTCCTAGGCTAAAATTACTTCTAAAAGGGCTAGAGACACGATCTCGGTGTCCAAATAGGGTTTTTTGAGGACGGCGAGTTCACTAGCGACATTTTCAACACCACCTGGGGTCATCTTCAAGGTCAAAAGGTCATATTTCAAGGTCAAATTAGTGAATTTTGGTAATTTTTGCCCGTTTTTTGTGTCTAACTAATAAACGGTGAGAGATGGCTGATTGTAATAAGAGGCAAGTTTGTAGAGCTGTCAAAATGTGATATTTATTATCATATATCGTATTACATAAACATTATATGCATATCACAACACTATGTCTATTACAACTATGTCTATGTCTATCACTAGTTGGAGAGCTATCGCTAGTTGGAGAGCTTTTCTTGCCTCCTGAGTCATCCCAAATCCTTTTCTTTGTCACTTACATTGAGGACATGAGCTTTCAATAGAATATTAGCTAAAGTAGTACATGCAGCATTACTAATAGATACAGGTGCATCTACAAAGGATAACAGCTCAGCAAAATGAAAGCGGTAATGCATTTTAGTCTTGTCATGCAAATTATAGGCATTATGTACAAAAAAGACGGTTGAAATAGTCGGCACACTCAGTCCACCTCTATTCAAATTATCTAGGAACTCAGATGACACCTTGTTACCATCATCATCAATGATCTCCTCCATACTAGTGCTATCACCATATTTATGAACAAGGTGTCCGGATAAATAAACAACTTTATGCTTAAGGGTATCATCAGACCTCAAGAGTTCCTGAGTGTCTTGAGGAGTGGTTTCATCAATGAGTTCACTTCGCTCATAAGGATTTATGGAAGTAGTACAATAAATGTCGCAATCAAGCACACGAGAACTAGATTCTGGCATAATGTCATGTTTAATGAGTGTCTGCAAATTTGCAATTTTAGCTGCAGCCATAATGTCAACTACGTCAATGTAGAAGTTTCCACCGCTTCTTTGCCTGGCTTGGCCGAAAAACTTTTCCAAGGCTTCATCCGCGAATATAGCAGGAAGAACGTAGTCAAAGTCTCTCTCTGCCAGAAGCAATTTGGCAGCATCCACATTATTATGTGTGGACACAGTGAAGGCTTCAGCAGTTTACTGAGTTAGCTTCAGTTTACGACCAGCACCTCCTTGCCATGCGCAGGTAGATATAATTTGGCAGGCCTCCTCCAGCCTATTGAAACTTGTACAGTCTGCTGTCCAAGGCTGTCTGGATTCGTCGCACAGATGGATAGCTGAGAAACGGTCTTTCACATTAATTATCTTGAACCACTCACTCATTGTCTGGGTGAGAATAATGGTGCCTTCGCTGATGCCCAGTGAATCCTTGAAGGTCTTTAAGGCAGTGACAGTCTTGTCATTGAACACCTAGGTGACGTTAACCACTCCGTTAGAACTGCATGGCTTGTCCTACAGTGACTCGCTAGGATCGCCAGGGCAGTGGATGTGGCTACAGTTTATGTATTAGGGTGTACTTTATTTCATATGAAAGCTCGTGTCATGGGCAGTCCAGAAAGGCTCTTTGTGTTCACCCATGTCAAGGCTTTATATATTTAATTGTAAAGTATATGTTTTATCATTAACTATTAATGATGGGATCTGGGGGAGAGAGAGAGAGTAGAACAGAGTGAGAGGGGGGTGCGCAGTGTTTTGCCCCGCTCGATGACGTCACGGCTGGCTGCCTCGTGGGGGTTGGTTGAGGGAGGTCCTTACCATGCTGCTAGCTCCCTTGCTAGTGGCTAGAGGACTTGTTACCGCTTTTTTCCCACGCGGCTCGACCTAGTCCCGGTATATATACAGGTTCCTCGCCACTCTCTCCCTCAGATCTGGTTTCTAGAACGCATCTCTCTTATCCCTTGACACCTGTTCCCCGCTCTGCACCTGAGAATCTTTTCCTCTGCCTACCTCTCTCTTTTTCCATATCTTTCACCACCTTTTATTAATACCATATCCCCTCTGGTTAACTCTGCAAAATCAGCTTCATGCTGGCCAGTTGTATTGTGCGTTAAGGTCTGATATAACCTATGTATGTTTAGTTGTTAAGATAAGTTGATCACGATGCATTGGTTGGCATTCATATTGTTTAGTACCGCTTCCTATAATTATTAGTGTTCTGCTGGATTAGATAATGCTAGACTAGGGGTCTGATATTATAAGGTATTGTTTCCTATGAGTGCTGGCTTTAGGTAAAAGCTGCACGACATACCTGAGAACTGGAGTTGATTGAGTAAATTCTAGTCTGTGTGCCATTGAGAGTAGAGCATGCACGAATGAGGGCTTTTTGCCTATACCATTCTGCACTGTTCTAAGCTCGTTGTTTGTCTTTGAGGTACGCCAGGAGAACGCTTAATACTTCGGTATTAAGGTTTCTCAAGAGAGCTACCCTTCCCTATAACGTAATATTTGACGCACAGACTTGAGATTTGCACTAGGCTATGCGGCATGCCATGCGCACCAGTATCTCGTATCATTGACTCTAGCTAGACTTTATCAGTCACAGTAGACATTAAGTATATTAATCCAATTACTCTTTTTATGCATACCCGTTTATGATTACACAAGCATTTCGCAGCCTAGTTTGATAGTATGGAGACACAAACGACTTAGGCTCTGTTTGTTGATAGGAATACTGCATTGTCGTGGTGATTATTATTGTTGTAGCGTTTAGGATATTCTTGGCCCCGACTGCATTATATATCCTGCCTTTTGTGTGCATAGCCTGCACGAGCATTGTTCCGCTGCCTGCCTTTTTGGGTTCCATTTCCGATACGAGCATATTTATAGCATCTAACATTTAAAGAAGATTCCTTGTTAGTGTTGAAGGACTTTAGTGCACTTTCTTTCATGCAGGAGTGCCTGACATTTATTGATTAAAGTAACGTAAGCTGTAACTTCTCTTACCACCTTACTTTGCATACCATAACCAAGCACCTTCGGTTATAGGTAGTAATAGGCTGTTTTCACATAACATTAAGCCTAGAGTAGACGCACATTTATTGAGAGTTTGATAGCCTATTATTGCATATAGAACTCTGTAGAGTATTTGTGTTCTTTGTTCACTGGGAATATACATCAGAGGTTGGATCTAGCGCTTTCCGTTGTAGCATTTATGCCATTACTAGTCCAATGAATAAGAGCCCTGATATATTTAAACCTCAGTCGTAACAAATGGCGACCTTACCTAGGATTTGGTGAACCTACATTTATTAGCAGGGAACATTTGTTGTTTTGGGGAATATTTTGCGGGGATCAGCAAGAATAATTTTTTTTTTGCAACATAGTATAGCCCTTGAGTATTTCCGAGAATTTTTGTGTGTATATTGAGGTATAAGAGTTTGGGGTGCTTCTTTTCTGAATATTGTGGTGAGAAATTTTTGTGAGCATCATGTCTTATACCGGATCAGAGGATAATGGAGACACAGTACGTAATGTCGAAACTGAGGAACAGCAGTATGATGATATGGTTAATCAGGTGAACTGTGAGGAGGATGCTAGGATATTTTTGCAATGGCCTGCTACTGTCGAGCGGTTGGAGGGTGTGAATCGGTACGGTCTTCAATGCCTGGCCACAGCTATCGGTCATGCGGTTACTAGCAGCATGACCAGGGATAACTTGATAACGTGTGTACTGGGCAGGGTGACTGGTGAGCGAGATGGGTTGAGTGCTCAGAGCCCTTCGGCTATGCTTCCCCTACACTCGACTCCCAGCCATCCCAGTAGTTTGCCGACCCCGGGTACGCTTCCGCAGTTGGGTGGTGACTGGCAGGATGGGTTGCCCCTGGGGGGACCACCGGTAATTTCAAACATTGTAGCACCTTCACCTCCTCAAGGGTTATCTCCAGAATTATTGTTTAACCCTTAATTAGCGGCGAGCAACATAAGTCGAGTTAAATAAAGCTGGACTATGTGGCGGCGCTCGACATAACTCGAGTGGCAATTTCAGCACGTAATGTGGCTGAGAGAGAGAGACAAGTGGTGGCAGGAGACTAGCGAGCGTATGACTGCTCCAGACCACCGCGGCGAACCTACTGACACAAATCTCAGCTCCCTCCTCCCTCTCTCACTCGCTACATACTCAATTATGTACTGAAAGTACCGAATTACCTGCTTTTTGCACTCGCGTTGCACGGTTATTGCAAGAAAACTATCCATCATACAAGGATCGTTATGGTGTCATTCGAAAGCTCTGTTTATGCCCTTTCAGGGATAGGTACTTGTTTTACGTTCTGGGTCTTATTTAGGCATGAAAATGATCACGTAAACAGCCCTATTTTGGCTAAAAACACCCCGCTGTGCGGTACACATAAATAAACCGCATAGGCCGCTCGTAAGGTGTTAAGCTCGAATTAGCTAAGCTTCAGCATCAGCAGCAATTAGAATTAGCCAAAATAGAAGAGAGAAAAACTATCAGTCAACAAAAATCCAAGCTGAGTCGACTAGGTACTGTGCCGACAGGGACGTAGAGACAACGGGACAGCGACTTGGGGTTGGTAACCGTGTTCATGATCAATCTCTCTCGCACTTATTGAAACTGGTTCCAGTGTTTGATGAGAGTGGTGTAACAGAATTTTTCGCACGCTTTGAGAAGAAGTGCCAGGAACACCAGTGGCCAGAGAATAAATGGGCAGCACTTGTATCCTCTAGATTAATAGGCAAGGGTCTTAAAGCCTACGATGCGTTACCTTTGGAGTTATGTATTGTGTATGAGGATCTCAAGGAGGCTATCCTGAGGGCTTACGAACTGCAACCAGAAACGTACCGTTTGAAGTTCCGGGGTGTAACTAAGGGAAGAGATAGCACCTTTTTGGAACACGCCCGGGACTTGTCCGATGCTATGGGGAACTGGCTCCGATCTGAGAAGGTCACAACATTTGATGAAATTAAGCAGTTAATGATGTTGGAGCAGTTCTTTAAGAGCACGGGCGGTGATCTAACTTTGAACTTGAAGGAGAAAAACCCAAGAACTCTAGTCGAAGCAGCAGAAATGGCTGTCATTGATTCGGGGTTGCGGGTCCTCACAGAAGTACGATGTAAGTGCTAAGGACCGTTATCCTCCCCCTCCCCGTAACAATGACACATTTAAACAGAAGAGCCATCAAACTAAAACTGAATCCAAACCTTACACCACACCATATGTGAAAAGTCAGGGGCCTTTTACATCACAGTATAAGCCGAAACCGAAATTTATGTGTTTTAGTTGCCACCAGGAGGGTAATAAGGCAAATGAGTGCCCTAGTCGACCTCCTCCGGCAGCCGTGTCTTTTGCTCACGGCATTGGAGTGTTCAAGAGGACATCGGAGTTTGTTAGAGGCATTTCTTCCGAGGTAAATACACTGACAGTGCAGAAGGATCCGGAAGGCTTATTCCCTGTCCGTGATGCCTTTAGTGACCACAGGGGACTCGGTTGTGTGGAGTGGGGGGGTAGAAGACATGAGGTGAGAATTTTGCGTGACACTGGGGCATCGCAAACATTGTTGAGAAATTTCACTGGTCAACCTGTAAATACGGCGCGGGTGGTTGTGGTTCAGGGAGTTAATGCGACAAGGTCATACCCGCTTGTAAGAATGAAGGTGGAAGTTGATGGTGTGACTCGGGACCTGGATGTAGGAATTGTGGAGAAGTTACCTGTTGGGGGCGTCGACCTCCTTCTCGGCAACGACTTTGCCGGACCTACTTCTGAGGCTCCACCCTTGGTTGTTGCCGAAAAGCCGGCCGACGTGAGTAGGGAGGAGCAGGAGTGGGTTGAGAAGTGTCCGGTGCAGCCTATGGCGTGTGTTGTCACCGGAGATCCTGCATCCAGGGAGTCACATTCTGGTCAACAATCTTTAGATCAGCGGAGGAAGGGTACCGAGAAGGGGTTGAAAGTTGATGCGGTTGAGAGTTTAGTATCAACGGACCTTCTCGGGGACTCATTATGAGGACCACATTTCGAGTCTGGAGAAGACCCAGTAACTGTTCCTGAAAAGGCAGAGGATGGGCTTAAAAAGACGAAAGAGTTGAAGGAGGACAGTGATGCACAGTCGGGAGATGTAGCAACAAGGTACCCTGACGCGTACCCTATGAGAAATGGGTCGGCAAAGACGGTGGTCCGAAGCTTGCTAGTGTATTTTTCCCAGTATGGTTACCCGCAGGGGATTCAGTCAGTCCAGGGACTCAACTTCACTTCTAGCCTCTTTGTTCAAGCAATGCCGCAGCATGGGATTGTTGGGGTTGTGTCATCTGCGTATCATCCGGAGAGCCAGGGTGTGTTAGAGCAATGGCACTCAGCCTTGAAATCTGTGCTTCGTTGTTGTTGCTTTGAGAGTGGGAAGGATGGGGATCTTGGCCTGCCATGTGTTTTGTTTGCTGTGCGGGAGGTACCTGGGGAGAGTTTGGGATTCAGCCCTGATGAGCTCGTCTTTGGACACCGTGTCAGAGGGCCTCTCCATATGGTTGAAGAAGTATGGGAGGGCGCAGAAAAACCTTGTTCTATGCTCAAGTGTGTCCTCAACAGTCGAGAACGGATGTTGCGCAGTCTGGAGTTGGCTGGCCGTAATTTGACTAGCTCTCAGGCCCTCAGGAAGGACAGATACGACCTCAAGGTTGAACTTAGGGAGTTGCACGTGGGTCGGGCGGTGTTGATTCTACTGCCCCTTGTAGGTCACCCCTTATCCGCGAAGTACGCTGGTCCTTATAGGGTGGTTGAGGAGCTATCAGACCTGGATTACTTGGTAGCCACTCCAGACAGACGGAAGCGCAATCAGTTATGTCACGTTAATCTCATGAAGGAGTATGGGAGGCACCCCCCTGAGCCTCTCACTGTGCCTGTGATGACGTTTAGCAGTCAAGGTGGAGAAGGTGAACGGGACAGTCAAGCTCAGGTGGAGGATAACTGGAAGGATAAGAAGTTCAAATGGGCGCCTGAGTGTGAGAAGGTGTTTAGAGAAGTAAAACACCTGTTGTGCACTCACCCGATCCTCAGGGCCCCTGACTTTAGCCTACCTTTCCAACTAGCAACGGAGGCTAGTGGTGTGGGGGCTGGTGCCGTCCTTGTGGAAAAGGACGATGATGGGCTGGAGCATCCTGTTAGTTTCTGCTCGGAGAAGTACAATTCGGCCCAGGGGAGCTGCTCTGTTGTTGAGGAGGAGCTGCTGGCAGTTGTGCTTGCGCTGGGGCATTTCGAGGTCTATGTTCCAGCCTATGGTCCGGTCGTTGTAGTTTACCCAGATCATCACCCTCTCAAGTTCTTGGACCAGTTTCACAATCAGAATATGAGGCTGACCAGGTGGTCACTAAGGTTACTGGTATATAACCTGGACATACGCCATATTGCCGGTTGTGACAACGTGGTTGCAGATGGTCGTTCAAGGGTATATGATCCTGGGTAGATTGACACACGGGTAGCCTCCTGCTTTAGTTTGAATAGTATTTTGCGCTTGGTGCTTGTTGGCTCGCGGTTGTAGCCCAGCGTATTGGGTCGTAAAGCAGGAGTTGAGCGTTTAGTATAGAAGAAAAAAACTAGGCTTGCCCCTATAGTGCAGCCGAAATAAACAAATTAAAAACATAAAAATCAAATAAAAACTCTTTCTTTGATAGTTGAATTTTTTCAGTATGTTATAGCAGTAATTCTGAGTTGCACTCCTCTCAGAATGCTGGGCTAGAGAAGCTCGCTCTTGAGGAGCATAACTACATATAATTTAACCTATTGTGTTGGGGAGGGTTATAATTTTGTAAAATATTTTGTTGAGGAACTGCGCCAGATATTTTACTGCCGCTGGGTGAGGGGAAGTAGAGATATAGCATGAGTTCTAACCATCAGATTTTTGTGAGCCTTGGGGCCTCTGAGAAAAATCTTGGGGGGGGGGGTGACGTTAACCACTCCGTTAGAACCGCATGGCTTGTCCTACAGTGACTCGCTAGGATCGCCAGGGCAGTGGATGTGGCTACAGTTTATGTATTAGGGTGTGCATTTTTTCATATGAAAGCTTGTGTCATGGGCAGTCCAGAAAGGCTCTTTGTTTTCACCCATGTCAAGGCTTTATATATTTAATTGTAAAGTATATGTTTTATCATTAACTAGTAATGATGGGATCTGGGAGAGAGAGAGAGAGTAGAACAGAGTGAGAGGGGGGCGCGCAGTGTTTTTGCCCCGCTCGATGACGTCACGGCTGGCTGCCTCGTGGGGGTTCGTTGAGGGAGGTCCTTACCATGCTGCTAGCTCCCTTGCTAGTGGCTAGAGGACTTGTTACTGCTTTTTTCCCACGCGGATCGACCTAGTCCCGGTATATATACAGGTTCCTCGCCACTCTCTCCCTCAGATCTGGTTTCTAGAACGCATCTCTCTTATCCCTTGACACCTGTTCCCCGCTCTACACCTGAGAATCTTTTCCTCTGCCTACCTCTCTCTTTTTCAATATCTTTCACCACCTTTTATTAATACCATATCCCCTCTGGTTAACTCTGCAAAATCAGCTTCATGCTGGCAAGTTGTATTGTGCGTTAAGGTCTGATATAACCTATGTATGTTTAGTTGTTAAGATAAGTTGATCACGAAGCATTGGTTGGCATTCATATTGTTTAGTACCGCTTCCTATAATTATTAGTGTTCTGCTGGATTAGATAATGCTAGACTAGGGGTCTGATATTATACGGTATTGTTTCCTATGAGTGCTGGCTTTAGGTAAAAGCTGCACGACATACCTGAGAACTGGAGTTGATTGAGTAAATTCTAGTCTGTGTGTCATTGAGAGTAGAGCATGCACGAATGAGGGCTTTTTGCCTATACCATTCTGCACTGTTCTAAGCTCGTTGTTTGTCTTTGAGGTACGCCAGGAGAGCGCACCAGTATCTCGTATCATTGACTCTAGCTAGACTTTATCAGTCACAGTAGACATTAAGTATATTAATCCAATTACTCTTTTTATGCATACCCGTTTATGATTACACAAGCATTTCGCAGCCTAGTTTGATGTATGGAGACACAAACGACTTAGGCTCTTTTTGTTGATAGGAATACTGCATTGTCGTGGTGATTATTATTGTTGTAGCGTTTAGGATATTCTTGGCCCCGACTGCATTATATATCCTGCCTTTTTGTGTGCATAGCCTGCACGAGCATTGTTCCGCTGCCTGCCTTTTTGGGTTCCATTTCCGATACGAGCATATTTATAGCATCTAACATTTAAAGAAGATTCCTTGTTAGTGTTGAAGGACTATAGTGCACTTTCTTTCATGCAGGAGTGCCTGACATTTATTGATTAAAGTAACGTAAGCTGTAACTTCTCTTATCCTCCTTACTTTGCATACCATAACCAAGCACCTTCGGTTATAGGTAGTAATAGGCTGTTTTCACATAACATTAAGCCTAGAGTAGACGCACATTTATTGAGAGTTTGATAGCCTATTATTGCATATAGAACTCTGTAGAGTATTTGTGATCTTTGTTCACTGGGAATATACATCAGAGGTTGGATCTAGCGCTTTCCGTTGTAGCGTTTATGCCATTACTAGTCCAATGAATAAGAGCCATGATATATTTAAACCTCAGTCGTAACACCTGACATACCAATGGTACACTCTGGCGTTGAAGGGGTTTGGGGAAAACAGCGGTGTGCGTCAGCTTGGTTAATTTAAACGAATAGGAGTAGCTCGGTCGATCTCATAAAGCTTCCGAATATCACTCCAGTAAGCTTTGTACTCATTGCCATCTATGACAAATGAGAGTGTCTGGCCATCAACAGTAATCCAATTGTTGCGAACATTTTTGAAGATGTGCACATAGTCGTATACTAAGAACATAGATTGCTCTTGAATCGATAGCACTTGAAAACTTCCAGGTCCTCCAAGTTTTGAATAAACACTGCAGTTGGTATTGCAATTGTCACATATAAAAGAAATCACAGTACCGCCAGCACCAACTACAGCTGAGGCAGCTTCGATAAGGAGTTCCTTCAGCTGATCGGCAGTTAATTTTTTGCAGGGCAAAACGCGTAGAATAATGCGTGGACCACCAAAATGGTAGGCAACTTCAACAACCATAGTATGTGAAGCAAGCATTTCATGGTCACCACCTGCTGCAGCATTTTGAGCGTATCCTAGAACATGCCCTCCAGAAAATCGCAATGTCTCGACCAGCTTTACCTCGTCAAACATTAAATTGACCCAACGTTGCTGCGTTTTGAGGTTGGAGTCCTGTAGACTACTAGAAAGCATCTGTTTTACCTTTTTTGTTGATGGTAGAATGATTAAGCCGGATCGACGAATCATTTTGTATGCACTGGGTGATATGTTGTGAAGCTGCATTGCGAAAATCATAGTATCGGTATCAAATCGGCGACCATCATGAGGTTTGAACATAAGACGCAGCTTCGACAGAAAGAAGGTGAAATGAGCAAGCTCGTGTGCCTCAGTCATCTTGCAGAGCTGGCTTATTACATGCTGAAGAATTTCCTGGCTTGTGTACTCATGGGTGTTTACCTGGTCAGTTATGGATCTAATCTGGGACCATTTTGAGAGCAAGCTGTTCTTCTGCAAAGGAGAAAGTCGTTTGGGCACCTCAATGCCATCTTTCTCAACTCTATTCAAGAATAGGAATCCAAAAGTTGAGCTGACTTGTTGGAAATGAAAGAACTGCTTGACAGTTTGTGCAGTAGCATCAGTTCTTGATAGGTACAGATTGTTTTGGTCTTTATGACGTTAAAGCCAGGAAAATAGGAGCTGATTTTGGGGCAGAAGTGGTCGAAATCTTGGATCTTGTCTGCAGCCTCATCAGCTACCTGCACCTTCTTAGCTCTTGATTCTGATGTAGAAGATGATGTTGGGCGTGGGGCTGAGGTGACCTGCTTCAAAGCTGATTTCGGTACGCCAGGAAATATTGATGGGGGTTCTTAGGGTCACTTGCCACCCTTAACTGACACCCATTCACAATAGAAATGTGTCTCACAAATATATATCTCCTTCAAGCGCCTCAAGCTTTCTTTCTCATTCGGCATTGCCAATATCCATCTCTCCCTCTCCTCAGGATCTTTTGGGAAGGATATGACCTTTACATAAGGCGTCCCATCATAGTTTCCTTTATAGCCAAAGCAACTGCAACGACGTAGTATATTGTCACAAAAGCAGGAACCAAAACAAAGATTTTGTGAGATCACCAGCTGGACAGTTTCTGAAAGAGAAACAAACAAAACATGCATTAGTTAACGATGATATAAATCAACAAGTAGGTGCAGTAGGTGCACAGGTTTCATATAAGATCATTATATCCGATAAAAAATGTTGATTCAATGTAGATTCTAATGTTTTTTTAATTTTTTAAATTGTAGCCTCTCAGACTCAAGTTAAAAACCCCGAGGAGGTCGTGACAGTCCAGTCCTTCTTTAACCTTCTTTAAACAAGAAACCACGTTCTGTTTACTTAGTGCCGAAACACTGTATCATCGCCGATCTTCTGATACGTATATGGGTCACTTAGCCCCACGATACCCCTCCGAAAATCCCCTCTTTTGAGGAGCTCAACCGACCCGTGTGCTCTCACTGTGCTCTCACTCACTCCATCTAGATATCTATCTAAAAACTCTGATTTCAAACAATGTTCCATTGTTTTTTTTTGTTTTTTTTATTCAGATCACGACTGACGATGACTTCCAAATGTTTGTAATAATTGAGTTACATAATTCCATGATATATTAGCCATCTAGATACCGCTGATATTGCGTCTTGGCGTCACCACTCAGATTGGTGAACATATTATATAAAAAAAAATCTGAGATATAACTGGTAGTTACTGGCTACCGTTGAGTAAGAGAGATGGGTAATGGAATCGGACATTACAAGAATGCATTGAGCTATTGAATCTCCTCGAACGGGAGATATATGGCGCATAATTAATGACTTTAACCCTCCAGCCCCGGCTATGTATTATATATATATTCCTCGAAAACCGGGTGTTTTGGCCGAAAAACGTCTAGGCTAGGCTACCGTATATTCGTTAATCAGACTGCTTCCCGCATTCCCGCGCATCCCCAAGCGTAGCTGTGTTATTTACCTGTAGAATGGCATTAAGTAGAGCTCTCTAAGTCAACTGGTTGAGCTGTGATGATGATTTCATTGGAGATAACTTTATGGTCAAAACAGCCACTTTACACTACTATTCGATACTTAACAACAACATACAGGCACACAAGAACAAGCGCCGCTCTCCTTCTTGTGGCCGGAGATGCGGGGCGTCGGTCCAGCCGGCTGTTGTTTACATGCGTCGGACCGACGCCTCGCACACGAAGCTCACAGGCTTTCAACTACAGGGGTGTTCAAGAGTCCTTCCGGGTTCCTGGTATATGCTTTTTTATGGGCGTTTAAGAGCCCATCCGTGTTGAGAGGGTTAAAGTAAGTATTGTTAAATCTATATCCTGAAATGTCTATAGATTTTCCAATTTTCGATGAACTGCATGTATTTATCTACATTAAATATCATCTGACAAGGTATTGCCCATTCGGGTAGTTAAGTGTATCAAATTATTTTTGGAGAGCATGAATTGTTATTAGGATCAATAATTCAACCTATTTTTAGAGTCATTTGACAAATTACCGATCTGTTTAGTTAGGCCTAAATAAAGGTCGTTAATGTAAAAGGCGAACAATTGAGGAACTAAAACTGACCATCAGTGTAAGACCCCAACCTACACTACACCCCAATCTGATTGTATAGGCTACTGTTAATGGTAAATCTATGTTTCCCACTAATTAGCCATGGTCTAATTCACGTAATATAGTTCGCCTATTCCATGAGCTGCTTCTTTAATCTGCAACCATTCATGTGGATATTTATCGAAAACTTTACTGACATGTCAATATCTTTGAAGATATGTTTTGTCTTTGTTTATCGATTCCTATGCTTGGGAAAATAAAGGTTAATATATAGCGAGACACTTGCAGCCAACACAGTTAAAGTCCATTACAAGATTGATGATTAAGCATTTAACAAATGTGACAGCAGCATACTACTCTTAATTTGACGTTTGTAATTTAGTCAGTAGCCAGCCCTTATTCCCACAAGGGGTAGGAAGTATCAACAAGAAACATATGAAAGGAGGCAAAACAAGAGGCAGCAGGGGAAGAATCCATACAACAGTTCGCACACAAACATTCAGAAACCTCAATCACTTAATAGCCCCAAAGATCACTGGCTTCACCTCAGATGCTATAAACGTTCGGACAAATTAAGTCTCTCAGTCATTTAGCTGTATAAAATTAAATTTTATTGAGTAACATCTAATACAGTTGATGCTATAAACATTTAGGATAACTCATAAAATCTATACCCGGTGTCAACGAACTTGGAGCTAATCCTGACCGCATAACATCTTATAAAGAACAAAACAAATGTATGAGTAGATCAGGAAATAGATGTAGAAATTGATTACCCGTTTCTCGAGCACTTTCTGGGTTACAGAGAGGCTAAGGATAAGAATTAGAGCCAATGTCGCTGACAACAACACCAAATATAGTGTTAAGGAGGCCGGGGCTCTTATTAAAACAATCACTAAAAAGTGTATAATGTATTATAAAATAACAATATATGCAACTTATAGTGTTCATTTTAAGTTGTGTATAGAATGTGGATCTATAAAGTAATGACGCTTACCATTCTGGTGTGTGTGTGTGTGCGTGTGTATGTACGTGTGTGTGTGTGCTAGTCTACAGTTTGTCGCACGTAAATCTATATATAATTAAGGGAGAGAGAGAAAGAGAACCTTCTATTATTATACAAACAAATAATAATAGCAATATTGTCATAATATTATGTAGCGCCCAGCGTGTGCGAGTACTGTGTCTGTGTGCCCTGGCTGTGGTAGCTCAGGTGGTGGCGCCTGCCTAGACACCTGCACGGTCTCTGCTAGACACGACCACACAGGCTTGGGACGGGAGTGCAAACTAGACAGGTGCCACATACCTAATATTTTGTTGCAAAACTTAGTTGGGCTACTGTACTTCCTTATTTCATATGTAGTATAAATGTCATCCTGTAATAAACATACATTGTAAAAAACAAATAATTTCTTCACCATCGAAGACGACAATGATCCATGTATTCTTGTGTTTCCTTTTCTCCCCACATCACCATATAACTCGGGGAGAATAGAGAAGTAGAAGTTAAGAAGAAACGCGTATCTTCACTACCGAAGAAAGCAATGCCAGATGAAACCATTATATGCCTATATGAAAACTATGTTATGCAATAAGATGTGAACCTATACCTCAATAGATCTTGGAACACTGTTTTTCCGCACATATAGACAAATTTTTTTTTGACACTCTTAAACTAGTTTTGCTAGTTACACAAACCACACATGCTTCGTTCTACATAAGAATACCCTGTACCCAATTGTCTCCACGTAAAAATAACGCGGGAGATCTGCCGCTCCCGCGCCCCAAGAGAGGGCACTCCGTACGTTTAAATACCGTGTGTACACCCAGGCCTACCAACACGAACCGAGAGAGTTAGATACGTACACACTCTTGTAGATAACACCATGCCGAGGGAGATTTACATATTCTTATACCTAAAATTACTACCAACCAAGATCCGTAGTAAAATCCAACCACCATGACCACACCACGAGAAGGAGGGAGAAGGATAAACGCTGTCTCGCGCGCATCATAGCCCTCATTTGTCAGGTGCGCACGACACACCTTCAATGCACCGGACACCACCATTCGTCCCCGAGAACCAGAAGTTCAGAATTAATTCACTTCGCTCACTATTATTGTTTTCCAGAGTTCTATTGAAGTAATATAAACCCCCTATGAAGTTATAATTAAACCTTGATAAAGTAGCCTACTCTAGGAGCTAACATTGACCTTACTCATCACACCACCACCGAGTAATGTCATTATATCGAAGGAGACCTTGACCAGCAGAACATGAAGCGTTCAAGGACCCCATCTAGGATACCTTCTCATGCCCTTACCATCCTAGAGGTACCGGGGGAGTGCACTCAGTAACCCTCAATACCAGTTCAGGATTTCTGAGGAAAGTCAAGCAATTTTGAGGCTTCAAAAGTATTGGCATGCCACCTTATGAAGTCTTAAGATTACCCTCCATTCAGTTGGACTGACCGGCCTGCCGAAAGCCCAAACATACTGTCTGTGAGTAGAATCCTATACTAGGGATCTTTGTTAGCCAGAGGCCTGCCCAGCTAACATAGAGACTCTACTAAGGTGGTTCCTAGCTAGTCTAGTGGGAAAGTGTACGGCCTGCCGAAACTTTCTTCTTAGACTACAAGTCCCCGTTAACTGTGTTCTGTCCCAGGAACTCTGTCTTCATCTGGCATGCCACTGAGATGCACAGATACTGAGACAGTGACCTCCAAACCCTATACTACGGATCTCATTAGTCAGAGGCATGCCCAGCTAACGTAGAGACCCTACTTAGGCGGTTACTAGCTAGTCTAGTGGGAAAGTGTACGGCCTGCCGAAACTGTCTTCTTAGACTATAAGTTATCGATAGCTGTGGCCTGTCCCAGTAACTCTGTCTTCATCTGGCATGCCAGAGAAACACACAGCTACTGAGATAGGAACAACTTTCCTAAAGGGTTAGGAAGAGGGTTACCGGCCTGCCGCTCTCTTTTTGATTCTGAGATTGGGAAGGAGGATACCGGCCTGCCGCTCCTGCTTGTCAAGCTCGCTAAGGAAAGCCCACACCAGCACCATCTCTAAAATAAGTTGAGGTGTACGGCCTGGTGTCCTCAATATTCTCTAGAGTGGGAAGGCACAAGTGTCCTGATAGAGGAACTCTGTTGACGTCTGACATGCCGGCGTGAACATAGTCTCTATTGTCAGGCTTCGCTTTTCTTAGTAAAAGTAGAGAGACTCCGGCCTGCCGCCCTCTCTGGTTCTACTGAGTCCAAGTGAACACTTGTACGAAAGTGTCCTTGTCGAGGAACTTTGTCGTCATCCGGCATGCCGACGTGACATTGGCTCCATAGCGAGTTTACATTTTCTCTAGTGAAGAGTTGAGAGACTCCGGCCTGTCGCCCTCTCTATTCTTCATTATTAAAAGTGGACATTGCCACTCTGCACAGGTAGTCTCAAGCCTCGGAGACCGCTGTGTTAGAGACGGGGCTTGGCGAGATACCCTCACGGGCACTCTGCAGAGACAAGTCCTTGGTGTGGCATCCCACACGACTGTGTAACTTAAAGGTTTAAACACCGCCACGGGTCCCCCGAACCTCTCATAAAGATCAGGGCAGACAGTAAGAACACTCACTCTGAACTTACTGCGTTCGTCCGATATCGACCAAATAAGACTCGATATTTAAGATCCTAGCCCGAGTACCTTAACAGGACTTCATCAACGGTTGATATAATGATCAGAACAGTCGAGTAGTTTCTCCTACCTCTGAAATACTCGTGTTAGTTCGGTATGGTGCCCAACAGTAATTCGCCAGACGGTTACTATATGTTACGGAGCCATACTTAAGATCTCAAGCCCAATCAACCCATCTGTAACTACTCCACATAGCCGGCCCACCTTGACGGCCCACGGGGAAGCAGAAGACGAGAACCAACCACCTCCTGAAGTGTTCACCGGAGAAATCACCAGAGAAGTTACCACGCCGAGAGATCAAAAGAAGAAGATAAAGTGACAAGAAGTAGGAAAAGTGCCGAGTGAGCAGAAATAAATAGTCCCTCAATAGTATCTGAAAAGTGAATAAATACTCCTAAGTCCAAATAATCGGAGTAGAACAAAAAGAATTAGTTTCCCGAATAGCGTAGCAAAAATCAAGAATATCTAACCCCATAAGAGTAAAAATCTAAATTAGTGATACTTAAGCTGATTGTCAATGTTCAGCGACTCTGACTAAAAATCCAAGTTTTCTCCAGAAATAAAAAGTTTTTCCAAAAGTGCCTTAACACCTTACGAGCGGCCTATGCGGTTTATTTATATGTACCGCACAGCGGGGTGTTTTTAGCCAAAATAGGGCTGTTTACGTGATCATTTTCATGCCTAAATAAGACCCAGAACATAAAACAAGTACCTATCCCTGAAAGGGCATAAACAGAGCTTTCGAATGACACCATAACGATCCTTGTATGATGGATAGTTTTCTTGCAATAACCGTGCAACGCGAGTGCAAAAAGCAGGTAATTCGGTAGTTTCGGTACATAATTGAGTATGTAGCGAGTGAGAGAGGGAGGAGGGAGCTGAGATTTGTGTCAGTAGGTTCGCCGCGGTGGTCTGGAGCAGTCATACGCTCGCTAGTCTCCTGCCACCACTTGTCTCTCTCTCTCAGCCACATTACGTGCTGAAATTGCCACTCGACCTATGTCGAGCGCCGCCACATAGTCCAGCTTTATTTAACTCGACTTATGTTGCTCGCCGCTAATTAAGGGTTAACTACTTGAAAAGCTCTACAAGTGTTAATAATCGGGTTAGGAAGCTACGAGTTGTACATGCCTACAGTACGCGTGATCCAGAAGAACAAATAGCCACCAAACAGTGATTCAATTTCAAATTATTTCATTTATAACCTACTTTTGAGAAGTCAGCGACTCTGCCAAGATTCACCAGAGTGTTTGAAAATACTTCAGAGTCCACCATCGACTCTACGTTTTCTATACGACACGGCCGCATACCTACTAGGAGTACTTGACCTTGAACTTGAACCACAGTGGCATTCCTGAAGAAATGGGACAGTGTCCACCCCACTCCTAAAAATACTTCTCCTCAATACGCTCCCAGTGTTTTAAACTTTCTCGATTACTAGTGAAGTTGGACAGAATACCTGCTCCCTATGAAGCTCCGCGACTGTGCTAGGAGTCAGTGATAAACTTAAGTACTATTCACTGGCAGTGATACGTGTCCCATGTTTTTTTGGTTCCAGATTATTTCCCATATATAGTGAAGGAGAATTGAAGCTGTATTATTAAACCATATTTTGCAATATACTTATCCTCTGTTTTATTTTATTTTATATGTACTTATTTGAACTTGGAAGTCCCAGTGGAGTAGAACTCACCTGTATCCATTGCTAATCCTGCATAAAATCAGGGCATAACATATATATATATATATATACGGTATATTATATATTTTTTGTGTTATCAAATTTTTATCGTTTATAATATTAAATGTTTTATTGTTCAATGAAGTTACACATTGTATATTCCCATCTGATAAATACTAAAACATTTCAGTTAGCACTTCACTTCACCTAATCATATACTTAAATCGTTTAATTGATACGATGGGGATTATATATACGTTGGGGAGTATCTGTTGGAGCCAAAAGGTTAATTTGGACTGTAATATCCTGATAGTGTAGTTTCTGCCGTGATTCACCGTAAACAGGTCCATGAGCCTGTTAAATTAAGGACTTGGTTAATTAGCTGATCCCTCAGTTTACGACACCATCAACAAGATATGATGCTACGGCGGTCGAGTGGAGAGCACGCTCACGTGTGAATCTGCTTGACCTGGGTTCGATCCCAGCCAAGGCGGACATTTAGTAGGTGTGGTAGTACGTCCTACCTTTTTTCACATGCTCGCACCCAGTCGGGGGAACCTCGACGACGTATACAGACTAATAACACACATAATAAAGCCACTCCAACAGCTTCCTCTTTCTACACATCAGAAAATAAAAAAAGAGTAGAAAGTTTCTAAGAGGTGCCGTTGTAAAGACTTATCACTCAATACCTTCACCTACCTGACCTGAAACAGGTATACTGTATATATTATACCTATAAATATATCAGTTTGTAGATATGATTCATTTGGTTTGATACAAATATATCTGTTCATAGATGTATTTGTTGATTGGTAAGTTACTGTACATAACACATACACGTTTAGAGAAGCATGGACATTCTCTAGCAGTTAAAATAACAAAGATACGGGTAGCCTATTAAAGACTTTTTTCGGCCAGATCGCCCGGATCTCAATACTGTCATTAGGAAGGCAAGCACGGGCGGGAAGGATTAACAGGCTAGGGTACAGGGCAAACATTGAACATAGAGCTTAGCTATAAAAGCAAAAATCCAAGCATAAATGGTGACAATAACAAGTTGATAAAAACACACTTATTCATAAACTATAGTGTCACAAGAATAAGATAAAAGATAAATTGCAGTAATACATAAATAAGGCATAAAGAGGATGACTATATAAATATATAGTACAAACGTACACAGCGAGGTAAAGTCTGATAAAAATAGACAACTGATATCGTGACTCAGGTAAAGACGATGTAGTGCGTGAGCTAGGGACACACCAAGTAGCGCTTGAGTGAGGTAGACAACACAAGGTAACTCGTCAGTGAGGTAGGTCAAATATACTGAGGTGACACGCACACAAAATATTGTTTATAATTATGTAAAATAAGATATCAGTTGGATAGGAAATAACTTGACGTTAATTCAAGATAAAAGAAGATATACTTCGAAGTCAACTCAAAGAGTTATAATAATGAATGTATATTCACTGAACGGTTAATCAATAATAATAGCCGGTATGAGGGGCTGATAGAATAGTAATAAAGAATATATATTCACGGAACTGATAATAAATATTAATAACCTGTGTGAAGGGCTGGTAATCTCGCCGTACGGATTTTAATACGACGTGATATTAATAGGAGTTAATGCATCTCAAAGTATGGCTTAAACTGAGTTTGAAGTCAGGAAGCACAAAGATACAAATAGTCTGACGAAGAGACTGATAAATTACACTCTCTGTGGACACTTATACTTGCAATTTCGTACCCAGCCAATAATAACACATAGAATAAGATCTGGGAGTGTTTACTGGTAACTATGTATAGTGTGCATGTATATTTCGTAGATTAAATATATATATATATAACGTTTATATGGAATATAAATAGGTTATATCCAGAGTGTTATAGATATATTAATCTCACGTATAGTATGTGTTTTGTTCTCTCAACACGAGTGGTGAATTGTTCGAAAGAGAAACCCAAAGGATCTCTAGGCTTACGATAATTTGAACACTAACATATCTTATATAACCTTCACAACAATCACCAAAACACAGTATCACAAAAGGCACTTAATTTGAGGTGATGGAGAGAAGTAGAAACCGTGAGAGATCTGGCGACGTAGCACTGTTTTATCCCCTGTCTGTGGACACCAGAGGGGGACGCCGTCGCCACGCACACAAGCTAAATTGGTCACTTTCTAGGTCGCCTACACTCCTCTTGGTCTCTGCACCCAGGATACTTTTTAAAGGGATTTAGGCTAATCCCTATGAAAGTATTCTCCGAGCTGATTCACAATTAAGCACGCTCACAATAAATAGCGAGATACCCGAAAGTGAAGTCAACTTTACCTAACAATATCTTGTTTCGGGCTTGTGATATTACGCCTTTAAATTGCTGTCAAGCTAGCATGTCTCAGGGTAGGAGAGACATGTGAAATATGGGTTTTGGATTATTGTGGCAGTTATTAAAGGAGTCTATGAATTAAATATATATATATAATTAATTTTGTCTGCCAGGGAGCCCCGGCTCGGCAGACCGTGCCATTTCCATTATTATTATTATAAACTTATGTATTGTATTTTCTTATTGGCAATAAACATGTTTTACTTTTTTTTTTTTTTACTTTACAAGCATTCTCCATTCATTCCTGTTTATTACCACTTCCCCTGCCTGATCTATAGACATTCCTCTATCATCCAAAGCTTGTCTTACACAGTCTCTCATTCTCAATGGGGGTCTTCCTGCCCTTCTATCTCCCCTTGTATCTGACTCACATATTCTTTGTGTAAGCCTTTCATCTTCCATCCGTTCAACATGACCATACCAGCTCAGCACCCTTCTGTCCACTCTGGCTGACAAATGTTCCTGCTGCCCCACTCTCCTACATATCTTTTCATTCCTCAATCTGTCTCTATGAGTAACTCCACACATACTCCTCAAGCAGCTCATCTCCATCACATCCAGCTTTCTTCTCTCCTTTTCCTTCAGAGCCGATGTCTCAGCCCCATACATTACTGTTGGCACAACACTTCCTTGATACATTGCACTTTTTACTTTCATTCCGAGATTTCTCGTCTTCCACATACTTCCCATTGCTCCGAAAACCTTCCTTCCTTCACACACTCTCTGTTTTACCTCCATTTCCATACCTCCACTCCTGCGTATCCTTCCTCCTAGATATTTAAAACACTCTATTTGTTCCAATATTTCCCCATCCAGCCTCACATCTCGATTCACCCTACGATCACCCCTATTACACACCATTACTTTACTTTTATTGACGTTCACCTTCAGTTTCCTCCTCCCACAAACCACACCAAACTCTTTGACTACCCGATGCAGTTTCTCCTCAGAATCAGCCACCAACGCTGTGTCATCACCGAACAGCAACTAATTCAACTCCCAATCTTTACCATTCTCTCCTACTAAATCCAATCCTATTCCCATAGTTCTCATTTTCACCTCCCTCACCACACCATCCATAAACATATTAAACAGCCATGGTGACATTACACAACCCTGTCCCAAATATAAGTTGGTTTTCATAATAATCGATGCTTAAGCCAAATCCAAATGTGTGCCCACTCTTACACATGTTCTGTTGTCCTCTACTGACACATGCACACACATACACTTACACAGACACACACCCACATACACTCACAAATTAACACATGCACACACCTATACACACACAGAAACATGAAGAGATACGCACGTATACCAACGAAAATATATATATTGAGAAATACACATACACAAGCATATTTCACCAAAAACATACGTGTTCACACACACACACACACAAGGTATACATTTACAAAATCATCCACACACGTCAAAATACACATTGCAAACACACATACAGTATATACAAATGAACACGCATATACATACAAACAAACATGCACAGACAAACACACAAAACATGCACCATTCTACCCGTCACACACACACACACACACAGCCCGTAGCCTAGTAGGTAGAGCTCTCGTCTCACACACAAGGGGTCGGGGGTTCAATCCCCGGCCGGACGGAGACAAATTGGGCTTGTCTCCTTTCATGTGTTAGCCTTAGTTCACCTAGCTGTAAATAGGTACCTGGAATAAGTGGACGACGTTGTGACGTCCCATCCGGGGTTGGCAAAAATGGTACAAGGCGAGATGGGTATCATATGGTTCACCTAAGCTGATAGCTACCTAAGTCTTCGGGCGAGACGGTACCGTCTATAGTGAGAATGGTACCATACAGATCCACCCTAAGCCTTCGTTTCCAATGTCGCCAATTGGCTAAAATACAGACTACACACACATCCACAGCCATTCCAACAGTACATAAATCACTTAACATGCATTTCACGCAATACATTCCCAGTTAAGGAGGCGCGATAATAATGAGCTTAGCTCGCATTGCGTGGATTCCCCTTGACGAACAAGTAACTGAGTAACACACACTACATGCGTTATTCCCAGCACTGACCAAAAAAAGAAAAAAACAAACACATTCCTCCTCCTCTTCTTCCTCCTCAGATATATTACCAAGTGAGTTTCCCCGGTCTTGTTAACGCTGGAATCTTATTGATTGCTGGTGTAAGACGCCGGTTGAAGAGCTCTAATCCAGCCGTAATAATCTCTATCTGGCCTACCGGTACGTGACCCGGGAGGCCAACGGAGAGAAGGCTGGAGAGAGATAGAAAGTTACTCTGAGTTACGCAGATTCTCAGACCATTCAGACTTTGCGGTCCCTACTAGGGGGTTCGGCAGAGAGAGAGAGAGAGAGAGAGAGAGAGAGAGAGAGAGAGAGAGAGAGAGAGATAATGTGTGTGTATCGTATATATCTGTATATATGGAGGGTAAATGGTAATGTTAGATAACAGAGGCAGAGGAGAGAGGTCAATGTTGTAAATGGTTTAATAGTGTGTGTGTGTGTGTCAACGGCCAGAAATAAAATAATACAAACAGAAAGTGGGATACGAGAACAAAGGACACCTATAATGAAGGTCTTTTTTTTATTTGAACGTGAATTTGCAAGGTAACATCCTCTGGGTCCTATTGGAATTGTATGTATGGGAGTATGAGCTGTATATACTGATATGGGAGAGTATGAGCTAGTAAAGAATTGTATATACTGTATATGGGAGAGTATGAGCTAGTAAAGAATTGTATATACTGTATATGGGAGAGTATGAGCTAGTAAAGAATTGTATATACTGTATATGGGAGAGTATGAGCTAGTAAAGAATTGTATATACTGTATATGGGAGAGTATGAGCTAGTAAAGAATACAGGAAGGTGACTGGAATATATTGGAAACACAAGTAATTACTAATATTGAGAAAATGGCATGAACTGACTGTATAAAATGTACAAATATTGAAATGACGCAGCATAACACACATAAACAAAATTAATCATATACATTACCAATATTGACAATAGATAGATATAGACTTATTTATTAATACATGGTATTACCTCACTAATGTAATGCTATATATATATATATATATATATATATATATATGTGTGTGTGTAATGTTAATATATATTATCTTAAACATTATGTATATACTATCATATACTATTATATACTAACAGTATAACAAATGTAACTTAACTGACCAAACCATACACTATATTTATAACATTACTGGAATCAAGGTTATTGGGAAGGACCTATGGGGAAGCAGAACAGTAATATTGTAGAATTAGGAAAATAAAATGGCCGACTATGGAAACATAAACCGAACTTAATATATGGAAAGTCAGCACTGCAAAGGTGAGTGGTTATAAACTAGGAAATCTGAAGTACAAACTAAAATAGGCACATCATACAAGGGAAAGGTACAAAATAATATGGCACATATGAAAGACTGAAGATAGATCATGTTATGTGGTTGAATATTGATAAAGCTAAACATATGAAACGGTCAGACAATAATTGCTGATGAAGATAGTAGGACAAATGATTTGTGTACCACATGAATTTGTAGGCACATCTGGTAAACTTTGTGTTTAGTTTGCAATGCTCAAAGCATGGGCGGGAGGAATTATATATTATGTAAGTGAACCTGAGTATTGTGGAAAAGAAAATCAGATTTGCTGAAAACATATCCTTCCGTAGGAAGAGATAAACAAATAATTCATTGGCAGAAATGTGTTATGATTACGTTACTAAATGGAACATACTGTACATTTGTTGACAGTCGAGATGATTTTACACAGAGGTACGAGAAGGAAGGGGAATACGCTAACAGGAACACAACAATAGTAAGCTAGAACGGTATTCAGAAAATAAGGATTATACATGGGAATGGGTAGACAAAAGGAGTGAAATTGAAGAAGAAGGATGTGAAGAAGAAAAATAGAAGTGGGAGACATGGAAAATGATCGTGGATAGGAAAGGAAATGTGATGAACATAAGACAATAAAGGAAACAAGGAACGTGGAAAAGATATAATACAACATGAGGAGAAAGGAAGAGGATATGCAAACAGAAACAGGGGAAGAAGTAAAGAACGACAAATACAACGACAAATGGACACATGTAAATAAAGAACAGTGGATATGTTGAATGAATATGGGAAGAAAATATGTGATAACAAGGAAAACAAAACAACAGTAGATTATGTAAAATATCAAAGGAGGAAGAATGGGAAGTGTAAACAGAAAATTGTGAATTAGAGAAGGAAAAGAAGATAAAAAACCATTATAGACGGCATAACAGTAAAATAGATAAGAACAGAAAAATATGAAGTAGAATGAAACACGTCAACAAGGAATTATACATATTTTGAAGAGGGAAATACTCAAGGCAATAACAGATGGAAGGAAAAGTGATATGCACAGTGTAATGATACAGTAAAAAAGAAGAAAGGAGAAGGTATTACACTAGGCAAAGAGGAAATAATAGCGAGTAATCAGAACATAATATTATAGGAGCGACAAAAAGGTTTAATAGAGGAGAGCTAGATGGGCATACCACAGATATATGACATATCAGAATATACAGTACATTGTGTGTGTGTGTGGGTGTATGTTTTGTTTGTTTTGCATACCTAATCACATAAGAGCTTGCTTTCCGTACAACTAAAACTATTCAACGTAATTAATTGTATTAAGCCCATCATGAGTTTATAGGCACAATGTATAACTTGTAAATCTATTGGTCATACTTGGAAGAAAAATACGACATTGTTCACTAACATAAGAACATTAGAACATAAGCAAATGGGAGTCTGCAGAAAGCCGATTGGCCTAAGCAAGGCAGATCCCTGTCCCACACAACCCCAATTACAAAGCCCAATTATAGGCTCAACACTCTAATTCCCTGAGGATCATCTTACCAAAACGGTTAGAGATTAACGCAGGATTACCGGGGTCTGCAGAGAGCTGATTGGCCCAACCCGGCTGATCCCCCTTCACACCCAACCCTTCTCGTCCATATGCTTATCCAATTTTATCTTAAAGCTCCCTACCGTTTTTAATCCCACTATAGCACTTGGTAGTCCATTCCACCCATCTTCAACTCTGTTACCAAACCAATATTTGCCTATATCTTTTCTGAAACGAAATTTATCTAATTTGAAACCATTGGTACGAGTTCTTTCGCTATCACTGAGCTTTAGTACATTTGTCATGTCCCCTTTGTTAATCCCACTAACCCACTTGAACACCTCTATCATATCCTCTCTAACTCTGCGTCTCTCTAACGAATGTAAACCTAATTTCTTCAACCTTTCTTCATACGGAAGATTTCTAATATTATGGATCATTTTTGTCATTCAACACTGTACTCTCTCCAATGAATCTATGTCCATTCTGTAATAAGGACACCAAAATTGGACAGCATAATCCATAAGGGGTCTCACTAATGACAAGTAAAGTTTTAAGATAACATCAGCAGTTCTGTTACTCACACTCCTAGAGATGAACCCGAGAATCCTGTTTGCCTTATTACGAACGCTTATACACTGTTTTCTAGGCTTCAAATCATTGCTAACAAACACACCTAGATCTTTCTCGCAGTCTGAATTTTCTAATTCTAAATTAGCTAGTTTATATTTAACATTTGTTTGCATCTTCCCTAACTTTAATACCTTGCATTTGTCAATGTTAAACTTCATCTGCCAATTTACTGACCATTCATGTAAGGTATCTAGATCCCTTTGGAGGCACTTTATATCGCTATCTGAATCAATTGATCTCCCCATTTTAGTATCGTCTGCGAATTTACTTATCCTACTAGTTATACCTAAATCTAGGTCATTTATGTATATAAGAAACAACAGGGGACCTAATACCGATCCCTTGGGGACACCACTTTTGACTGCTTCCCACTCTGACTTGGTACCATTTATGCTGACTCTCTGTTTCCTACCAATTAACCATGACCTAATCCATCCCAACAACGATCCTCCTATTCCATGTGCCTCAACCTTTCTCATCAATCTCTCATGAGGGACTCTGTCGAAAGCTTTACTGAAATCTAAATAAATAATATCATATGACTTGTCACTATCTACTGCTTCATATACCTCTGAGAAAAAGCTAAGCAAATTAATAAGGCAAGAACGTCCCTGAGTGAATCCATGCTGAGAAGAATTCATTAAGTTAAATTTGTCTAAGTGGCTTCTAATTGTCCTAGCAATAATAGACTCTAGCAACTTTCCTATGATTGATGTGAGACTAATGGGACGGTAATTGGATGATATCGATTTATCACCTTTTTGAAGATCGGAACTACATTTGCAAGCTTCCAAGCTTCTGGAACTAAACCTGTTTCTAATGACTTGTTAAATAAAAATGCTAATGGGCTACTTAACTTATCTCTGCATTCTTTTAATACTCTAGCATATACCTCGTCAGGACCAGGCGATTTTTGAGGTTTCAGTCTGTCAATTTCCTTAACCCGGGAACTGCGGGAAGACTCTTAAGAGTTCCCCCGGCGGACTGCGGGAAGGCTCTTAAGAGTCAGAGAAAAAAAAATATCCACTTTAACCCTTATTTAGCGGCGAGCAACATAAGTCGAGTTAAATAAAGCTGGACTATGTGGCGGCGCTCGACATAACTCGAGTGGCAATTTCACGGAGAGACAAGTGGTGGCAGGAGACTAGCGAGCGTATGACTGCTCCAGACCACCGCGGCGAACCTACTGACACAAATCTCAGCTCCCTCCTCCCTCTCTCACTCGCTACATACTCAATTATGTACTGAAAGTACCGAATTACCTGCTTTTTGCACTCGCGTTGCACGGTTATTGCAAGAAAACTATCCATCATACAAGGATCGTTATGGTGTCATTCGAAAGCTCTGTTTATGCCCTTTCAGGGATAGGTACTTGTTTTACGTTCTGGGTCTTATTTAGGCATGAAAATGATCACGTAAACAGCCCTATTTTGGCTAAAAACACCCCGCTGTGCGGTACACATAAATAAACCGCATAGGCCGCTCGTAAGGTGTTAAACATTGTTTTTTTTTTTTTTTTTTTTTTTTTTTTTTTACCCCTGGGCCATGCAAAATATCACTCCTCTACCTCCCCTCCTTCCCCACTTTCCTCTCCTCCTTCAGTTATCACCTATTTTCCCTGTTATTCCCTTATTCTGAGGTATATTTTCGTGCTAACATTAGCGAGTTGCAAGCAGGGCATTGTCATCTCTGTTAGGATGCGAGTGCAAGAGAGAGAGAGAAAGTATCGATCGACTGTGTCTCAGTGGCCTTGGGGGAAATTGGTGGGAAAGCAGGTTGCCTCACCCATACATTATATAACTCGCGGCCTGTATCTCCGATTTTGACCATCCAAACGCTGTTTTCACTCGTTTTATTGTTGTTTCAGGTTAATACCTTTATAATTAACCCATAATAGGCACGTATGGATAAGTATTAACGCTATTTATGGTAAAATGAATATTTTAGTGATGGAAACAGCTCAAATACGTCAGCACAGGCGGACGTTTCTAATTACCCCCATGCGCACTTCTTAGGTTAAGCACATCATTCCTACTTATACTAACTGTACTTAACATATTTGCTATACTATCACTATATACCATATTGACTTCTGGAATCTGTGCCAAATTTTCATCAGTGAAAACGGAAAGAAACTGACTATTTAATGTACTGCACATTTCTAAATCATGTTATGTTATTTCTCCTATTGAAGTTTTTAGGGCCCTATTACATCTCTAACTTTAGATTTATATAGTTGGTAAAAAGCTTTAGGGTTATTTTTTGAGTCACTGGCTATCCTTATTTCATAATTTCTTTTTGCTTTCCTGATTTCCTTTTTGACCTGTCTTGATAGAGTCTGATTGTATATATGTAGATGATTTTCGCCTTTCTTTATTTTTCTATATATTCCTTTCTTTTTTCCTATAAGATCTATCAGATTATTAGTCATCCATTTTGGTTGGTTCTGCGTCGATCTAAATCTTTTAGGGATATATTTATTTTGAGCATTGTGGAGTGAAGCAATAAACTGGTTATATGTAGGTGGCAAGTTTAACTCTGGCATATCCTGACTTAATTGCTTAACAATAGGGTCAACCCTTAAGTCTCTTCTTAGCCCACCATAATCGGCTTTTCTGAAATCTGGGATAAGTGTCGTATTCTCTTTAGCATTCCCTGTCCATTGTATATTAAAATAAATAGATTTATGATCGCTATTTTCTAGGTGGTCACCAATCTCTACATCATTTATCATATGTTCATTGTTACTGAAAACTAAATCAAGAATATTAATACCTCTAGTCGGCGTATCTATGAATTGAAATAAAAAACTATCTTGTACTATCTCAATAAACTCTACTGAATCGGAGTCGCCTATTTGGTGCTGCCAATCAATATTCGGAAAATTAAAATCCCCCATAATGCACACATTGCTAAACCTTGATGCTATTTTAATTTCCTCCCATAACGATGTTCCGCCATTTCTACTCATATTAAGCGGTCTATATATTACTCCAATAACTATGGTCTCACTACCTTCGTTAACCTCTACCCAAAACACTTTCATTATCATTATTTAGTCTAATACCTGATTTAATACAGCTTTTTAATGTACTCCTGACAAACACTGCTATACCCACGCCCCTCCTACTTGTTCGGTCATATTTAAACAAACTATATCCTTGAATATCAAATTCTGCTAAAAAATGCCTAGAATCTGTATTAATCCACGTTTCAGTTAGCGCTATTATGTCTATATTTTCTGTGCTAACGAGTGCTCTAAGTTCGTTCATTTTGTTACATAAACTCCTACACTTTGTATAATATACCCTCAACCTATTACTTTTATTTGCAACTAATTTTCTATTGTGTTTAGCTAACTTATTATTTCCTGTTGAACTACTAGCTCTAGACGGAAATTCTACTCTATCAGTATTCTCATCTTTACTATCAGTTACATGTGTAGTGTTATCGATACTACTATTACACATCACTATATCCGCACTATCTTGACTGATTATTTCTATTTTACTCACTGGTTTGTCACATGAAGTACCTGCTCCATATGGAGACAGTATTTTACTTACACACCCAGGTTTTGTTAACGAAACCCCGCAACAATCTTGTCCAGTGAGCTGGCTAAGGTCGAAACTCCTAGTCGAGAATTGGCTTAATTGGCTTAATTGGCGAGATTGGGTTAAGTTACATACATTTAAAGAACAGAAGTATAAAATAATAGTACAAAGG
Organism: Paralithodes platypus; assembly: GCA_032716605.1. Classification (NCBI taxonomy): domain Eukaryota; kingdom Metazoa; phylum Arthropoda; class Malacostraca; order Decapoda; family Lithodidae; genus Paralithodes; species Paralithodes platypus. The sequence goes on from CM064578.1 coordinate 22,367,383, forward strand.
AACATATAACAATTGCTTAGTATGTATGTAGGTATATACTCAGGCACATAACCCATTGCTGGGGGTGGCCGACATGAGACAGAGCCCGAACAGAAACTACATTCTACCATACCGCTCGCTACCGCCAGACGCTGCAGACGCTCTGTCAACGCTCTCACGATATCGATCATAATTTGAGTATTAACTACTCATCCTCTTCATTCTTGTGCATGAAAGGTGGTTAAGAGCACGTTTAACCATCCTGTAGCTTAGTAAGTAACACTGCACGATATTTCGCTGTGTATTGACCGATAAACTTTGTGTTTATCACAAGACTCCTGCTCGGACAGGGCGCTACTAGCGCCATATATTGTTTTGTTTTGTTTTGTAAATAAACGCTCTCTTACTATTTTATATCAAATCGTAGCCCCTAATTTTACCCATTACCTACTGTAGTAAGTATCTATTTAACTGCCTTGTATGTAAGTAAAGCTTTGCATACTAATTTGCTAATAAACAATATAGTTTACTAACTAACCTGCCTACAGGGACTAACGCCGACGCCATTTTGTAAACACATTTTTTTGGGGGGATTATACATATTAAATTCCAGCCAATTTTGTACCAAATCTAAGTGCATTCATTTATCTTTTCCCCCTAGGTATTTTCTTGACTTTTTCTCCTCAGACTGATTTTACTTTAAGCTAAGGGTGGTATTTGTACAAACTAACCTAGCCTAACCCAACCTGCCAAGCTTTTAACCTAACCCAAGCCTAGCCTAGCCTATAGCCAGCCAATCTGTTTTTATTATTAACTCTTGTAGATATTGTATTTAGTATCCTACTGTAGCTACTGTATATACTGTATATTTGTAATTTTAGTTGTTGCTTGCACGATCTTGTAGTAACCTTTGACTGATACACTTTTTTATCTAAAAAGAGTAGGCTACTGCTTTACTAGGCTACAGCGACACCAGGTCCATCTGTTGACACAGTATATTAACCCCTTGTGTGCAGTCACACTTTATTTTTATATAATATCTATTTGGTGAATTGTATATTTAGTTACATATTCTGTTATATATATATTTGTTTAAGGTTAGGTTATTTTTGTTTTTGGTTAGTCTAGGCTATCATCCCTGGTGGCCTATTTTTGTGTACTTCAATTTTTAAAATTTTCAGTTAGGCTATCACCGCTGGTGGCCTATTTCTGCGTACCGGTATTTCATAGTTTGTTTCCGGTTATTTTTGTTTTCGGTTAGTCTAGGCTATCATCCCTGGTGGCCTATTTCTGCGTACTTAAATTTTTAAATTTTCAGTTAGGCTATCACCGCTGATGGTCTATTTCTGTGTACCGGTATTTCAAAGTTTTTGTTTTCGGTTATTTTTGTTTTCGGTTAGTCTAGGATATCATCCCTGGTGGCCTATTTCTGCGTACTTAAATTTTTAAATTTTCAGTTAGGCTATTACCGCTGGTGGCCTATTTCTGTGTACCGGTTTTTCATAATTTTTGTTTTTGGTTATTTTTGTTTTCGGTTAGGATAGGCTATCACCCCTGGTGGCCTATTTCTGTTTAAATAAAACTAAATTTGTTTTCGGTTCGGTTATCACTGCGTATTTAAATTTAATTTTGTTTTGTTTTAATCTTCGGTTAGGCTATCACCGCTGATAACCTATTTGTGCGTATTTCAAATATGTTGTTTTCGGTTAGGCCTATTTATGTAAGTGAAGTGACCTGAAGTGAGTTAAGTGTTTTTAAAGTGAGATAAGTGTTTTTTAAAGTGAGTTTAGTGTTTTTAAAGTGAGTTAAGTGTTTTTAAGTGAGTGAAGTGATCTGAAGAAAGTGATCGTCACCATGCCTCGTGCCTGTACCAACTGCGCCAATAGGTTTGGTGCTTCCATGTTTGCTCCTGCCGATCCACAAGTCTGCCGACTCTGACAGCAAAATTGGATGAAGCCCACAACAAGATCAACGCCCTCACCAGGAAGCTGGAATCACTCCAAGAATTTGTAACACTCAACGTTGGAGTATCACTAACTCCAATTGTTTCAACTCCAGCATCCACCACCGCCCCAACGTCATCTGCCAACAATCCAACACCTGCAGTAGCCACTGCAACAGATGCTTCTGATGAACCTGAGCCGACATCAAACCAGGACAGCCGCCCTGTTCACCTTAGTCTCTCCCCCACTCTTCGTACAAGAAGCCTGCTAGCACAAACAGTACCAACCCCTCACCCCCGTTCTAACCACTCCTCTCCCCGACCTGTATGCAGAGTCTCGCCACCACAGATTTCCGGATTTACACCAGTGAGGAACGGTGCACGACCAACGCAGAAAAGGTCTCATCTACCAGTCACAATGTCAAACAGATTTGAGATCTTGGTAGAGATGGAAGATGAACCAGAAGAGACCAGGCTCGTTGGGGATTCCATCCTACGAGGACAGGTCGAAGAGTTCTGCGACAGAGTCCCAAATCGACGAAAAAGATTTTGCATCCCAGGAGCTGGACTGGACGACATTGTGGAAGCCTTCGAAGATACCACAAAGGATGCAAACGAAAATACCCTTTTTGTCATCCATGCTGGTTCAAATGACATCATGCGCACCAGATCCGAAGGGTTGATGGAGAAATATCGCAAGATGATCCAGCACTACAAAAACAAGTCAAGGAATATCATCATCTGAGGCATTCTCCCCAAGATCGACGCACCTGACAAATTCTACGACAAGGCCTTCAGCACAAATAGCCGACTAAAATATTTGTGTCTGAAGGAAGAAGTTTAATTCATCAACCTCGGGGATAATTTCTATAACCAGCCTACTCTGTTCCGCAAGGATGGCACTCATCTAAACCCTGTGGGTTCAGCACGCATGGGTCGTCTCCTACACGAAGCAGTCCGCAGCCATGGATCAAAAAACGCCATCCGAGAAGAAGCAGCAGTGACATAAATCATCCAACGCCAAGCAAAAAACAGAGGCACAGCCCCACACAGAAACATAATATATGATGTGAGGATAACACAACGTATAATATATATTTACCATTGCTTCAGTGGTAAGCTGATAACGGATCCAGTAGAGTACACCGCACATTTTTGATAGTTTCAAACACACTGCATTGAAGTGATAGCTCCAGTTCAAGTTTTGGTCAATATATACTCCAAGAAACTTTATATTGTCTACACGATTTATCAATTCACCTTCTAATAACAAAGGGGGCATAATATTTTGTATAGAACGATTTTGGAAAAATATGTAGTTAGTTTTAGTTACATGTAGTTTTAACTTATTATTTTTAAGCCATTTATCAATATAATTTAATTATCTGTTCAGATTAGAGTGTAAAGTCTTTTCGTCCTTATCAGCTAATAAGAGGTTCGTATTATCTGCATAGATAACAAACTTGAATTTGGAGCTAGCATACGTTATGTCATTAATATAAATAAACAAATTAAATAGGGCCTAAAATTGATTCTCGAGGAACTCCCATTGAAATAGGTCTAAACGAAGAATACTTTGAATTGCAATAGACTGCTTGTGGCCTGTTACTAATATAGGAATTAAATAGTTGCAGTGGTATACCTCTGATTCCAACGTGTTTCAATGTTTCAAGTAAGATATTATGGTCCAAGGAGTCAAAGGCTTTTGAAAGATCAATATACACTCCTGCAACTTATAATTTGTCTTCCAAATATTGATATACATTGTTAACAAATTCCGGTAGAGCCGACTCATAGAACGGTTTCCACGAAAACCAAATTGACTATCACTAAGTAAATTATTATTTTCAAGAAACATAGTGAGACGAAGAGAAATAGCGTTTTCAAATATTTTAATAAACGCTGGGAGTATTGAAATTGGACGATCATTGTTGATATCTTCCTTACTACCAGACTTATGCAAAGGAATTACTTTAGCTATTTTGTATTTATTTGGAACAATTCCTGAGCGAAATGCAAGATTAATAATATATGCTAGTATAGTCGAAATAGTTTGTGAGCTATGACTCAACAATTTGGGTGGGATATCGTCGTAACCAGGAACAGTATGTTTTAATGTGTTTAGGTATTGCTCAATTTCAGTATCATATACAGGGGTAAGATATGGTGAAAAGTTTGGAGGGTTATGTAAATACTGTTGATAAGCATTGTCGTCATTAGTATTAGTGGGAGTTGTAGTTCCTATCCTCAAAAAGTAATCGTTAACGCATTTGTTATATCACGACAAGGTGGTTTTAAATTAATTGAGTGTTTATCTTTTGTACAATTAGTTCTGCCAAGAAGTGAATTAATAGACTTCCAGTGGGATTTAGGATTGCCTTGATTGTCCTTTAATTGATTTTTATAATATTTATTTTTAGCAGCTCTTAAAATAGATGTTAGTTTATTTCTGCAGGTTATATATGTTTTCTCATATGTTAATGGCATTTTTTTAGCCAGTTTTTCTAACCCGTGATTTTTCTGTAATGCTAAGGTTATGTATGGACCATAGAATACAGAAGGATATAAAGGAAAGAAGGACGCTATAAATCTGAAAATAGCGAGCCGCACGTTCGAGAGATGGCAGCACGGTCGCAAAGGAAAACGGGAGGGTCCCCATTAATTCGTAATAATCCCTACCTTGTACTCATAACGCTATTAATAATCAATTCTACGCTATCCAGAGACTCTATAGACATGACAGAGTTAAATAGACATAAGTAGAGGCTACTGTAAAGGCCTGATCATCTTGAATTTGTCATCATTATGAGGAGGTTCACAGCCACTTCTCTTCTACCCTCACCATTGTTGTATTGAGAGTGGCGAGTTGCCAACGTCAAACATGCTTTGCCAAAATATCCCTAGGTGTCATAAGTATAACCTATGAACGTATTTCGTGAAATGTCTTGTTTTAGTGCAACTTTATAAATTAACATCTACATAACATGTAACTAATAATATATATACAAAATTACATTGTCATGCTTGTTGTGTTGCTTGTAGCCATACAGCTTACATCATATATCAGTATTTGTATATTGTATATGTATCCTAATATTTGTCTCTGGTTTTTATATATCTAATTTATTTTAAATAATTTACAAGTGTGTTTACCAACATTAAAGAACTCTTAAAGACGTTCCCTCTTTAATGTATTGCCCCCTCATTTTGCGGAATTTCCCTTAACTTTGGTAACACTGCAGACAAGCCAAGCGCACAGATAACAAGGAGTATCTAATAAGGAAAAACGACTGAGGTGTTTTGGTTGTATGCCCCACAACAAATCCCTAGGACAATATCAAACAATATTGACAATATTGACAATATCAAAATGTATAAACGTATTCATTAATAAATCCTCAAAACATTGGAGATTCGTGGGGATGCTTCGAATATTCATAAAACATAAAGTAAAAGTTTTTATCGTTTGCTAAATTAAGTGAGCTAAGCAGTATATACTCGGATTTAGGAATACACAAATTCCTTGATTGCATATACAAAAAATGTACGTCTAAGTCTGTATTATATTTATCATCTTGAGCAGCTATTGGATCAAAATTCATATTGTGGAGGTAGTCATAAGAAATCAAATTAGAACTATTACAATCAAAATCAAGACACTCCAAAAGTTCTTCATTACTTAATAAGGCAAAAAGTAATTCTATATTGGTATCCAACGAGTAGTTGAATTGAGGAAGACTAATATTTTAGGCATAATGGTAATTCAAATATAAAACCTAGTTACTTAGTGTTTCTTTCGCTTTCTAAGGTCCCTTCTGTTATATTGATAATAGGGAGAACCCCCCTTAGTGGATCTGCCAGCAGACGCACCACCACCAGCAGCCGCACCACCAGCCGTCGGCGCCGGCAGTCGTACCACCAGCTGTCGTACCATCACCAGCAGCCGTGCCACCAGCAGGCGTACCACCAGCAGCCGTGCCACCAGCAGTCGTACCACCAGCCGTCGTACCACCAGCTGTCGTACCACCAGCAGCCGCACCACCACCAGTAGCCGTACCACCACCAGCCGCACCACCACCAGTAGCCACACCACCACCAGTAGCCGCACCACCACCAGTCGCACCACCACCAGTAGCTGCACCACCAGTACCATCATCCCGATTAAAATGCATAGATGAGCGTAGTCCTACTTTTTCCTTGATGGTTAACTTGGTGTAATTGAAGAATGCTATCTTCAAGACAGAGCAAAAACAGGGAAAACACATAATACAACATAAAACAACGAACACACTCAGACAAAACACAAATACATACACATCTAGGTCACCCAGGAGAAGACCCAGAGACCAGGGTCACCAAGGTCCCTCCAGCACTCCCCCGTCCCTCGACCGTTTGGATAGGTTCCGATCTCGGTAGGCAGACGTGCAGCGGAGCCGAAACCACAAGCCCGCCCACCACACTTCCAGGTGCACCCTTTATACTAATCGTCTCCCCGGGCCAGGCGCCTGATGGACTATTATTTAGTCCAACTTGCGCCCGACCCCTTCCTCCAAATGACCACATGTTCACTCATCTATTAACAAGCACTCCCCATTCATTCCTGTTTATTACCACTTCCTTTGCCTGATCTATAGTCATTCCTCTATCATCCAAAGCTGGTCTTACACAGTCTCTCCATATCAATGGGGGTCTTCCTGCCCTTCTATCTCCCCTTGTATCTGACTCACATATTCTCTTTGTAAGCCTTTCATCTCCCATTCGTTCAACATGACCATACCAGCTCAGCACCCTTCTGTCCACTCTGGCTGACAAATGTTCCTGCTGCCCCACTCTCCTACGTATCTCTTCATTCCTCAATCTGTCTCCAAGAGTAACTCCACACATACTTCTCAAGCAGCTCATCTCCATCACGTCCAGCATTCTTCTCTCCTTTTCCTTCATAGCCCATATCTCAGCCCTTACATCACTGTTGGCACAATAATTCCTTGATACATTGCATTTTTTACTTGCAGTCCGAGATTTCTCGTCTTCCACATACTTCCCATTGCTTCGAAAACCTTCCTTCCTTCACACACTCTCTGTTTTACCTCCATTACCATACCTCCACTCATGCTTATTGTTCTTCCTAGATATTTACAACACTCTACTTGTTCCAATATTTCCCCATCCAGCCTCATAGCTAGATTCACCCTATGATCACCCCTATTACACACCACTACTTTACTTTTATTGAAGTTCACCTTCAGTTTCCTCCTTCCACAAACCACACCAAACTCTTTGACTACCCGCTGCAGTTTTTCCTCAGAATCCGCCACCAACGCTGTGTCATCAGCGAACAGCAACTGATTCAACTCCCAATCTCTACCATTCTTTCCTACTAAACCCAATCCTCTTCCCATATTTCTCATTTTCACCTCCCTCACCACACCATCCATAAACATATTAAACAGCCATGGTGACATTACACAACCCTGTCGCAAACCTACCTTGTTCATAAAAGCCCAAAATATCTCCTTATGTTTCTCTCAATACTTCTCGCATAACTGTCTTACTGCAAACATCTGACCCACGCACCATCTTCCCCTCCTAAAACCGTAATCTTCTTCTCCTATTGCAACTTCCGTACACTTTGTTATCCTCTCCATCGACACCCTCCCTGCCGTACAGCTTTCCAACCACTGACAATCAACTAATACCTCTACAACTTGAACACTCCTGCCAATCTCCCTGCCCCTTGTACAACGGCGCAATACATGCACTCTTCCAGTCTATTGGTACCTTTGACACAGCAAAACACACATTGAAAAGTCTCACCAACCAATCTATTATCACATCTCCACCCTTCTTTATACACTCCACAGCAATACCATCCAAACCTTTTGCTTTTCCCGCTCTTATTTGCTTCACTGCTTCTTTCACCTAATTGTCCTCAATCCTTTCATTCATTCCCTGCCACCTGGGTGGCCTGGGTAACCTATCTCCATCAACCAATGCTTCCCTTCCATCTCTTGCATTTAGCAAAGATTCAAAATACTCGGCATATCTTTTCCTCACTTTAACGCCTTCCACTAGTAATTCTCCATTTGCATCTTTCACTGACTCTTCCCCCTTTGTCCTCCTTTCCTTACTCTATTTACCTCCTTCCAGAACATCTGTCGTTCTTCAAAATTCTCACTCAACCTTTGACCCCACCTTTCGTTTGCCTCTTTTTTCGCTTCTTTAACTTTCCGTTTTGCCTCTCTCCTTTTCTCCTTGTACCTCTCCCATACCACAACACTACCATCCTGTAAAACCATCTCAAAATACTGTCTCTTCTCCTCAACTGCCTTTCTCACCGTATCATTCCACCACTCGCTTCCTTTCCTGATACCTCTGCCTCCTACTTTTTAATAGGATACTTTGATTATTATATCCTGGTGACACATTGATATATCCCTTGCAATGATACATGTTAGTGTTTACTCTGTGTATTATATCCTGGTGACACATTGATATATCCCATGTAATGATACATGTTAGTGTACACTCTGTGTATTATATCCTGGTGACACATTGATATATCCCATGTAATGATACATGTTAGTGTATACTCTGTGTAGTATATCCTAGTGACACATTGATATATACCTTGTAATGATACATGTTAGTGTATACTCTGTGTATTATATCCTGGTGACACATTGATATATCCCTTGTAATGCTACATGTTAGTGTATACTCTGTGTATTATATCCTGGTGACACATTGATATATCCCTTGTAATGATACATGTTAGTGTATACTCTGTGTATTATATCCTGGTGACACATTGATATATCCCTTGTAATGATACATGTTAGTGTATACTCTGTGTATTATATCCTGGTGACACATTGATATATCCCTTGTAATGATACATGTTAGTGTATACTATGTGTATTATATCCTGGTGACACATTGATGTATCCCTTGTAATGATACATGTTAGTGTATACTCTGTGTATTATATCCTGGTGACACATTGATATATCCCTTGTAATGATACATGTTAGTGTATACTCTGTGTATTATATCCTGGTGACACATTGATATATCCCTTGTAATGATACATGTTAGTGTATAATCTGTGTATTATATCTTGGTGACACATTGAGGTATCCCTTGTAATGATACATGTTAGTGTATACTCTGTGTATCATATCCTGGTGACACATTGATATATCCCTTGTAATGTTACATGTTTGTGTATACTCTGTGTATTATATCCTGGTGACACATTGATGTATCCCTTGTAATGATACATGTTAGTGTATACTCTGTGTATTGTCGGTAGTAGGGGTAGGCAGCCCCGCCCAGGGAAGTACTACCGCCAAGGTTTCTGGAGACTCAGGGAATAGCCTGAATTCCCTTTTCTCTCCCAGGCCTTGGTAGCTGGATACATATCTTTCTGCCTCACACATCAGGGGTATCAGGAAAACCCTCTTTATATAACATACACATCCAACTTTACGACATTGCCCTACATTGCTATCCTCTATCCATAAAACACTACTCTTCCCACTACATATCATACATGTAACACCATACACCTTACCCAATAAATATGGCAGTACAATTGTTAAGAGCAAACCTGGTGGTCCCTCGGATATCCACCCCCGGCAGGGTTGGGTCATTGACACAGGGCCCTCCCGGTCGTCATCATGCGACTGTGTCAAGAGCATTGCAACGTCCCAAAGCTGCTCGTCGGTGCAGCTTTTTCTTTAGCAATATAAGGGGACTTCACTCTAACATCAATTCTGTACACCAATTTCTTCAAGCAGAATCCCCTACTCTCCTTTTTTTGACAGAGACTCAAGTAACATCTACATCTGACACGTCTAGATTTAATTTTCCAGGTTATCAACTGCTCCAAAATTTCAGACCTAAAGGAGGTGTATGTTGCTTCGCAAAATCTGAAATTGCCCTGGTGGAGGTTGCTAGTTTCAATTGTCCCTATTTTGATTATTCTATATACAAATTAATTTCTGATGGTAAATTTAAATACATATGTTGCATCTACCGTTCCCCAAATACTCCTCCAGAGCAAAGTCTTTTTGATTCTCTGTCCTCACAACTCAGTGTCCTCAACTTAAATGCTTCTTCTGAAATCACTGTGTTGGGTGATTTTAATGTCCATAATGTTGAATGGCTCACTCATTCAGCCAGGACTGATGATGCTGGTCTTGAATGTGAGCTATTTGCAGACTCATTTAATCTCACTCAACTAGTCAACCAACCCACCCGTGTACCAGATAATCCTAATCATAATTCCCACCTACTGGACTTATTTTTAACAACCAATTCAGAAAATTAGGATGTTACAGTGAGGTCCCCGCTTGGATCTTCTGATCACTGTCTGATACAGGCCACCTGTCTATCACCTACCACACCTTCCCACTCTGAACCTGTTTTGGTGACTAAATGGCATTACGATAGGGCAGACTGGGAGGGTCTTCAAGGTTTCTTTATTGATATTCCCTGGACCTCTTTCTTTTCTAATGATGCACACTCCACCTTGAGCCACATACAAGATTTTGTAAAAATTGGAATGGAAACTTTTATTCCTCATCAAAAGTACAGTAAAAGATCTAATTCACCTAAATGGTTTGACCATAATTGTGCTAGAGTAACTGAACAAAAAGCAATAGCCTACAATGCATACACAAGATCAAAAACTCATGAAGCCTTTAATTACTTTAGACACATCAGAAATCATGCCAAAACTGTATTAAACCTAACTAAATCAAACTTTCTCCACAAGCAGGCAAATAAACTTATAAATAATCCAAATGATAACAAAATATTTTGGTCTACTCTTAACTCATTTAAATCCAACTTCACTACTGCTTCATCCATTCCACCATTAAAATCTCCGACTGGCAATCTTGTAAGTGACCCACGAGGTAAAGCTAACCTTCTTGCGGATATTTTCTCCACCAACTCAACCTTAGATGAAATAAATCAAGATGTCCCTGTACTTAATTTTAATTCGCCTGAATTTCCCTCACTTAAGATCCACACCAGACATGTCAAAACTATTTTGCAGAATCTCTCAGTAGATAAGGCTCCTGGTCCAGATGAAATTCCTCCAATAGTACTTAAGAATTGCTCCTTGGTGCTCGCTCCTGTATTGGTAAACATTTTCCGTCTGTGTACTCATACCTCATGCTTCCCAGTACCCTGGAAAGAAGCAAACATCCATCCAGTTCCTAAAAAAGGTGCCTCTTCAGATCCATCAAACTACAGACCAATAGCTATAACTTCCACTCTTGGTAAAGTCTTTGAAATTATATTAAATAATCACATAATTAAGCATCTTGAGAATAATAAATTAATCAGTGATAGGCAATATGGTTTTAGACGATGTCGATCAACTGCAGAAATGCTTTGCCTTCTTACGCATCAAATCAACCAAGCTCAGACCAACATGGTGAAACACATACAATAGCACTGGATATATCAAAGGCATTTGATAGAGACTGGCATCAATCCTTATTGTCGAAGATGTCACACTACGGCCTTGCATCATTAGTTCCACTAATTTCTTCTTATCTTCATAACAGAAAAATATGTGTAATGGTAGATGGCCTTTATTCTCAATTTCACTCAATAAATGCTGGTGTTCCCCAGGGATCAGTTTTGGCCCCAATTCTGTTCCTCATTCATATCAATGATCTCATATCTACCACTCATAATCCAATACATTCCTACGCAGATGACTCAACACTCCACAGTTCCTTCACATTTAACAATTCTTTCACCCAACCCGATCTTATAAATTCAAAAATAAACACTGCAATTTCTCTGAACCAGGACCTTTCTAGAATTAATGGATGGGGACAAAAGAATCTAGTTTCCTTTAATGCACAGAAAACCAAATACATTCAATTTTCTAACCGACAGAATCTCACTGACTCCCATATATTTTTTAATTATGTAAATATTCCCACTTCCCCTAGTATTGACATTCTCGGTGTAACATTAACTACTAACTTGAGCTGGACACATTATGTTAGAAGCATTGCTAAGAATGCCTCTAAAAAACTGGGACTCCTGTACAGAGTTCGAGAATTCTTCACTGACGAGCAGTTGGCCGTGATATATAAAAGTCATGTGCGTTCTCAGATGGATTACTGTTCACCTCTGTGGGGTGGAAGTGGAGTGGTTGCATTGAGGCAGTTGGACAAAATTCAAAATAAAGCTATTAGATTAATCAATAACCCTGCAATCACACAGGACCTTCCTACATTATCCATACGAAGTAACGTTGCATCCCTTGCATTATTCTACAGATATTTTCACAGCAATTGTTCCGAGGAACTTGCTTCAATTATGCCGCCTATCCACATCTTTCCCCGTAGAACTAGGGCAGCTGAGAGCGCCCATGAATTTACACTTTCTCCTCCACAATGCAGAACTTCTGCTTATCAGAATTCATTTATCCCCAGAGCTACTACTCTTTGGAATTCACTTCCCTCGAATTGCTTTCCACAAACTTACAATCTACAAATGTTTAAATCCAGTTGTTACAAACATTTTATGAATGGAGGATGCCTTTCGGCACATGGACCTTTTTGTTTTATCCGTGTTTTTCCTTCCTCCGTTCATTGTCTCTTAAAAAAAAAAAAAAAAAAAATTATATCCTGGTGACACATTGATAATTATATCCCTTGTAATGATACATGTTAGTGTATACTGTTACGAACTGGCACTCAGGTACACAAGGGCTCTCAATCAGGACTCGAATACGGCTCGCTGCCTAGTGACACATTGATATATACCTTGTAATGATACATGTTAGTGTATACTCTGTGTATTATATCCTGGTGACACATTGATATATCCCTTGTAATGATACATGTTAGTGTATACTCTGTGTATTATATCCTGGTGACACATTGATATATCCCTTGTAATGATACATGTTAGTGTATACTCTATGTATTATATCCTGGTGACACATTGATATATCCCTTGTAATGATACATGTTAGTGTATACTCTGTGTATTGAGATATTATATTCACAATGCCGTGAATCCTTGAATGGAGAATTAACCCCACATGGTAGTATAATGTGTTTATTATGACACGACAAGTTTCGACTCTTCTCTGTAGTCCTCTTCAGGTGTGAGGAGAGCATAATATACCGCTCGGGGGAGAAGGGGGAGGGAGATGGAGGGTAGATAGGGGGGGGGGGGGGGGAGGTACACAGACTGCAACAACTGTACAATATGCATTACTAAAATAATAGTAACAATAACAATATAAATAATATTAAAAATAATAATAACATGATCATAATAATGGTTGATATAAGAGTGATAAATTGTGATAGTAGTCATAATATGCGATACTGCAAGGAAATTATAATACATACATTGGTGGGAATAATAATATATATATAGCTGAACACTAGTAAAAACATTAATAACAAAACAATATTAAAATTGAAAATAATGGCATAAATAACAACAAAAGTAAACACATCATATATGATGATAAAGGTTGGTGAACAGGAGGGAGGAGAGGAAGGTAGAGAAGGGATTAATGTGTGGGGGAGGGACAGATTGGACTCTCAAGGGGCGGGTGAGGTCATAACGAAGTCACAACATACAGTGTGTGTGTATGTGTAGGGGTGAGGTTGTGGGTGTGTGTGTGGATGGATGTGAGTTTCTGTGTGGATGGATGTGAGTGTGTGTGTAGATGGATGTGAATGGGTAGGTGTGTTGGTGTGCAGTAGTTTGTGTGTGTTGGTGAGAGTGTGTGTGTGTGAGAGAAAGAGTGTAGAATCGCAATGAGACAAATTTCGAGACCGAAACATACAAAAACAAATGTAACCCAATGGCATGAACGGAATCAGCACAAAGAAAATGACAAATAAGAGAAAGGCAAAGTAAGCAATAATTATTACAAAAAGAGACTGGAAAGAAATATGGGGGCAAGTATTTGGCAATATGGCGTAAACACTTACTTACCCTTGGAGACATCAGAGAGTGAGAGTGAGTTAAACTGTTACACAGAGTTGCACAGATAATCAGACCACACGGACCTTGCGGTCCTTACTAGATGGTCCGGCCATACTACTACCAGACACAGGGACAGTTTATGGTAGAAAAATAAGAAAGCAAGGTAGAAAGCTCTCTCCCCACCCTCCGTGAGAGTGAGAGAGAGAGAGTTGACAAACAAAGTACAAATATTCTCGAGTTTTCATAAAATGGCAGACAACGTAGGTAAAGCAGCAGAAAATTGCAGACAACGTAGGTAAAGCAGCAGAAAATTGCAGACAACGTAGGTAAAGCAGCAGAAAATTGCAGACAACGTAGGTAAAGCAGCAGAAAATTGCAGACAACGTAGGTAAAGCAGCAGAAAATTGCAGACAACGTAGGTAAAGCAGCAGCAAATTGCAGACAACGTAGGTAAAGCAGCAGAAAATTGCAGACAACGTAGGTAAAGCAGCAGAAAATTGCAGACAACGTAGGTAAAGCAGCAGAAAATTGCAGACAACGTAGGTAAAGCAGCAGAAAATTGAACACAAACAATATAGTGAAATATTTACAATTTCAAAGAGATACTCTAGTCGCTGAAATACTGCACACACACATTATTTGAAAATCTGTATTTCGATAAACAAATCAGAGAAAGTCGAGGGGCTATTATAGGGAGAAACAGACAGAGAACAATGACAAAACCGCAAACCAGACACTTCAAAAAGGCTTATGACCATATACCTTAGGAACACTTTAGAGATCGAGGGAGATATAGACCATATAAATTATGGTGGACTCTTGAGAGGTTCATTTTACAGTTGTATCAATTACCTTTTCTCTCTCTCTCTCTCTCTCACACACACACATAAACAGAAGAGTTCATACTTCTATAATATCCTTTTCTTTCACTGATCTCTTTTGTTGTTATGCTACCTCTACTGCCATAATGTTCGGACCACTTACCTGGAGTCGTTTAGTCTGTATTGCCAGTTTATATATGTAAACCTATGTAAATCATTCTCCCTTCAACTTTCTCTCACGTCCACATAATGACACACACATTCTCTTAGAATAGTATAATTACTCTCCTATGCTACTTACAACTATTGTCTACCTCTTTTTAATTACATTCTCAAACGTATTCTTCGAGTTTTATCATTTGCATCATAAAATAATGTCCACAAAATGTTATTCCCTTTCACAACGTATTGCTTCTTACCACGGTCAGTGTGGTGGTTAGCACGGTAGTCTGTTGATTTAAGTAACCAGGGTTCTGTCACGGCTGGGTTCTGTGAGATTGTTCACGACCTGAATTACTTGGCTTCAGGATTTGCTTTATTCTTCTTCAGAAAAAGAAAAAAACAGGAGTGAAATATTGCTCGTTTATTTTTTCTGTCCTCCATATTCCACTGGTCTACCAAGATATTATATTACCTTGGTTTACTATCAACCAGTTCTCAAATTGTGCTAATATATCTATTTACACACATATTTACCCGTCAATTTGTTTTCACCATAGTGTGGTTGTCTGGACCGTCACCATTAGGACAAACCACTGAAACACTACCAAGTTTCGATCACTCAATCTGTATATATCCATATTTAGCATAGTGATGTTAATATTTACTATTCCTAACCACTGTTTTAACGATTTTATATGGTATATATTCCAAAACATTCACACGAACACTAATTCCGGCAACATATTCCACACCTTGTCCTTAAAGTTTCTTGAGCAAACATTCAATGTTATCATATACAATAATACTTGTCTTCAGTGTAGTCCCCGATACTAACGAACATCTTATTAATTCAATAAACAACTATATATTTAAAGAAAATATAAAGTTTAAGTCCCTGTAAATATATATTTCTGTCAACATAGATATAATTTTGTTTAGTCTTCAACCCAAACCAGTGAAACCCATAGTCACTAAATAAATAGCCATTACCTAAGAAATTATATAGCGTTAATGCATGTACTTTAAATTATATAGCGTTAATGCATGTACTTTAAATTTATGTCAACATAAATACAATGTTTCTCCTGTCTAATCAGGTATATCAGTAAACACAAATTGGGTGCTTTACTATCAGGCTCCCTCAATGTGGTAATAGTCAACTTTACCCAGACCATCACTGTGGTTTTACCATCCTGTCATTCACGTTGGTAATCACTGTTCATGAATCTGTTTCACCTCACCTAAGCAGTGTTAGGCGTTTTCCCCAACCTCTTAACACATCTGACTATCAGCTTTCACCAAATGTCCGCTGATAATGCTTTCTATTTTCTTCTTTATACACTATTGTCAAAACATCCAGGCATTACATTATACGTAGTGTATATGAATCTATCCGTGTGATAGGATTCGGTAACGTTTTTTTCGAGAGTCACAAGTCACAATGCGTTATTCATTAGTGAAAACGTTGGACAAATATTGTTAAGGTATTATTTATGTTGGTTCGTCTCACTTAAATATGCTTCATATATTCCCTTCAGACTAGCATGTATATATTTATGAATTATACTGTCACCAATGAGTTTTAATTTACTATACTTTGATCGCAAGTGGAATATGTACGTTTACACACACACACACACACTCAGCCTTCCACATCGTCTTCGTCCGACCTGTTATCATCACCAAGTACATTATATAATGTTATGTACATTATATAATGTTATGCGGTGATTATATTTTCGTCCACTTGGTTTTCCGTCGCACCTTCCAGAACTATTGTATTATTTTATGCTGCAAAAAAAAAAAACACACAAAAAAACAACAACACAGATTTTTAGGTGGCATAAACGCCTTTTCCACTTTCACACTCTTATTGTATTCAGCGCAGTATAATGTATACGGTTTTTTATGCATGCAATGACATACATTTATGCGAAGTAAATTATATTTTTTGTTTTAAGTTTTCTGTGGGAAACGTAAATTAAGGTTGAAACGAATAGATAACACAATTGTATAACACCACCAGTACCCGCACAGTAATAGTGTCAAATATCACCACCAATTACAACACACTTTGAAAGAACTAGATAACCCCCCTTATTCCATCACATATCTATCTCTACCGCGCTTGTGCTCTCGCAAACACTATCTCCCTCTCTCTTTCCAATATATAACTTTAAAGTAGTTCATAATGGAAGCTCAAAATTATTTCTATTTATAGGTGGTCCTATCAGAAATGTCCATACAAGCCTTCCCTCGGAAATTATCGGGAAATTAGCCCACATTTGATAACAAGTAAAGTTAGGTTAGGTTAGGTAATAATAGGGGTTGAACTAGCATTAATTAAGTTAGGTTAAGATAAATAATGTGTTTAGCTAAGGTAGAAAACAAATCGATTCCGTACAAGTTTTGGAGGCGTAGTTATAAAGAGAAGAGAGGCATCATCGGTGGTGCCTCCCAGGCAGCCATACTGTGGCTGAGCCGTCCAAGTGTTATGTTAGCAGGCTACTGTGTCGTCTGTTCGGAACATAATCGTTGTGTTCAACCGGGGGTGGTCGGAGAGGAGGAGTGGGGGGCGTGAAATAAGAAATAGGAAATTATAAGAGAGAAAGTGTGTGTGTGTGTGGGGGGGGGGGGGGGGAGGGGGGGGTATAATATACTAAGAGGCTTCAATGTCGTCTCCTTGGGCCCCACCCATTCTATTTACATATTTTATAGTAGTACTCTAGAATCTCTATCAGCCTGAGCGGGCGAATATTGGTGGTGGAGGTGGGCCATCCTAGGAGGAGGCAACTTGTGAGAGAAGGTATCGTATTTCTTGGTGATGATCCTTGACAAACCCCAGCATTGTCGTTAGTAATTATTAGAGTTTTACTGCAGTCCTAACCAGTCAATATATTATGCTAGTTGTTCCAATTGGAAGGAAAAACAGTGGATCATTCTTGAAGTAGTATCATTGCATTTACAGCTACTAGCATATGCTATTGACTGGCTATTAATACCGCACAAACTATAGTAATTACCAGGTACATTGGTGGGATGTGTCTAGGAACAATGTACAGAAGGAAGCTAGGATACATGACAGGATGATAAAGGGTGGTCTTGTTACGTTATTAACAACGCTATAAACATTGTGATCTACGATAGACAAGGTCATGCTGATGCTAGTAAGCAGAATAGTGGACAGTAATATTTCCTAATAATAATTACATTACGAGTAATAACGAAGGATCGGTATATTTAGAGATGTCTATATTTTTGAAGGAGACAAAAGGTAGAGCTGCCTGTAGCAGCTCCCCAAGTCATAGGATGAGGTAAAGACAGATTGAGGTAGAGAGTTCCAGAAATCGCTTCTTGAGCGGAAATATAACTGGGATATAGAGTTGGAGAGAATAGGGAAGTGAATGTGTTGAAAGGTGGGTGCCCCACAGTCTCCGTAAGGAAGGAGGTATACACTGAGAATGCTCTGAAGAACACTGATTAAAGTAATAGCAGTTGAAGAATGAGAGAGATGCAACATTGCGACATGTAGAGAATAAGTAAGAGGAGGTGAGTTGATGAGACAACATTATTTTGACTCTACCCACTTGCGAAGTGCTGTATGGATGGAACCTCCCCACACATGTGAACAGTGCACGATAGATGGGTGCACTGTGTCCCTGCACAGAGCAAGACGCTGTGCAGGGGTGAAGAACACACAGAGACGGTCGTACACACATAATTTCTGGGAAGCTGTTCCAACAGGAGCGGTAATATGAACTTTCCAAGAAAGGTCAGACGTAAATGAATTACCAAGTCTATTGAGAGAAGATGAAGGGTTGATTTGTGTATTGTTGTAGAGAAAGGAATAGTCATGTGGAATACTGTGACGGGTAAATAGACGAAGACATTTGGTTTTGGAAGCATTGACACTGACAAGTTTATGCCCCAAGATGATATAGTTGAAAGATCAGAGGATAGGATGTGTATCCAACATTATCATTCTCTCCAAACCTAGAATTTTGAGTGTCTATGAAGTACCTCATTTCATAAAATAATAATAGAGCTAAATGAGCATGCCTCATTCAATAAACATGACATCATTAAATATATATAGGTCACAGTGGCCAAGCGCGCTTAGTCTCTGTATTGGGAGTGCTAGCTCTGATGTCGGTGACTCGATATACCATGCACCGGCAGGGGAAGCCCTCTCAAAACCATTCCCTGGCCGTGAAGGCTAGGTCTGGATGGATTGCCTCAGGGGACCCGCAAAGTCTCCTGCCCACATCCTACTCCCTCGGGGGTATGTAGGCGCCCTCATTAGCAGCCAAGATCAGTCTCTTCATCCCTTAGGATACAATCTAGGTTAAGTCTGTGTATTTTCATCCTCATTGGCTGCCGGCTTGAAATAAACCGATTATTATTATTATTTGTATTAGTATTATAATAATAAATCGATTTAAGCAGCTGATGCTAACTCAATGCATCAACATAATATTCAAGATCTGATATTAACAATAAAGATAAATAACAAATGTTCCTGCAATATGTCTACCCATGAACAGATTCAGAAAACAAATAAGTTAAACAACTCCAATGCACTCAATACATCTTCAGGTAATCCACACCCAACCATATTATAAATACAATATGAGTAATTCCCGTCAATACACCTAAAGGCAATTGTTTTCCGAGTCTAATAACAGAGCAACAATAAATGTTTAACAAATAAACAACAGCAATACTCCGGAAGTTGTCCTCCCAATATTTGTCCCTCCCCGCCAGCCATCCGTTGGTCTGTACAGAGTTAAGAACATAAGAACATAAGAAAATGGGAGTCTGCAGAAAGCCGATTGGCTAAGCAAGGCAGATCCCTGTCCCACACAACCCCAATTCAATTACAAAGCCCAATTATAGGCTCCACACTCTAATACCCTGAGGATCATCTTACCAAAACGGTTAGGGATTAACGCAGGATTATGGGGGTCTGCAGAGTGCTGATTGGCCCAACCCGGCTGATCCCCCTTCACACCCAACCCCTCTCGTCCATATGATTATCCAATTTTATCTTAAAGCTCTCTACAGTTTTAGATCCCACTATAGCACTTGGTAGTCCATTCCACCCATCTACAACTCTGTTACCAAACCAATATTTGCCTATATCTTTTCTGAAACGAAATTTATCTAATTTGAAACCATTGGTACGAGTTCCTTCGCTATCACTGAGCTTTAGTACATTTGTCATGTCCCCTTTGTTAATCCCACTAACCCACTTGAACACCTCTATCATATCCCCTCTAACTCTGCGTCTCTCTAACGAATGTAAACCTAATTTCTTCAACCTTTCTTCATACGAAAGACTTCTAATATTATGGATAATTTTTGTCATTCTACGCTGTACTCTCTCCAATGAATCTATGTCCATTCTGTAATAAGGACACCAAAATTGGACAGCATAATCCATATGGGGTCTCACTAATGACAAGTAAAGTTTTAAGATAACATCAGCAGTTCTGTTACTCACACTCCTAGAGATGAACCCGAGAATCCTGTTTGCCTTATTACGAACGCTTATACACTGTTTTCTAGGCTTCAAATCATTGCTAACAAACACACCTAGATCTTTCTCGCAGTCTGAATTTTCTAATTCTAGATTAGCTAGTTTATATTTAACATTTGTTTGCATCTTCCCTATCTTTTATACCTTTTTTTTTTTTTTTTTTTTTTTCTATGTGATTGAGGGAGGCAAAAGGCATAACTGCCTATAGCGAGTGCCTCCCCCATAGTTGAAAGAGTGACAGGGCCAAAATCAAGGGACGTTCGGGCCAAAATGCCTGGACACACGGAGTTTGAAGCAATTTAAGTCATAGGAAGAGGGAAAGACTGATTCTGGGAGAGAGTTCCAGAGCTCAGATGTTGAGTAGAAGAAAGTTTGAGAGTAACGTTTCACTCTTGGGTTGGAGAGTTGCACAGAGTAGGAGTGGGATTGAGTTGCAAGACGGGTACAGGAGGTGGTATGCACTGGGATAGCTCTAAGGAACACTGATTATTATAGTAGCGATAGAATAGCGAGAGAGATGCAACATTGCGGTGGAGAGAGAGAGATTGCAAAGAGTTGGTGAGTGGATGGGAGTTAATGATACGAAAGGCCTTCCTTTCAACTTTGTCTAGGAGAGCGGTGTGAGAGGAACCTCCCCACACATGTGATCAATACTCAATACAAGGGCGCACTATGCCCCTGTACAGAGCAAGAAGCTGTGCAGGGGAAAAGAACCCCCTAAGGCGGTTGAGCACACCCAGCTTCTGGGAGGCTGCCTTAGCAAGACTGGTAATATGGTCCTTCCAAATGAGAGCAGAAGAACAAGAGACACCAAGAATATTGAGAGAAGATGAAGGGTTGATTTTTGTATTGTTGAAGAATAAGGGATAGTCCGCTGGGAGATCCTGACGGGTAGATAGATGGAGAAATTGGGTTTTGGAAGCATTAAAGTTAACAAGGTTTTCTCTGCCCCAATTGGAAATAGTATTTAGATCAGAATTTAAGAGTTCTCATTACGTTTGTCGTTGAGGGATTGCTGGCTGGGGCGTTCTGAAAAACTAATGGATTAGTGTGTAAAGGTTGAGTCGTCTGCGTATGAATGGATGGGAATTAAGGTACAGTTAAGGAGATCATTTATAAAAATTAGAAAGAGAATAGGAGATAGGACAGAGCCCTGAGGAACACCAGAGTTTATAGGGTGAGGAAGTGAACAATGGCCGTCCACAACCGCAGCTATGGAACGGCCGGAAAGGAAATTAGAGACAAAGGCACAGATGGAGGGATAGATACCGAAGGAGGGTAGTTTAGAAATTAAAGATTTATGCCAGACTCTATCGAAGGCTTTCGATATGTCTAGTGCAATAGAAAAAGTCTCACCGAAGTCCCGAAAGGAGGATGACCAGAGTTAGTAAGATATGAAAGAAGATCACCAGTAGAGCGACCCTTAAGGAAGCCATACTGGCGGTCTGAGAGCAGATTATGAGAATAGAAATGCTTAAGAAATTTGGAAGCAAGAATAGTTTCAAAAAGTTTAGAAAGACAAGAGATAAGAGCAATTGGACGATAGTTGGAGGGTTGAGAGCGGTCACCCTTCTTTGGGACAGGTTGAATGTGAGCAAACTTCCAGCATGAAGGGAAGATGTTAGAGGATAGACAGAGACGAAAGAGTTTGCCTAGGCAGGGGAGTCAGCACGGAAGCACAGTTTTTGAGAACAACAGGAGGATAACCGTCCGGACCGTACGCCTTATTATGTTAAGCCCAGAGAGGGTAGAAAGTACATCTTTAGAAGAGATTAGGATATTAGGCATAAGTAAGAGAGAGGAGGGCGGAGAGGGAGGAATAGCACCGTAATCATCCAAGGTGGAGTTTCTAGCAAAAGTTTGAGCGAAGAGTTTAGCTTTGTCAGAGGAAGAAGTGATGGTTGTGCCATCAGAGTGAGAAAGGGGAGGGAAAGACGAGGAAGAGAAATTGTTGGAGAGGTTTTTGGCTAGATGCCAGAAAGCTTGGGAAGAGCTAGAGTTGGATAGTTCAGTGCATTTATTATTGATGAAAGAGTGTTTGGCAAGTCGAAGAACAGATTTGGCTTGATTCCGGGCAGAAACATATGAAGAATGAGAGTCTTGAGTTTTAAGGCGTCGGTACCGTTTGAATGCTTCCTCCTTATTGCGGACAGCAGTAGAACAGGCGTGAGTAAACCAAGATTTTGTTTGCATTAGTCTGAGAGAAAGAAAATGGAATGTATGCTTCCATGCCCGATAGGATTACCTCGGTAATGCGTTCAGCACTCTCCGAGGGTCCTCGGCCATGGAAGCAGAAATCATTCCATGGGAAATCAAAGAAGTACTGCCGAAGAGCCTCCCAGTCGGCAGCGCCAAAGTGCCACAAGCGCCGCCGGCTAGGAGGACAAATTGCATTTGTCAATGTTAAACTTCATCTGCCAATTTACTGACCATTCATGTAAGGTATCTAGATCCCTTTGGAGGCACTTTATATCGCTATCTGAATCAATTGATCTCCCTATTTAGTATGGCAGGGGCTACAGCTGGATAACTTGGTCACTGTTAAAAGTATCTGCTTTGTTGTCGGCTCAGAAGTACAGATCCTCAAGAAAGAGAAATCGGCCATTTCTTTCCTTCCTTGTTATTTACTCCATTTAGGACAATAAATCACCAAACAACAGGTTATTATTGTATTTGTTATCATGTATAATTAAGAAAACCACGAAATTTTAAATACCGTACCATTACTCCCGAATGTGAATTACAGTATGTTGATGGTCATTCTTGCATGTAAAATGAGGCTAATTACACAAATGGCACAATATAGCGGAAGTTGACCGACCTCTGTTACTACAGGCTTCCAACTGGGAATCAGTGTTGTGGAGGTCGGCTAATGAATAGTCCAGTGCACGACTACCAGACAGATTGTAGTAAAGTGATAAAGTTAGCGGAGCCACGTGTGTATTGTAATGGAGAGAGAGTTAAATGAAATGACATATACCTGTATACATATGTTGTTGTTGTTGTTGTTGTTGTGTATACATAGACTGCACAAACATACAAATACTGTATATATTTATTACTATATGCATTTTTGTTTACATATTTATATTCACAATTGCCTCAGTAAGATCAATCCTATCATTAACACTATATAAAATTATAGTTGTATTCTGTCTAACATTTAATATGCCCACAAGGAATATCAAACACCGGATCCTTACATATGAGAAAGTCACACTAGACACTAGGACGTGAACGATATATGAATGTTGTTCAAAACATTCACATAGACAGATATAATACATAATACATTACATTTGCGCAAGGGATCAAGTATTTCAGAGTCAACCGGTGCACGGCATAACAATTAGTATGAGTATTGTATTCTCATTTTTGTTTTTGTTTATTTGAAAGGCACGAAAAGCTCCGACACAATTTACAAACATTAATTCAGATAAAATAAGTAGCGCAGGAAATTAATGCACATTAAATTACATTATTTGATAAACTAAAATATTGTATGCAAACAATATAAGAAAAACTCACACCCACATTTGCATATCACTACACACTAGGCCTACATAAAACGCTCACACACACACACCATCACTATATCTCTGTTTTCTCTCTCAGACACATGGACACACAGAACATCACACGCATAACTACACATATTTACGCACACATACATCCCCACCACAAAACTCCATCCATATAATCCAACCAATAACAAACACACACACACACATACAATTACTATCTCTCTGTTCTCTCTCTCAGACACACGGACACACACAACATCACACGCATAATTACACATACTTATGCACACATACATCCCCACCACAAAACTCCATCCATATAATCCAACCAATAACAAACACACACACACGCATACAGAGACTACATTTCACTTACAACTACACATACTATACCTAAGCACACACATATCCTATCACAAACACACACACACACACACAAACACACACACATAAGCTGATAAGCTGAAGGCTGTGCAATTATCAATATTGACGGGAAGGCTTATATCATTGTTGAGGAGTTTCACTCACACACGACACAAATTATATTAGTGTGCTTTCTTGGGAGTACATCAAGGGTGGAGGGTTGTAGTGGTGGTTGTGATAGTGGTAGTGGTATTGGTGGTTGTGATAATGGTATTACTAGTAGTGGTAGTATGAAGGTGGTGTGGTCGTGGACTTTGGTTGAATATGCTGGTGGTGGTGGTGGTGGTGGTATATCAGGGAGGTAATGGTTAGTGGTGGATATAGTTGTACAGTTTGACTGTATAATCTAACTACTATATGCAATTGGGACAGAGAAAACCTTGTTACCTTTTATGCTTCCAAAACCCAATTTCTCCATCTATCTACCCGTCAGTAACTCCCTGCGGACTATCCCTTATTCTTCAACAATACAAAAATCAATCCTCCATCTTCTCTCAATATTCTTGGTGTCTCTTTTTCTTCTACTCTCAGTTGGAGGGACCATATTACCAGTCTTGCTAAGGCAGCCTCCCAGAAGCTGGGTGTGCTCAACCGCCTTAGGGGGTTCTTTACCCCTGCACAGCTTCTTACTCTGTACAGGGGCATAGTGCGTCCTTGTATTGAGTATTGTTCACATGTGTGGGGAGGTTCCGCTCACACCGCTCTCCTAGACAAAATTGAAAGGAAGGCCTTTCGTATCATAGAAAAAATTAACTCCCGTCCACTCACCAACTCTCTGCAATCTCTCTCTCTCCGCCGCAATGTTGCATCTCTCTCGCTATTCTATCGCTACTATAATAATCAGTGTTCCTCAGAGCTTTCCCAGTGTATACCACCTCCTTTACGTAGGGCACGTGGTACCCGTCTTCCAACACAATCCGACCCCTACTCTGTGCAACTCTCCAACCCAAGAGTGAAACGATACTCTCAGACTTTCTTCTATTCAACAGCTGAGCTCTGGAACTCTCTCCCAGAATCAGTCTTTCCCTCTTCCTATGACTTAAATTGCTTCAAACTCTGTGTGTCCAATCAATTTGGCTCGAACGTCCCTTGATTTTGGCCCTGTCACTCTTTCAACTATGGGGGAGGCACTCGCTATAGGCAGTTCTGCCTTTTGCCTCCCTCACTCACATAGAAAAAATAAATAAAAATAAATCCGAAGCTGATTAGAGTGGTGTACAGTTATAGCACGTTATGGCCACAACTTGTTGCATCCAGGAGGTTTCAACATGTACTGTACGTGGCCCGATAGGCACGAAATGTGACTGAAATTTCATGCATGTGTTTTGTATGTGTATCGAGATACTTCAACACTTGTTTAGCGATGACCTGGCACACTACCGGTCCCCTCTACACTTGTATATCGTTAATCATTGGATCAGTACTGCATCTTATCGTGCCAGTAACTAACTGAACCTAATGTAACCTAACCTAACCGCATTTACCTTAGTCTAATATACCCTATTCCACTGTATCCCCTCCTAACCTAATTTATCCTATTACAGCCTAGTTTAACCTACTCTAGCTTAACAATTATATTTTATTGTGTTTAATTAACAGAATATAACTTACCCTATTCTCTGTTATTCCAATATACAGTATAATAACCTAACCCCAGTAGAACCGAACAGAACCACACCAACAAAACCTAACCAAACCAAATATTTATCTTGGTTACCATTTTCAGTACTGTGACGTTCTTTTTCTCTATAATCAGGCTACCATTACACGATTTTATTCAGTTACGGAAGGCAGTCTAGTAATCGGAGGTCTCTCTCAAATAACCTAACTCAAACAGACCTTTCCTAAGTTAAGATCGACTAACTGCATGCTATTGTATATCTAATTGTTTACAGTAGGTAGTTGATACCTTCCTAAGCCCTGCTGTCTCCATCATTCCCATATACTCCATATCTTACCATCCTGACCACAGCATCTGTGAGTTCCAGGATTTCTGTTTATCAGTTTCCAGCCACCAGAGATTTGTTGACGTTGAGGAAGCCACGCCAGTAATTTACCCTGAATACACGGCATCATAACACGCACGTCCTTTTAAATGATACCGTTGGCCTAATTATCCCCATACCAACGTATGTGATGTAATGTTTTAGATTGATTCTGGATACAATAAGATGAAATAATGGTACTCATGGATATCTTGCTTTCATTATTTCTTCACAAAGAGAGGCCATATCAAAGTTATCACTTATTCAGGAAATAGTGCAAATCGAACAAATGTATTATAATAGAATGCATTAGTTATCAGTACCTGTAATACTACGGTGAAGGTCACTAACCGATGGGTCACACAATATTTATGATAAGTTTATGTAATCATTATTATACACTTCATTAAGGTATCAAAGGTACAACATTAATAGACCAGGCTTCCCAAGAGATCGTTATAACATACACCACAAACTAAATCCAAGTAATTGTATTACAGAATAGCAGTAGCAGAGTAAAACAAATATACTGAAGATAAATATATTTATATATATAGGTTAATGTCACTTGTGACTGCAACATATAAGAAGAACATATTTGAAGAACGAAAGAAGATGTTCTGGAAGGAGGTAAATAAACTAAGGAAAGGAGGACAAAAGAGAGAGAAGTCAGTGAAAGATGCAAATGGAGAATTACTAGTGGAAGGAGTTGAAGTGAGGAAAAGATATGCCGAGTATTTTTAATCATTGCTAAATGCAAGATATGGAAGAGAAGCAGTGGTTGATGGATATAGGTTACCCATGCCACCCAGGTGGCAGGGAATGAATGAAAGGATTGAGGAAAACTAGGTGAAAGAAGCAGTGAAACAAATGCGAGCGGGAAAAGCAGAAGGTTTGGATGGTATTGCTGTGGAGTGTATAAAGAAGGGTGGAGATGTGATAATAGATTGGTTGGTGAGACTTTTCAATGTGTGCTTTGTTGTGTCAATGATACCAATAGACTAGAAGAGTGCATGTATTGTGCCGTTGTAAAAGGGGAAGGGAGATCGGCAGGAATGTTCAAGTTATAGAGGTATTAGTTTATTATCAGTGGTTGGAAAGCTGTATGGAAGGGTGTTGATAGAGAGGATAATAAAGTGTGCGGGAGTTGCAATACGAGAAGAACAGTGTGGTTTTAGGAGGGGAAGAGGGTGCGTGGATCAGATGTTTGCAGTAAGTCAGTTATGTGAGAAGTATTTAGAGAAGCATAAGGAGATAATTTGGGCTTTTATGGATTTGGAAAAAGCGTATGATCGTGTGGATCGTGAAGCAATGTGGAAGGTGTTAAGAATTTATGAAATTAGAAGAAATTTATAAAAAGCAGTTAAGAGTTTTTATGAAGGGAGCGGAGCATGTGCTAGAGTAGGAAATGGTGAGTTCAGTGAATGGTTTAAGGCAAATGTAGGTGTGCGACAGGGTTGTGTAATGTCACCATGGCTGTTTAATATGTTTATGGATGGTGTGGTGAGGGAGGTGAAAATGAGAACTATGGGAAGAGGATTGGGTTTAGTAGGAAGGAATGGTTGAGATTAGGAGTTGAATCAGTTGCTGTTCGCTGATGACACAGCGTTGTTGGCGGATTCTGAGAGAAATCTGCAGCGGGTAGTCAAAGAGTTTGGTGTGGTTTGTGGAAGGAGGAAACTGAAGGTGAACGTCAATAAAAGTAAAGTAATGGAGTGTAATAGGGGTGATCGTAGGGTGAATCTAGATGTGAGGCTGGATGGGGAAATATTAGAACAAGTAGAGTGTTTTAAATATCTAGGAGGAATGATAAGCATGAGTGGAGGTATGGAAATGGAGGTAAAGCAGAGAGTGTGTGAAGGAAGGAAGGTTTTTTGGAGTAATGGGAAGTATCTGGAAGACGATAAATCTCAGAATGAAAGTAAAAAGTGCAATGTATCAAGAAATTGATCTATGGCGTATTTTACGAACACCAATATTACTCGCATACTTTATCCAACATTTAAGACCCAGTTCAATAACAGCGATCGATCGCAAACATCAATAATTACTTTTCAGGTGCGATTCCATTAAAACAAACAGCTGAAACTTTTCCCTAAAAAAACTCTTTTCTAATCAAAGTCCCACTGATGACGATTGAACAAATTAGCTGCTCACATATAGCCAATTTCCGGAGTAAATATTATGCACTTTTGTGTGTGTAAGCCTGGAGATTTATTTGGTCATTAATTAACCCGGGAACAGGGCCGAGACTCTTAAGAGGTTTTACTAGGCGAAGGCGATGGGACTCTTAACTCTTAACTGGCGGCACCCGGCTATTGTCGAGTTAAATAAATGTGGCCTATGTGGCGGGTCCCGGCTATTGTCGAGTGCAATTTTGAGCATGTAATGTGCTCTGAGAGAGAGCGGAGCAGTGGGAGGAGCGTAGGTTACCTCATGACCGCTCACCACGGTGGCCGTGGAGCTACTGAGCTGTACTTCTTTGTACTCCACCCTCTCTCATTTGTTTCACACATAATAATGTAAGAAAATGACTGTATTTTACCGATTTTGCCCTTCGGTTGCACGATCGTTGCAAGACAACCAGTCATCGTAGAAGGATGGTTCTGGTGTCATTGGAAAGCTGAATTAACGCCCTTTCAGGGATGCATATTGTATTACGCTCTGGCTCTTGTTTATGCATGAAAACGAGCACAGAATCAAGCTCGTTTACAGTAAAAAAAAACGCTGGGCGGCACATCAAATATACTCCTCCACCCGCTCTTAAGGTGTTAAGACACAAGGCATAAAAAAAAACTTTAAAAAAATCCAGTGGCACTCAAAACAAAGGAATATGTAATTAAGTGTACGTCCTATCACTCCTCCACATATGTCAACCTCCCTCCCCCCCCCTTCAATTATCACCTATTTTCCTCTTATTCCCATGTTTATCGGTTTATTTACCTCACCAATATCTCCCAACCGGTTTCAAGGTCATCTGGGACGCATATAGAGATCGTGGCAAGAGAGAGACAGCACTAGCAAGACATCAGTCTAGCTTCAGGCCTCGAAGGGGGAGGGTGTATGTCTTGTGCGCCTCTCACCTCATGACTGGACGGTCGGCAATAATTAGTCTTTTTCACCCCCCAAATACTATTCCCACTTGTTTTATTGCTGTTACATGTTAATATCTTCATATTAAACATAAAATAGGCACATATAAATAAGTAATAACGATATTCATCAGATATTGACGATTTTAGGCGGGAATGAACCAAAATATGCTCGCTTGGCGGGCATTTCAAATACCAATGGCGTGCGCTTGCCGGGTTAAATAAAGTGCGGGTGATTAACCCGGCAAGTGCTGGAAGACTCTTAAGAGTTTCCCCGGGCGACTGCGGGAAGACTCTTAACCCTCCTCTAGCGGGTGCTCTGTGGCCGTTTTGGGCCTTTCCGGGCCGTTCTGACTGCTATATCAACCATCAGTATGAAAGGAACTGTATTGCGCCGAAAACTAGGTGGAAATCGCTACACAATGACGCCACATACAGCTACGTAGCACTCGTGGAGCACTGACAGTGTTACCTCGAAGATGGAAGTTTAGCTGATTTTGCTACCTTGCTCACTTTTAGCGAACTATTGGTTACACTGTCATCCTCACGCGCGGTGGGGGAACTGGAGTTAGTGTGGGCCGGGAGGCCACAGATGTCGGACGTATGGATCATTACTATCCCACCCATTTTCACTCGATTTCCACCCTTTTTTCACCCGTTTTTTGCCAGTTTTTTAAACTCGACTTATGTTGCGCGCCGATCTTTAAGGGTTAAGAGTCTGGGAAAAAAGAAAATCCATTTAAAACACCCAAAACAAAAAAAATATATTGTTTTCTTGTTTTTGTTTTTTTATTTTTGTTATGCCCCTGGGCCATGCCAAATATCACTACTCCACCTCCCCTCCTTCAGTTATCACCTATTTTCCCTGTTATTCCCTTATTCTGTGGTCTATTTTCGTGCTAACATTAGCGAGTTGCAAGCAGGGCATTGTCATCACTGTTACCAAGCGAGTGCAAGAGAGAGAGAGAGTATCGATCGACAGTCTCTCTCCAGACGTGGGGAAAAGTGGAGGGGAGGGAGGTTGCCTCAGCCATACATTATGTAACTCCCGGCCTGTATCGCCTATTTCGACATTCCAAACGCTGTTTCCACTTGTTTAATTGTTGTAACAGGTTAATACGTTTATAATCAACCTATAATAGGCGCATATGGATAAGTATTAATGCTATTTATGGTAAAATAATGATGTTAGTGATGGGAACAGCTCAAATACGTGCGCACAGGAGTGTGGTGTCTCATACCCCCCATGCGCACGTCTTAGGTTAAGGGCACTTCAGGTGTGGATTAATGAGATAACATTTAAGGAAGAGTATGGTCATCGATAATTGTTGCTGTTCTTGAAATATTTTGCAAAAGTATCTATACTCTCACTCTCTCTCTCTCTCTCTCTCCCCAGCCACTATTTTGACAGAGCCACAAAAGACTGCGAAACAAAAGTGATGCAAATTACGGCCAAAAAATATCTGGATATTTCAAACCAGAAGTAGGAGGATAATATTGTCCTTCTGGCCGCCCACTGTGAAGTGTGGCAGTAAAGGAAAAGGAAACCATGGAGATACTCAGGATAGAAGGTGAAAAGAATGCTTATGAAAAATATTACAATTTCGTGGGAGGCCAAAATAACCAGATTAAAAAGTTAATGGTAACCTAGTTAAATGTACTGTAGAATATAACTAAATGAACATGTTGATACGTAGGAGATATTATAGTGTATTTGATTATGATTGTAGACATTCAATTGGGAAGAACATACAACAAAATTATATTTACTCTCGCGAAAGGTATGATCTTAAAATAGCAAACATTATTATTAATGTACACAAAAGTTTAACCAAGATGAAATGATAAACAATACATACATGGTAAGGAAAAGAAACCCTATAAAACTATTTAAAATCTATTTTGTTTGGGATATAATTATGCTTCAATATTACTTGGCGAAAAATGTACTAAACCCCATGAACAATAAAAATTACTTTTCGTGAATAGATCATATTATTACTTTCTCTAAAACAGCGTCCCAGAAATTAGGTGTGCTCAACCGTATCCGTGGGTTCTCATCCCCACACAACTTCTTGCTTTGTATAGGGGCACAGTGGGCCCATGTATCGAGTATTGCTCACATGTGTGGGGAGGTTCTACCCATACCGCACTTTGTGACTTCTGGAAAGAGTAGAATCAACAGCATTTCACCTCATCAACTCACTTCCTCTTACTACTTCCCTACAATATCATTCTAAACCCCGCAATCTTGCATCATATTCACTCTTCTATTGCTATTTCAATAATCAGTGTTCTTCATATCTTTTTAAGTG
This sequence comes from Paralithodes platypus, assembly GCA_032716605.1. NCBI lineage: Eukaryota > Metazoa > Arthropoda > Malacostraca > Decapoda > Lithodidae > Paralithodes > Paralithodes platypus. Next base: position 22,399,150 of record CM064578.1, read on the forward strand.
CATACCCCCTTTCTTGCGTCGAGTGCGAGGCTCAGTCCCACTCAATCTTTCCCATCATTTCCCCTCCCCCTCACCACCACCATCCATCCATCCCTCAGTCATCTGGGGGTCAGTCTTATGGAGGCTTTCACATGTAAATATTACATGTTCGGATAATATTATCTTCAACGGCGAGTGTAGTACTGAAAAATACCCCCTTGCAATGAAAAGTAATGTAGCTAAATGATATCCAAGGACATCTAAAGACATCTAACTACAGTGAATAGATATCTAAGTATTGTACATAGATGATACTGGTTGATCGAGAATGTGGATTACATTATTTAGCATAAAATTGTATACGAGTCTGGACACATTAGAGTGGAACAAGGGAACAATAGAAAAGGTGACTAAACAAATGTTTGTTGACAAATTAGATGAAAGTGCAGGGAATTTTTATAGAAATAAATGGAACGTGATGGGAACTGTGAAGGAAATTATATATACAAATATGCCATATGTACTTCTACCTGTGTTTCTCCCCAACCACACTCGAGTGGGTGACAGGCAGTCTTTTAATCTAAATCCTGCTCCCCTAAGCATGCCAAGTTGTTTATTTTATGACAAATATAATAGCCATGGCTATTATATTTGTCATCAAATAAACATAATTGGAAGTGTATGGACAGTGAGAATGAGGTGAACCTTGGAGATCTCCGTTGCTACTGAACTTACAATAGTCAGCGGCAGTTATAGAAATTACAATTAGTATATGAAAATAGCTTGTTCTAGGTTCCTCGCAATGACTTCACTAAAAATTAATTCTTGTCTCATTTATCAAATGTTTGCATATATACATATATACAAGTTTAAAGAGAGTGTGGTTTCAGTCTCAGGTCCTAAATAGCGGCTTACCAGGCGACCCTGTTTTGGACTGCCTATATCATCAAGTTCTACCTTATCCCACACCTGTCTTTCCCTCCCCCAAAATGAATAAATAAATAAATAAATAAATAAATATAATAAAACTCAAATAAATAAAACATAAAACAAAAAAATCAAATAAAACACAAATTAATACCTCTATCGTATTGCTCTAACCCAACGATCTCAAGCGACTGCAATTTCCAATTATGTCAGTCCTCCCTCATAGGGTAATCATGAGATATGGCTAATTTTGTAGACTACGATACTACCTTAATGTTTCATGTACAGCCTTTTGATAACCTATATCCATCCAATAAAATGAAAATAAAAACTGAACAGCAACATCAAGCAACATTTTCATTTATTTTAAACTCTTTCATTTTGCTTAATTTCGAAAAGCAAGACATCGTTGGCTTATTTTTGAATTAGTATTAACAAAGGCGGCTTTTAATTTGGTTGACCATCTTTCCTAAGTTATTATAATACATTTTCATTGTTAATTACAGTAAATTTAAAGTTATTAACTGAATATTAAATTTACATATATTTTGTATTAATTGCTTTAATAGCATACACAGAACCAAAAGAAATAACCTGTACAATGTACAATGTACATGTATTGTAGCGCCTTCTATGAAATTATTTGATTTTTTGCAATGAACTGCTGATAAATAACACATTAAATAAAGCCTCGGTGTAGAGAGAATAATTGAAGGGAGGGGAAGAATGGAGAGAGAATTTAGGAAGTCGCGGATATATTGACCATACAAGCGGAATATAATAGCTTCATTGTGAAATGGAATAAGACTGGAAATAAAGAAATGTACAAAGTATATATATATATATATATATACAGGGTGTTTCAGCAAACTTGTTCATAAAGTACAGGACGTATTTGTCAGGCAATAATATGACTATTTCATTTTATGACATTCAGGGTGAGTATATATAATTACAGAGATATTGCACATCGAAAGTTATCGATATATAAATCAAAATAACACGGGGTAAAAACGAATATTTCAAAGCTAGCCCAGGGCAGCTAGGCTTAGCTTACACTTCTGTATCAAGGTTAGAAAAGTGTTTCGGAGTGTTCAAGGAGTTGAGTCCTCAACCCTTGAATGGAATAATGTATTATTTGTTTCATTATTTGAATTACTATTTTTATTTTTATTATTATTATTATTATTATATTATTATTATTATTATTGTTATAAATTATCTCATTAATCTTAATCATGTTAGTATGGAAAGTGAGGTAGTAGCAGTAGTCGTTCCCAAGGCTGAATTTGGATAATTTGGTGTGACTGTTTTCGACAATTGTATACACTTTAGAAAGCATATAAGGGAGGTAAAAGAGGAAATACAGACACAATCAACACTCTGACTTCGTTACCCCCTCCCACTCTAAAAATATCGTCTAGTAACAGCAAAAGAAATAGAACGAGATGGGCCCACCGAGTAAACATGCCACGCCCTCCCGGCCGACCAATGAGAAGCTTCCATTTTCGGAGCTGACGGCTACGCGTACCGCCTCGCATTTAAACTCGCTCTCGCTCTCTTCACAGGCCGTTTCCTCTGGTTGCCATAGGTCTAATGCATCAGTGCCAGCCCTATACTCCCGTAAGCCCCTAAAAGACATTCGCAATCAGCTTCCAGGAACGTATTATGAAGAGAGAGGAGTGGAGGCGAAGGGTAGGAATATTCAAGTCGCACGGCCAAAATGTTGCACGGCCGAGAGGACGGCTCAGCCAATCACAGCGCCGGAGAGCGGGAGGCATGACTATATCAAGGGGGTGGGGGATGTTGCCGGGGTCATTCACCTTTTGGGCTCCACTGGGCTAACTTCTTGCAACCCACATTCTCTCTCTCGCTTGGGCACTCAAGGGAACTCGGATCCACTTATTCCAGCTTCCCAGCCCTCATTACTTGTTCCAGTAAAGCCCACCTCGGGTCTAGCATCGCTCGCCCCTACTGGGCAGATACACCTTCAGAATCCGGCCGCCTGTCGTCACATCGCTGGCTTGCATACCTACAGCCAAGCGGTTCAAGAGGGACGGCAGATAGTAGATGGGAGCGAAGATTTCCAGCTGAGCTATTGGCCAGTTCTGAGGTGGTAAAATTGTTCCAGTAAACACCTAGCAGTACTGCATAGTTTATAAAGGACGCATATTGGGCCTGAACCAGACTTAAAGAAAGAGAGAAAATGCTTGACTAACCTAGTGGTTCCATACATAATAATTGATGTGTTCTTATAGGACAAACTAAAGAGAAAGATACTAGACTTATGTATATAAATAAAATTATGATGTGTTAATAGGATAATAGTTATTCTTGATAGAGAAGGCTCTATGCCGATTAGCTATCAATAGTAGAGGTTCTGATAGGATAGCAACTAGATATGAACCTTAAAGGAAGAGGGGATAATTCTTAAGTAGATAAGCAACTGTAAGGCTCAGGGAAATAAGGAATAGTTGCAATTAGATTAGCTTTAGTTTGAGAAACAGGTAGGGAGGACACCTGTCCATATGACCTACGAAATCCCTTGTTACCAAGGAAACATTATCAATTATATTGTTTGAAGGTATATATATTATGTATATATGTAAATATATATATATATATACATATATATATATATATATATAATATATATTGTAGTACTTATTTTCTTATTCCAAATATACTACTACGGTGGGGGATAATTCGACAGTCATTTAGAGGTTCGTATACTTTATTTAACAAAACTTACTACTACCCTAGTAACTATTTCTCTGTTCGGGTCGAAATGAGTTCAAGACACAGATTGAATATTTTCGGCGACCCACCATAGGTTGTACATTGAAACTCTAGAGCTCCCGTTACAACCTATTTGGATTCCCGCCATTCAGGTATTGACTCACTTCGACTTAGATCCAAAGTCACGTTACTAGTCTCTAAAATATATAGTTTTACCTGGCCCTGATGTGTCTACTCCAGAGACCAGGGCATTAATAAATCTAACCTTTATGTCCCTATATAGAACAAAAGATTTATTCTTAAGTAAACTCCAAAATAAGATAACTTTACCGGGCCCTACTGTGTCTTCCCAGAGACCATGGAATTACTACCTCTGACACTTTTAGATTCTATATTCTCTTAACCCTATACAATATATCTACTCAAGCGACCAGGGCGTTACTACACTCTTAGATTATATGTTCTCTTAACCCTGTTACCAATAAATCATAGGTTACATTTTTTTTTTTTTTTCTATGTGATTGAGGGAGGCAAAAGGCATAACTGCCTATAGCGAGTGCCTCCCCCATAGTTGAAAGAGTGACAGGGCCAAAATCAAGGGATGTTCGAGCCAAAATGCCTGGACACACGGAGTTTGAAGCAATTTAAGTCATAGGAAGAGGGAAAGACTGATTCTGGGAGAGAGTTCCAGAGCTTAGCTGTTGAGTAGAAGAAAGTTTGAGAGTAACGTTTCACTCTTGGGTTGGAGAGTTGCACAGAGTAGGGGTGGGATTGAGTTGCAAGACGGGTACCACGTGCCCTACGTAAAGGAGGTGGTATGCACAGGGATAGCTCTGAGGAACACTGATTATTATAGTAGCGATAGAATAGCGAGAGAGATGCAACATTGCGGCGGAGAGAGAGAGATTGCAGAGAGTTGGTGAGTGGACGGGAGTTAATGATACGAAAGGCCTTCCTTTCAACTTTGTCTAGGAGAGCGGTGTGAGAGGAACCTCCCCACACATGTGAACAATACTCAATACAAGGGCGCACTATGCCCCTGTACAGAGCAAGAAGCTGTGCAGGGGAAAAGAACCCCCTAAGGCGGTTGAGCACACCCAGCTTCTGGGAGGCTGCCTTAGCAAGACTGGTAATATGGTCCTTCCAAATGAGAGCAGAAGAAAAAGAGACACCAAGAATATTGAGAGAAGATGAAGGGTTGATTTTTGTATTGTTGAAGAATAAGGGATAGTCCGCTGGGAGATCCTGACGGGTAGATAGATGGAGAAATTGGGTTTTGGAAGCATTAAAGTTAACAAGGTTTTCTCTGCCCCAATTGGAAATAGTATTTAGATCAGAATTTAAGAGTTCTATGGCTTCATTACGTTTGTCGTTGAGGGATTGCTGGCTGGGGCGTTCTGAAAAACTAATGGAGTAGTGTAAGGTTGAGTTGTCTGCGTATGAATGGATGGGAATTAAGGTACAGTTAAGGAGATCATTTATAAAAATTAGAAAGAGAATAGGAGATAGGACAGAGCCCTGAGGAACACTGGAGTTTATAGGGTGAGGAAGTGAACAATGGCCGTCCACAACCGCGGCTATGGAACGGCCGGAAAGGAAATTAGAGACAAAGGCACAGATGGAGGGATAGAAACCGAAGGAGGGTAGTTTAGAAATTAAAGATTTATGCCAGACTCTATCGAAGGCTTTCGATATGTCTAGTGCAATAGAAAAAGTCTCACCGAAGTCCCGGAAGAGGATGACCAAGAGTTAGTAAGATATGAAAGAAGATCACCAGTAGAGCGACCCTTAAGGAAGCCATACTGGCGATCTGAGAGCAGATTATGAGAAGAGAAATGCTTAAGAAATTTGGAAGCAAGAATAGTTTCAAAAACTTTAGAAAGACAAGAGATAAGAGCAATTGGACGATAGTTGGAGGGTTGAGAGCGGTCACCCTTCTTTGGGACAGGTTGAATGTGAGCAAACTTCCAGCATGAAGGGAAGACGTTAGAGGATAGACAGAGACGAAAGAGTTTGCCTAGGCAGGGAGTCAGCACGGAAGCACAGTTTTTGAGAACAACAGGAGGAACACCGTCCGGACCGTACGCCTTATTAGTGTTAAGCCCAGAGAGGGTAGAAAGTACATCTTTAGAAGAGATTAGGATATTAGGCATAAGTAAGAGAGAGGAGGGCGGAGAGGGAGGAATAGCACCGGAATCATCCAAGGTGGAGTTTCTAGCAAAAGTTTGAGCGAAGAGTTTAGCTTTGTCAGAGGAAGAAGTGATGGTTGTGCCATCAGAGTGGGAAAGAGGAGGGAAAGACGAGGAAGAGAAATTGTTGGAGAGGGTTTTGGCTAGATGCCAGAAAGCTTGGGAAGAGCTAGAGTTGGATAGTTCAGTGCATTTATTATTGATGAAAGAGTGTTTGGCAAGTCGAAGAACAGATTTGGCTTGATTCCGGGCAGAAACATATGAAGAATGAGAGTCTTGAGTTTTAAGGCGTCGGTACCGTTTGAATGCTTCCTCCTTATTGCGGACAGCAGTAGAACAGGCGTGAGTAAACCAAGATTTTTTAGCATTAGTCTGAGAGAAAGAGAATGGAATATATGCTTCCATGCCCGATAGGATTACCTCGGTAATGCGTTCAGCACTCTCCGAGGGTCCTCGGCCATGGAAGCAGAAATCATTCCATGGGAAATCAAAGAAGTACTGCCGAAGAGCCTCCCAGTCGGCAGCGCCAAAGTGCCACAAGCGCCGCCGGCTAGGAGGATCGGGTGGCTGTACTGGAGATAGGACAGGTGACAGAGATAAGTTTATGGTCGGAGGAGCCCAGAGGAGAGAAAAGATCGACAGTATAAGAAGAAGGGTTAGAAGTTAGAAACAAGTCAAGAATGTTGGGCCGATCTCCGATGCGATCCGGGATACGGGTGGGTTGCTGAACTAACTGCTCTAGGTCATTTAGGATAGAAAAGACGTAGGCTTGTTCACCAGGTGGATCAGTAGTGTGAGAGGAGAGCCAATGGTGGTGGTGAACGTTGAAATCTCCTAAGATGGAGATTTCTGAGAAAGGAGAAATGGATAGAATGTGTTCCACTGTAGAGTTTAGATAGTCAAAGAATTTCGGAAAGTTGGTAGAGTTAGGGGAAAGATAGACAGCACAGAAATATTTAGTAAGAGAATGACAGGAAAGTTTGAGCCATAAAGTTGAGAATTCAGAGGAGTCGAAATCGGGAACACGAGAGCAAGTGAGTTTGTTGTGCACATATGCACAACATCCGCCTTTGGCTTTGAAACTAGGATAGAGAAAGTAGGAGGATACAGAGAAGGGGTTGCTGGAAGTTGCTACAGACACCTGAGTTTCGGTGAGGAAGAGAAGATCAGGTTTGTAGGAGGAGAGATGGTGCCCAACAGAGTGAAAGTTAGAGGAAAGTCCGCGAATGTTGCAGAAATTAATAGAAAGAGTAACAGGCCGAGGTCCAGGTAGTTGTGTGGGGTCGTCACCTAGTCAATAATAAAACTCAGTAAATGACTTAATATAATCAATACCTCAAACCCCTACGAGAACAAGATTCACTACTTTAATCCTCTACATAGATTCTGTGATTACATTATTATCCTGGACGTAATGCTCATAACGCCTTCCACGAAACTGACCGAATATTCCTTCAAACAATATAATTGATAATGTTTCCTTGATAACAAAAGATTTCGTAGGTCATATGGACAGGTGTCCTCCCTACCTGTTTCTCAAACTAAAGCTAATCTAATTGCAACTATTCCTTATTTACCTGAGCCTTACAGTTGCTTATCTACTTAAGAATTATCCCCTCTTACTTTAAGGTTCATATCTAGTTGCTATCCTATCAGAACCTATACTATTGATAGCTAATCGGCATAGAGCCTTCTCTATCAAGAATAACTATTATCCTATTAACACATCATAATTTTATATATATATACATAAGTCTAGTATCTTTCTCTTTAGTTTGTCCTATAAGAACACATCAATTATTATGTATAGAACCACTGGGTTAGTCAAGCATTTTCTCTCTTTCTTTAAGTCTGGTTCAGGCCCAATATGGGTCCTTTATAAACTATGCAGTACTGCTAGGTGTTTACTGGAACAATTTTACCACCTCAGAACTGGCCAATAGCTCAGCTGGAAATCTTCGCTCCCATCTACTATCTGCCGTCCCTCTTGAACCGCTTGGCTGTAGGTATGCAAGCCAGCGATGTGACGACAGGCGGCCGGATACTGAAGGTGTATCCGCCCAGTAGGGGAGAGCGATGCTAGGCCCGAGGTGGGCTTTACTGGAACAAGTAATGAGGGCTGGGAAGCTGGAATAAGTGGATCCGAGTTCCCTTGAGTGCCCAAGCGAGAGAGAGAATGTGGGTTGCAAGAAGTTAGCCCAGTGGAGCTCGAAAGGTGAATGACCCCGGCAACCTCCCCCCCCCCCCCCCCCCCTTGATATAGTCACGCCTCCCGCTCTCCAGCGCTGTGATTGGCTGAGCCGTCCGCTCGGCCGTGCAACATTCTGGCCGCGCGACTTGAATATTCCTACCCTTCGCCTCCACTCCTCTCTCTTCATAATACGTTCCTGGAAGCTGATTGTCAATGTCTTTTAGTGGCTCACAGGAGTATAGGGCTGGCACTGAAGCATTAGACCCATGGCAACCAGAGGAAACGGCCTGTGAAGAGAGCGAGAGCGAGTTTAAATGCGAGGCAGTACGCGTAGCCGTCAACTCCGAAAATGGATGCTTCTGATTGGTCGGCCGGGAGGGCGTGGCATGTTTACTCGGTGGGCCCGGAATGTGAAACTCAGCTGGCTTAAAGGGAAGGTTAAAGGGAGTGCGGTGATTGGCGGATGGCCTTTTTACCTTATATATATATATATATATGTATATATATATATATTGTTACGACTGGGGTTCAAATATATCAGGGCTCTTATTCATTGGACTAGTAATGGCATAAATGCTACAACGGAAAGCGCTAGCTCCAACCTCTGATGTATATTCCCAGTGAACAAAGAACACAAATACTCTACAGAGTTCTATATGCAATAATAGGCTATCAAACTCTCAATAAATGTGCGTCTACTCTAGGCTTAATGTTATGTGAAAACAGCCTATTACTACCTATAACCGAAGGTGCTTGGTTATGGTATGCAAAGTAAGGTGGTAAGAGAAGTTACAGCTTATGTTACTTTAATCAATAAATGTCAGGCACTCCTGCATGAAAGAAAGTGCACTAAAGTCCTTCAACACTAACAAGGAATCTTCTTTAAATGTTAGATGCTATAAAGATGCTCGTATCGGAAATGGAACCCAAAAAGGCAGGCAGCGGAACAATGCTCGTGCAGGCTATACACACAAAAAGGCAGAATATATAATCCCGTCGGAGCCAAGAATATCCTAAACACTACAACAATAATAATAATCGCCACGACAATGCAGTATTCCTATCAACAAAAAGAGCCTAAGTCGTTTGTGTCTCGATACATCAAACTAGGCTGCGAAATGCTTGTGTAATCATAAATGGGTATGCATAAAAAGAGTACTTGGTTTAATATACTTGATGTCTACTATGATTGATAAAGTCTAGCTAGAGTCAATGATACGAGATACTGGTGCGCATGGCATGCCGCATAGCCTAGTGCAAATCTCAAGTCTGTGCGTCAAATATTACGTTATAGGGAAGGGTAGCTCTCTTGAGAAACCTTAATACCGAAGTATTAAGCGTTCTCCTGGCGTACCTCAAAGACAAACAACGAGCTTAGAACAGTGCAGAATGGTATAGGCAAAAAGCCCTCATTCGTGCATGCTCTACTCTCAATGGCACACAGACTAGAATTTACTCAATCAACTCCAGTTCTCAGGTATGTCGTGCAGCTTTTAACTAAAGCCAGCACTCAGGAAACAATACCTTATAATATCAGACTCCTAGTCTAGCATTATCTAATCCAGCAGAACACTAATAATTATAGGACGCGGTACTTAACCCTTAATTAACAAAAAGCAATAGCCTACAATGCATACACAAGATCAAAAACACATGAAGCCTTTAATTACTTTAGAAACATCAGAAATCATGCCAAAACTGTATTAAACCTAACTAAATCAAACTTTCTCCATAAGCAGGCAAATAAACTTCTAAATAATCCAAATGATAACAAAATATTTTGGTCTACTCTTAACTCATTCAAATCCAACTTCACTACTGCTTCATCCATTCCACCATTAAAATCTCCGACTGGCAATCTTGTAAGTGACCCACGAGGTAAAGCTAACCTTCTTGCAGATATTTTCTCCACCAACTCAACCTTAGATGAAATAAATCAAGATGTCCCTGTACTTAATTTTAATTCACCTGAAATTCCCTCACTTAAGATCCACACCAGACATGTCAAAACTATTTTGCAGAATCTCTCCGTAGATAAGGCTCCTGGTCCAGATGAAATTCCTCCAATAGTACTTAAGAATTGCTCCTTGGTGCTCGCTCCTGTATTGGCAAAATTTTGTCTGTGAACTCATACCTCATGCTTCCCAGTACCCTGGAAAGAAGCAAACATCCATCCAGTTCCTAAAAAAGGTGCCTCTTCAGATCCATCAAACTACAGACCAATAGCTATAACTTCCACTCTTGGCAAAGTTTTTGAAATTATATTAAATAATCACATAATTAAGCATCTGGAGAATAATAAATTAATCAGTGATAGGCAATATGGTTTTAGACGATGTCGATCAACTGCAGACATTCTTTGCCTTCTTACGCATCAAATCAACCAAGCTACAGACCAACATGGTGAAACACATACAATAGCACTGGATATATCAAAGGCATTTGATAGAGTCTGGCATCAATCCTTATTGTCGAAGATGTCACACTACGGCCTTGCATCATTAGTTCCACTAATTTCTTCTTATCTTCATAACAGAAAAATACGTGTAATGGTAGATGGCCTTTATTCTCAATTTCACTCAATAAATGCTGGTGTTCCCCAGGGATCAGTTTTGGCCCCAACTCTGTTCCTCATTCATATCAATGATCTCATATCTACCACTCATAATCCAATACATTCCTACGCAGATGACTCAACACTCCACAGTTCCTTCACATTTACCAATTCTTTCACCCAACCCGATCTTATAAATTCAAAAATAAACACTGCAATTTCTCTGAACCAGGACCTTTCTAGAATTAATGAATGGGGACAAGAGAATCTAGTTTCCTTTAATGCACAGAAAACCAAGTACATTCAATTTTCTAACCGACAGAATCTCACTGACTCCCATATATTTTTTAATGATGTAAATATTCCCACTTCCCCTAGTATTGACATTCTCGGTGTAACATTAACTACTAACTTGAGCTGGACACATTATGTTAGAAGCATTGCTAAGAATGCCTCTAAAAAACTGGGACTCCTGTACAGAGTTCGAGAATTCTTCACTGACGAGCAGTTGGCCGTAATATATAAAAGTCATGTGCGCTCTCAGATGGATTACTGTTCACCTCTGTGGGGTGGAAGTGGAGTGGTTGCATTGAGGCAGTTGGACAAAATTCAAAATAAAGCTATTAGATTAATCAATAACCCTGCAATCACACAGGACCTTCCTACATTAGCCATACGAAGAAACGTTGCATCCCTTGCATTATTCTACAGATATTTTCACAGCAATTGTTCCGAGGAACTTGCTTCAATTGTGCCGCCTCTCCACATCTTTCCCCGTAGAACTAGGGCAGCTGAGAGCGCCCATGAATTTACACTTTCTCCTCCACAATGCAGAACTTCTGCTTATCAGAATTCATTTATCCCCAGAGCTACTACTCTTTGGAATTCACTTCCCTCGAATTGCTTTCCACAAACTTACAATCAACAAATGTTTAAATCCAGTTGTTACAAACATTTTATGAATGGAGGATGCCTTTAGGCACATGGACCTTTTTGTTTTATCTGTGTTTTTCCTTCCTCCGTTCATTGTCTCTTAAAAAAAAAAAAATAAATTAGCGGCTCACCACATAAGTTGTATTTAATAAAGCTGGACTATGTGGCGGCGCTCGACATAGGTCGAGTGGCAATTTCAGCACGTAATGTTGCTGAGAGAGAGAGACAAGTGGTGGCAGGAGAGTAGCGAGCGTATGACTGCTCCAGACCACCGCGGCGAACATACTGACACGAATCCCAGCACCCTCCTCCCTCTCTCACTCGCTATATAAGGAATTGTATCGGGAAAGTGGCTAATTACATGCTTTTTGCACTCGCGTTGCACGGTTATTGCAAGAAAACTAGCCATCATAAAAGGATCGTTATGGTGTCATTCGAAAGCTCTGTTTATGCCCTTTCAGGGATAGGTACTTGTTTTACGTTCTGGGTCTTATTTAGGCATGAAAATGATCACGTAAACTGCCCTATTTTGGCTAAAAACACCCCGCTGGGCGGTACATATAAATAAACCGCATAGGCCGCTCGTAAGGTGTTAAACAATTTAAATGCCAACCAATGCTTCGTGATCCACTTATCTTAACAACTAACATACATGGGTTATATCAGACCTTAACGCACAATACTACTGGCCAGCATGAAGCTGATTTTGCAGAGTTAACCAGAGGGGATATAATATTAATAAAAGGTGGTGAAAGATATGAAAAAAGAGAGAGGTAGGCAGAGGAAAAGATTCTCAGGTGCGAGCGGGGGACAGGTAGCAAGGGAAGAGATAGATGCATTCTAGAAACCAGATCTGAGGGAGAGAGTGGCGAGGAACTGTATATATACTCGCACTAGCTCGAGGCGCGTGGGAAAAAAGCGGTTACAAGTCCTCTAGCCACTAGCAAGGGAGCTAGCAGCATGGTAAGGACCTCTCTCCACCAACCCCCGCGAGGCAGCCAGCCGTGACGTCATCGAGCGGGACAAAAACACTGCGCGCTCCCTCTCACTCTGTTCTACTCTCTCTCTCTCTCCCAGATCCCATCATTACTAGTTAATGATAAAACATATACTTTACAATTAAATATATAAAGCCTTGACATGGGTGAAAACAAAGAGCCTTTCTGGACTGCCCATGACACGAGCTTTCATATGAAATAAAGCACACTCTAATACATAAACTGTAGCCCCATCCACTGCCCTGGCGATCCTAGCGAGTCACTGTAGGACAAGCCATGCGGTTCTAACGGTGTGGTTAACGTCACAATATATATATATATATATACTGTATATATATATCCGTACTAATAAATATGATCCCTATAATTATCAGAGTACACAAGGAGGAAATCTTAAATTAACCCTGCATATTTCGGTATCATTATAGAGTCCTCATCATGACTAAAGTAAAGGACTCAATTATGAAAATCTACAATCAAACACTTTCCACGATTAAGGCATAATTTATCAATAGCTCTGTGCATTACTATATAAAAGAAATATACTGTATAACTATAGAATTGAGGATAAATTAACCATTATAAATGTCCTAAAAACAGAACTTCAAAACTTTGAGAAGGGGCGTCTGGCAGCACTAATAAGCAGCACACAGGAGTTAGCAGGCAAAGTTTGGCCATAACATTATTCAACAGGTTGTGTAGAGAGTGAACAACATTTTCAGATTATATATTAATCAAGTATACTTGTATTATTCGTGTAATTATTTCAACTCTTCAATCCTCAACCGTTGGTTCTTATAGGGGATGGACGATGTAAATATAGTTACGATTTATTCCAGTTGATCATATAGGTTAATTAACTTCTTAATCTATAAGTAGATCGTCGGCTATAGTATTTTATATTGGATATTTCAGGTTTTTAATTCCTAATCATTAAACCCTTTTACTCATATTTTCCCAAACCTACTAGTCGAAATGCACCAGTTTCCATTCAATATTATTTCATTATCATTGGTATTATCATTCCACAAGTGATTTCAGTTCCTGGTTACTCTCCCGTACATTACATCAGATAGTATTGTGGAGAATGTATATATATATATTTTTTTTTAGCTCAAACCTCCTCTAGTTTAACCCTTCCGGCCCGGGCTGCCTTACATAAGGACGGAGGTCGTACCCAGGTGATCTGGCTGAAAAACAACAAAAGTAAACTAAGGATAATCTCGCTTAATATACTACCTACATTAATCAAAGATAAGTCCAAATGGGCGCCTTACCTTGAAGCGTAGAATGGCGTTAAGTAAAGCTCTCTAGCTCAACTGGTTCCGGAGTTATGGCGATGGAAGTGGAGGTAACTTTTGCTGCGTATTTACCTCGGCGCATCCGAACACTCAACCGCGGCCCCGGCTACGACGCCCAGTTGCAATCGTCGCTCCACCCGCAATTATGCCGGGAAGCGATTTTATAGTGTTTTATTGTTTATTATGCCATGTATTATAGTTATTATGTTATTTTCACTCAATAAAGTTATTTGTATGAAGTTATTTGTGTCTCTGTCACTTATACTTAGTTTTATTGTTATTATTATAGTAGTTATTATAATTTATACTGGACTATGGTAATTGATAGTGTAATTTTCACTTATGTATTGTTAGCTAAGCTAATAATATATATAGTGTCACTTTCACTTGTTCATATTATTATGAAGGCACTTATTATTACTTATGTGTGTCACTTTCACTTATAGTTAGTTTTATTATAATTATAGTGTCACTTTCACTGGACTAGGCTTATTGATAGTGTAATTTTCACCTATTTATTGTTAGAAATATATATTTTAGTGTCACTTTCACTTGTTCATATTGTTATGAAGGCACTTATTATTACTTATGTGTGTCCTTTTCACTTATACTTAGTTATATTATTATTCTTAGCCTACATTTGAGTGTCACTTTCACTGTTGTCACTTTCACTTCAAAAGTTTACTAGAGTGTGGAAGTCGTTGAAGCCTGTGCCAGCACACAGTCCCACTTGACACTCGAGGCATTCCCAAGTGGTTTTTGTGCCTTTGCGGGGTCTTCTAGTTGTGTGGCTGCACACATAGCACCTCTTCTGATTCCTGACTTTACTACCTGGTGCTTTGAAAGGAAGGGCGTTGAGCTGGTGCTTCCTGAAAAATTCAGCACACCCCGTTCTGTCCAGCATGCCTGGTCGTTGTAGTGGCCTCCCTGGTGTACCCGCATGTTTAGCCAGGAGCTCAAGTATCACCTGCTTGTGGAACTTCCGCAGGCACTTGTACTTCGGGGCTCCTGGAGTCCTCAGACGGTATATGTTGTAGGCATTGAGGACCGACATATCTACCGTATGCAGGATAGATTTCTTGTACCACCTGCAAGATGTTCGCAGGCAGTTGATAAACCCCATCTGCATGTCGGACTTGTCGACGAGGCGCATATTTAGGTTGTAATCCAGGACAGCAGCTGGTTTCACGACGGGGTTTTTGGTTCTTCGGTCCACCTTCCCTGTGGCGACCATCTCGGCCTTGTGGCATGTGGTGAGGAGGTTGATCTTCCGCTGGTCATGCCAGTGGATGGAGAGGATGGGGCCACTCTTCTTATGGAAGATGTCCGTCTTCTTGGTCTTCGTTTGGTATGATGGTATGCCCTTCCTCATGGCCTTGACTGTGCCGACAGTTCCGGTCTTGCGTTCATGGAGGTACTTGGCCAGGATAGGTGACGTGTAGTAGTTATCGGTGTAGAGGATGTGGTTTTTATAGAAGTACTTCTCCATCATCTTCTTTACTACAGCGCCGCCAAAACCAATGAGCGGGTCAGTCTCAATTTCGCCACCACTGCCGCTGTAGACCATAAAGTCCAGCACATATCCCGTCTTGCAGTCGCAGAGGACGAAGAGCTTGATGCCGAAGCGGTGTCTCTTGGACGGGATATACTGCCTGAAATGCAGCCTTCCACAGAACAGGACCAGAGACTCATCCAGGCACATCTTCTGGAATGGAATCAGGTAGGTGGAAAAGCGATGACGCATCATGTCATACAGCTTCCTGATCTTCCATAATGGGTCGGGTGTGTGGAGTGCAATGTTGTTTGACAGGTGGAGATAGGAGAGGATGTCGAAGTACCTATCCCTGAACATGTACTTGCCAAATAACGTGCTTCTTTATATGTGTCATCAGCATTGTGAGTGTCAAGAACACATATACCTCTGCTACAGTGACATCTCTCCATGCCACCATCTTGGCACTGGTCTTCCTCCCAAGAAAGTTGGCACAGATAGCAAGGTGGTTATTTGTCTCTTCGACGAGGTATTCCATGACTTCATTGTCAAAAAAGACACAGAAAAGTTCACTGGGGGTAGCATCTGGGCCACAGGGATATGCTGGTGACACCCCGGAACCAACCTGTACCTCATCAAAGGCAGGACAGTCTGGCTCAAAATCCGCCCCATCTGTCCACACAAACAGGTCGGATGATCGAGCACGTGCAGCTGCATCAGGCACATGCCCTGGATGCCCTGGCACACGCCCTTGGCCATGCGGACGCCCACGCGGACGCCCTGCACGCCCACGCCCACGCCCAGGCCCAGGGGCATCGGTGTCGGCAGGCTGACCACGTCGACGACCTCGCTCTCTAACTCGTCTTGTCGGGACTTCCTCTTCCTCTTCCTCTTCCTCTTCCTCCTCCTCCTCAGGCGACGTCAGGTCATCTGGGGCAATGTTGGGGTCATCAGCATCCTCTTCAGGAGACAATTCTGGTGAAGAAATGACCGGGTGTCGGCGGCGTGGGGCGCGGGAGGCTGCGGGAGGTTCAACAATGGGAGCCTCAGCCTCGGGAGTTGGGCTCCTTTTGCGGCGAGCCAAGGGCTTCTCCGCATCAAATAATGCTCTGCGGTGTGTTGAGGGCTGTGGCACACCACTAATACCACTTGTAGAGGCCCTTTGGTCATCCTGACGGAGAGATGAAGCCGAGGGCTGTGGGTGACCCACGCGGGGTCTCGGGTCAAGGTGTCGGGACAAAGGAATGCGGGTGGTTGCTAGACCAGGGTCGGCGTCACTATCACTGTTTTCCGTTTCCCTAGCCTTTTCTGATGCTGCCCTGCGAGCTTTTTTAGCTGCACTTTTCACCAAAGATTATTTATAGAAATATTTGCCCACTTTCATGGGCGTACGGGCAGGCAAAGAGGAAGGTCCTGGGCTAGGGCTAGGGCTAGGCCTAGGGCTAGGCTTAGACTGACCTACCAAACATGGCGAAGGGGTAGGCCTAGGCTTTAGCACACTTGGAAGTTCAATAGCACCTTCCTGAACCACTTCCACATCAGGATCATCACTACTGTCTCCCCCCACAAATAAATCTACATTGTCGTCCTTTCGAAAACCAATGAAATCGTCAACTTCGTCTTCACTATCAATAAATCTTTCTTTGTCCACCGAGCTTTCGCCACAGCTCACTTCAATGGCAAAAAGTTTTCGCTGAATAGCACTTGTACTCAACAAACGTTTCACTTTCTTCACTTTCTTTCATTGAGCTTTTTTCTTGGTTGGAACAGGCGTCGATGTTGCGAGCGGGGTAGCAGTGGGGCGCGCGGGAGGTTGCACAGAATCGGACACGTCGGAATTCATGATTGCACAATAACTCGCTATGGCGGGCACGTAGAAACTGATAACGGTAGTAGTTGAAGCTTGGTGGCGCTGCGATCGCCCCTGCAAAGTAAATTTTGCCCATGCGAATTTCAAAGCACGCTTTCAAGCATAGGACTTTTCTAAGGACACCCGGGCTCCGGCCCATCTGCCGCGCCGTCCTGTTAAAAGGACACCCGGGTCGAAAGGGTTAAACCTTGGCGTCAGTATCCTCACTCACCGAAAGTATGCTTCGATATTGTGGTTCCAATACCTCATAACAAACCCTCTATAATTCCCTGCAGGTGATATTCAAAACATACAAGGATCAACATTTATACACTTTTATGTATGGCTAACTGCCGTAGGGCAGGAGTCAATAATTCACCGGTGTTTCCTATCATTTGCATTCATCTTGCTTTATTTTGGGCTCTTCTTTCTGTACTAGAAGTAACTTTTTACCAGTTCGATTGGAGTGAAAAGTCTGTGTCGTCAATGTTACTATGTCAATTTGTGTAATATACTATTAACTCTTGCCAACCACTCAGCGTCTCTATCATTATTTTACATTCACCTTTTTAACCACTCAGCTTACCCCATTGGTACACAGTTTTAGCTTGTTTCTCTAGTTTATGGCACACTAAACGTAAAGAGGTCGGGGAGAAGAAGCAATCCACTCTAATATTTTGATTCACTTTACCATTATGCTTCTTGTTTTTAGGACACTTACTGGTTGTTTGTTCTACTTGGTATGTTTCATATTTTGATTGATATTTATTGCACGTTTACTATTTTGGTTATTTTTGCCAGTACCCTTTGGTTCACTGAGTATGCATATCGGTTATTTGTTTGTTATATAAATACATACATAAATACACAAATATCAAGACTGAGTGTTTCACACACGGTGTTGTTGGTTCTAATGTCACATCCTAATAGAGCTGCCTCACTTGTCAGGTACTTTGATTCAAGATCAGAATGCAAGGTCTGATTCGATGAGTTTCTTGGTCTGCCTTTTAGTGCAGTTCCCTTCCTGTTCATTGACTTGCATCTATTCACCAAACTTAGTTGATCCATCCTCTCCACATGTCCAAACCACCCAACCCTGCTAGTATGCATTTCATCAATGATACTCTTAATACCTAACCGTCTCCTCAGGTCTTCACTAGATATCCTATTTTGCAGATTGGCACCACAAATCCATCTCACCATTCTCATCGCATTGCATTCCATTTCGTTGATATAACCCGCTTTGAAAGGCCACTGTTCTTAATCATATGTCATTGTGCCACTAACGCATGAAGCATACACCTTTCCTTTCAAGGAGTGAGGTAGCCTTCTCATGGTAACTAGTGGCAACAAGTCTCTGAACTTTCCCCAGCTGCATCTTATTCTGGCGATAGTAGCGGCCTCAGCCCCGGCAGAGATGGTATCTCCCAAGTTGCAAAGCTTGTCCACCATCTCCAGTGCGTTATTGCCAAAGTTAACACTCTCGAGCCGGTCATTGAACACAAGCTCACTTTTTTTTTTTTTTTTTTTTTTTTAAGAGACAATGAACGGAGGAAGGAAAAACACAGATAAAACAAAAAAGTCCATGTGCCTAAAGGCATCCTCCATTCATAAAATGTTTGTAACAACTGGATTTAAACATTTGTAGATTGTAAGTTTGTGGAAAGCAATTCGAGGGAAGTGAATTCCAAAGAGTAGTAGTTCTAGGGATAAATGAATTTTGATAAGCAGAAGTTCTGCATCGTGGAGGAGAAAGTGTAAATTAATGGGCGCTCTCAGCTGCCCTAGTTCTACGGGGAAAGATGTGGAGAGGCGGCACAATTGAAGCAAGTTCCTCGGAACAATTGCTGTGAAAATATCTGTAGAATAATGCAAGGGATGCAACGTTTCTTCGTATTTGATTTGATGCGTAAGAAGGCAAAGAATGTCTGCAGTTGATCGACATCGTCTAAAACCATATTGCCTATCACTGATTAATTTATTATTCTCAAGATGCTTAATTATGTGATTATTTAATATAATTTCAAAGACTTTACCAAGAGTGGAAGTTATAGCTATTGGTCTGTAGTTTGATGGATCTGAAGAGGCACCTTTTTTAGGAACTGGATGGATGTTTGCTTCTTTCCAGGGTACTGGGAAGCATGAGGTATGAGTACATAGACGGACAAATTTTGCCAATACAGGAGCGAGCACCAAGGAGCAATTCTTAAGTACTATTGGAGGAATTTCATCTGGACCAGGAGCCTTATCTACTGAGAGATTCTGCAAAATAGTTTTGACATGTCTGGTGTGGATCTTAAGTGAGGGAATTTCAGGCGAATTAAAATTAAGTATAGGGACATCTTGATTTATTTCATCTAAGGTTGAGTTGGTGGAGAAAATATCCGCAAGAAGGTTAGCTTTACCTCGTGGGTCACTTACAAGATTGCCAGTCGGAGATTTTAATGGTGGAATGGATGAAGCAGTTGTGAAGTTGGATTTGAATGAGTTAAGAGTAGACCAAAATATTTTGTTATCATTTGGATTATTTAGAAGTTGATTTGCCTGCTTGTGGAGAAAGTTTGATTTAGTTAGGTTTAATACAGTTTTGGCATGATTTCTGATGTTTCTAAAGTAATTAAAGGATTCATGTGTTTTTGATCTTGTGTATGCATTGTAGGCTATTGCTTTTTGTTCAGTTACTCTAGCACAATTATGGTCAAACCATTTAGGTGAATTAGATCTTTTAAATATCATGCATACAAATTTCTCAACTTCGGACTTCTTCCTCGGTAGAGGTCTCTTCATTCCTGGGCAGCTCTTCTTCCAATGGTGTACCCAGCAACGCCTGATGCTATACTGTAATGAGTTCGCACCCACCCTTCTTCTGCATAGTGCGCATGGGTATTCACCACATTTTTCTACCTATCCAAGCCCTAATCTACTGTGTAAATACTTGGTTTTATTTATGTTAAACCATAATCATTTACTTTATCATTACGCCCTATCTCCATGTTCTGAACTTGGTTTTGGCATCCCCTCTCATTCCACTAATCAACCTGGTGAACAAGCCTACATCTTTTCTATCCTAAATGACCTAGATAAGTTGGTTGAGCAACCCACTCGTAACCCGGATCACTTCGGAGATTGGCCCAACATTCTTGACTTGTTTCTAACTTCTAATGCTTCCAATTATATTGTTGATCTATTCTCTTCTTTGGGCTCCTCAGACCATAAACTTATCTCTGTCACCTGTCCTCTCTCTCCCGTATGGCCACCTCATCCTCCCACCCGGCGGCGCTTGTGGCACTTTGGCACTGCCAACTGGGAGGGTCTCTGGCAGTACTTTTTTTATTTCCCATGGAATTATTTTTGCTTCTGTGGCCGGGGACCCTCCGAGAGTGCTGAATGCGTTACCGAGGTAATACTCTTGAGTATGGAGGCATGCATTCCACTTTAGCTCAAACTAATCTTGGTTTACTCACGCTTGTTCTAATGCCTTCCGCAAAAAGGAGGAAACATTCAAAGGGTACCGACGCCTTCACACTCAAGAATCCCATTCTTACTATGTTTCTGCTTGGAATCAAGTCAAAACTGTTTTTAGACTCTCCAAACACTCTTTCATCAATAATAAATGCACTGAAATATGCAACTCTAGCTCTTCCCAAGCTTTCTGGAATCTAGCCAAAAACCTCACCAACGATTTGTTTCCTAATATTTCCCTCCCCTTTTCCACTCTGACGGCACAACCGTCACTTCTTCCTCTCACAAAGCTCAAACTTTCCCAAACTTTCGCTAAAAACTCCACCTTGGATGATTCCAGTTATATTGAATAAATACACCATATGAGGAGGAGCACTTTATTGACAACGTTTCGCAAATAGCTTCTTTAGGGCACTAACAGTTAGTGACCTGAAGAAGCTATCTGCGAAACGTTGTCAATAAAGTGCTCCTCCTCATATGGTGTTTATATTCAATCTGTCAAATTTTCTAAGTTATTTCAACATTCGGTTATATTCCCCCCTCTTCACCCTCCTCTCACTTACTCATGCCAAATGTCCTAATTTCTTCTAAAGATGTACTTTCTACCCTCTCTGGGCTTAACTCTAATAAGGCGTAAGGTCCGGATGGTGTTCTTCCTGTTGTGCTAAAAAACTGTGCTTCCTTGCTGACTCCCTGCATAGGCAAACTCTTCCGTATCTGTCTCTCCTCTAACGTCCTCTCTTCTTGCTGGAAGTTTGCTCTCATTCACCCTGTTCCAAAGTAGGGTGACCACTCTCATCCTTCCAACTATCGTCCAATTGCTCTAATTTCTTGCATCTCCAAAGTTTTTGAAACTATACTTACTTCAAAATTTCTGAATCATCTTTCTTCTCATAATCTAATATCAGATCGCCAGTATGGATTCCTTAGGGGTCGCTCTACTGGTGATCTTCTTTCATATCTTACAAACTCTTGGTCGTCCTCCTTTCAGGACTTCGGTGAAACCTTTTCTATTGTGCTAGACATATGAGAGGCCTTTGATAGAGTCTGGCACAATTATCTAATTTCTAAACTACCCTTCTTCGGTATATACCCCTCTATCTGTGCCATTATCTCTACTTCCATTTAACCGTTCCACAGCTGTGGTTGTACATGGCCATCGTTCACTTCCTGAAACTATCAACTCCGGTGTATCTCAGGGTTCGGTCCTATCTCCAATTCGGTTTTTAATTTGCATTAATGATCTTCTCAATTGTATCTTCAGTTCTAGCCATTCACCTGCTGATGACTCGACCTTACACTATTCAACTAGAATTTCAGAACTCCCTCAGCAAGCAATCTCTCAAAAATTCACCTGATGATGCCATAGAACACTAATCTTCTGACCTATCAACCATTTCCATTTGGGGCAGATAAAATCTTGTTCCTTCCAATGCTTCCATAATCCAATTTCTCCATTTATCTAACCGTCAATAACTCCCACAGTTCTATCACTTATACTTCAACAACACACAAATCAACCCTTCATCTTTTATCAGTATTCTCGGTGTCTCTTTTTCTTCTGATCTAACTTGGAAAGACCATATTACCACCCTTGCTAAAACAGCTTCCCAGAAGCTGGGTGTGCTAAACTGCGTCCTGGGGCTCTTTTCCCCTGCACAGTTTCTTGCTCTGTACAGGGGTACAGTGCGTCCATGTATTGAGTATTGTTCGCATTTGTGGGGAGGATCCTCTCACAACAATTCTTGACAAAGTGTAAAAGAAAGACTCTTTGCAAAATCTCACTCTTTGCCGCAATGTTGCATCTCTGTCGTTATTCTACAGTTATTACAATAATCAGTGTTCCTCAGAACTCTCTCAGTGTAAAACATCTACTATATATACGTAGAGTATGTAGCACCTGTCATGCAACACAATCCCACCCCTACTCTGCGCAACTCTCCAATCAAAGAGTGAAACGATATTCCCAAGTTTTCTTCTATTGAACAGCAGAGCTCTGGAACTTTTTCCCTGAATCCATCTTCCCCTCATCCTATGACTTAAATTGCTTCAAACTCTGTGTGTCCAGGTAATTTGGCTCGAACATTACTTGATATTGGCCCTGACACTCTATTAATTATGGGGGAAGCATTCGTCACAGGCATTTCTGCCTTTTGTCTCCTTCATCCATATAAACAAACAAATCAAATATTCTGAATTCAATATATATAATTGTTGGCGTTGTATGTGTTGTTCGAGAGTCTATATCAAAACAGGAATTATCTAGGAAAGTGTAATTTACCCAAAAAACACAATGTGATTGAAATACTAATCTCGCTAAGACCCTCGTTGTTAATCCAGTAATATATTTGAGATCAGTGATTTATAATACCATTATCATCTACAGTTTCCATTATGATTAACAATGCAATCAATAATAACTCGCGGTATTACCAGTTAGTTTAATGGGAGGTACTGGCTTATTCTTGTTACCACTTGTGCGTGAACATTAATCAGGATCTACCACAAACCTGTCGTGTTCTTATTTCATGATATAATATCATTAAATGCTTGTATTATAATTAGAGTATCTGTCATAGTCATGATATAAATGGCAAGAAGAAAAAATATACAGGTGTTTTAATTATGCATGAAGGTAGGGTATATCGATATGGTACAACAGTTGGTAGTCCACAATCGACAAAGCAAAATATCCATTATTGTTTGACAACTACTTCAATCTCATTGATATTATATTAAGGGAAATGTATGTTAACCTCCACATATAGCACCTCAACAATCTAATCCCATCTACTTATTTATCAAAAACAAAATAACAGCTCGGTCAAGGATAATTCACTTTAAATTCCACAAAACATTACTGGATCACATTAACAAACCAAGGTCTGGTAAAGGAGTCGAGTAATATATTCCCTGTAATAGTATTCAAAGGTGATTTTCAAACCTTGATTATCCATTATGTATAAATTATAGTGAATTACATATTTAGTTATAGCATATTTGATGGCTAGATTCTGCTGCGTTAACAAGCTTAGTTCTCATAGGGAACAGCCCAATCCCAGATAACTTAATTCACAATTATCCAATAACCCATTCATGAAAACCCAAATTACAACCCAGTCAACTTCTAGCCAACCCTTGGGAATCAAAGTCATAAACACATCCGCAAAGCAGGTCTGGTGAACAGGGAAAACTAGTTTATTAATATAAATAACCTCATAACATAGGAGGGTCCAGAGGTTAATGACTTGTATAATAATGAGTTGGGAAGGAGGGGGAGGCTGACATATTATATAATACATGGGAATGGTGGTAAGGTACAGGTGTGACCTTTACTATGTGTCACAGGTTTATTTCACTTCCTGTTAACTATTCAAGACCCGAGGCACGACAACTTATTCTGCACCAATCATAGCTAAATAAATATGGAATGGATCGTTACACCTATTTATCCCAGGTCAACATACCTGCCTCCTAATTAAACTTACCTTATGTTACAGGTCTATTAATCTAGCTTTGTTTTTTGGTATCATAGGTGACGAGTGGATAAGACAATTGTGATAAATCGGTGTACTTCTTTGTGATATTGAGCTGAAATTTGGTATCCATGGTACAGATATATTGGTTTATTGCCCACCAAACTCCGAATAGGTCGTATACCTACAAAGATAAGATAAATTTGATACAACTGGCAACCTTAATATAAACCGTTATATATTGATACTGTTATTTTAAGGCCGCACACTCCATTGGTTGACAGGGCTAGAGCGTGCCCTTGTTACAGGGACTTAACCGGACATTTGCTAAGAATGGCAAGGCGGGGGATCGAACTGCAGACCATTCAATCACCAATCAAATGCACTACATACCATGCCACGGCCTGTGGGTATGAATAATTATTAGTTATATATATATTATATGTATATATATATATTTTTTATTATTATTTTGTTTTTAAATATGTGAGTGAGGGAGATAAAAGGCAGAACTGCCTGTATCGATTGCCTCCCCCAGAGTTGAAAGAGTGACTGGGCCAGAATCAAGGTACGTTCGAGCCGAAATGCCTGGACACACGGAGTTTGAAGCAATTTAAGTCATAGAAAGAGGGAAAGATTGATTCTGGGAGAGTTCCAGAGCTCAGCAGTTGAATAGAAGAAAGACTGAGATTATCATTTCACTCTTGGGTTGGAGAGTTGCACAGAGTAGTGGTGTGATTGTGTTGCAAGACGGGTACTGCGTACCCAACGTAGAGGAGGTGGTATATACTGGGAAAGCTCTGAGGAACATTGATTATTGTAGTAGCGATAGAATAACGAGAGAGATGCAACATTGCGGAGAAGAGAGAGAGATTGCAGAGAGTTGGTGAGTGAACAGGAGGTAATGATACAAAAGACTTTCCTTTCTACTTTGTCTAGGAGTACGGAGTGAGACGATCCTCCCCACACATGTGAACAATACTCAATACAAGGATGCACTGTGCCGCTGTACAGAGCAAGAAGCTGTGCAGGAATAAAGAACCCCTTGAGGCGGTTAAGCACACTCAGATTTTGGGAGGCTGCCTTAACAAGACTGGTAATACGGTCCTTCCAAGAGAGAGCATAAGAAAAAGAGACACCAAGAATACTGAGAGAAGATGAATGGTTGATTTTTGTATTATTGAAGTGTAAAGGATAGTCCTCTGGGAGTTCTGGATGGGTAGTAAGATGAAGAAATTTGAACTTGGCAGCATTAAAGGCAACAAGGGTTTTTCTGCCCAATTGGAAAGAGTAGTTGGATGAGAAGAAAAGTGTTGTATGGCTTCATTACGTTTGTTTTTGAGGGATTGGTGGATGGGATGTTCAGGAAAACTAATTGAATAGTGTAAGGTAGAGTCGTCTGCGTATGAATGGATGGGACTGGAGGTACAGTTGAGAAGATAATTTATAAAAATTAGAAAGAGAACGGGAGATAGGACAGAGCCCTGTGGAACACCAGAGTTTATACGATGAGGAAGTGAGCAATGGCCGTCCACAACCGCACCTATGGAACGGCCGGAAAGGAAATTAGAGACAAAGGCACAGATGGAGGGATAGAAACCGAAGGAGGGTAGTTTAGAAATAAAAAATTTGTGCCAGACGACTCTATCGAAGACATTCGATATGTCAAGCACAACAGAAAAGGTCTCACCGAAGTCCCGAAAGGAGGATGACCAAGAGTTAGAAAGATAAGAAAGAAGATCACCAGTAGAGCAACCTTTAAGGAAGCCATACTGGTGATCTGAGAGTGGATATGCTTAGAGAAATGCTTAAGAAATTTGGAAGCAAGAAGAGTTTCAAAAACTTTAGAGATACAAGAGAAGAGATCAATTGGACGATAGTTGGAGGGTTGAGAGCGGTCACCCTTCTTTGGGAAAGGTTGAATGAGAGCAAACTTCCAGCAAGAAGGGAAGATCTTAGACAAGGGACATAGACGAAAGAGTTTACCTTGGCAGGGAGTCAGCACGGAAGCACAGTTTTTGAGTACAGGGTAGAGCGAGGGTAGAAAATACATTTTTAGAAGAGATTAGGATATTAGGCATTAGTAGGAGAGAGGGGGTTGGACATGGAGGAATAGGACCGGAATCATCTAAGGGGAGATTTTAGCAAGAGTTTGAGCGAAGAGTTCAGCTTTGTCAGAGGAAGAAGTGATGGTTGTGCCATGAGAGTGGAAAAGGGGAGGGAAAGACGAGGAAGACAAATAGTTGGAGAGGTTCTTGGCTAGATGCCAGAAAGCTTGGGAAGAGCTAGAGTTGGATAGTTTATTATTGATGAAAGAGTGTTTGGTAAGTCGAAGAACAAATTTGGCTTGATTCCGGGCAGAAATATAGGAAGAATGAGACTTGACTCATAAGGCGTCGGTATTGTTTGAGTGCTTCCTCCTTGTTGCGGACAGCAGTAGAAGAAGCTTGAGTAAACCAGACAAATTTTGAAGTAGACTGAGAGAAAGAAAATGGAATGTATGTTTCCATGCCTCCATTACCTCGGTAATGCATTCAGCACTCTCCGAGGTTCCCCGGCCATGGAAGCAAAAGTTATTCCATGGGAAATTGAGGAAGTACTGCTGAAGAGCCTCCCAGTCGGCAGTGCCAAAGTGCCACAAGCGCCGCTGGTTGGGAGGATCGGGTGGCTGTACCGGAGAGATAGGACTGGTGACAGATATTAGTTTATGGTCGGAGGAGCCCAAAGGAGAGAAAAGATTTACAGTATAAACAGAAGGGTTAGAAGTTAGAAATTAGTCAAGGAATGTTGGGCTGATCTCCAAAGCGATCCGGGATCCAGGTGGGTTGCTGGACTAACTGCTCGTTGAAGCTAGAAAAGATGTAGGCTTGTTCACCAGGTTGGTCAGTGGAAACAGAGGAGAGCCATTGGTGGTGGTGAACATTGAAATTTCCTAAGATGGATATTTCTGCGAAAAGAGAGATGGATAGAATGTGTTTCACTTTAGAAGTTAGATAGTCAAAGAATTTTGGATAGTCAGTAGAATAAGGGGAGAGATAGAAAGCACCGAAATATTTAATTTGAGAGTGACAAGAAAGCTTTAACCACAGAGTTGAGAATTCAGAAGAATCTACATTGGGAACAAGAGAGAAAGCAAGAGTGTTGCGTACATAGACGCATCATCCACCTTTGGCTCGACACTGAGGATAGAGATAGTAGGAGGATATATATATAAGTATTGAGTATATATCACAAATGCACGTGAGCCACTAAATGTTTCTAATCTTTCAGTGGGGTTCGAACCGCCGACCGTCAGGACGATAGTCGGGGTGTAGTTGATTAAAGCGTTGGCTATCGTCCTGACAGTCGGCGGTTCGAGCCCCACTGAGAGATTAGAAACATTTATAAGTATATGTACACTTATTGTATCAGTTAGTTGATCTCCTCAACACTGAATGTAATGTTCCTGTAATTTGTACTTTATCTTACTAACTCCAACCAGTAACACTAGTCATATAAGGTATAAGTTGTCTTACCATTCAGCCATTAAACACAGGATACATCTAGATAATTCACGCCTCAAGCTGTTAACTTGATTAAATAGCGTGTCTTGACAATTTATGACTCCAACAGTCAACATTATTGCAGTTCGTGCAGAATGGCATTCTACTTTGGGTTATGCTAGATATAATTGTACATGAATTGTTATTTGTCCCTACAGCATATTGAATTACTGCAAGACGCATAATTATGCCGAGTTTAAGACTGTCTTGATCATTGTAATGTACAGCATATTTTCCGCAGCAGAGTGAGAAATGTTGTGTGCATGTGTGAGTGTATGTATGCATGTGTTTGTGTGTCTGTGTGTGTGTTTGTAGACAGGTAGGTAGATACATACAGAGAGAGAGAGTGGGAGAAAGATCCTGAATTATTGGTCAATCATGCTGGTTAGTTTGTCACTTATATAATATAGATTATAAATAAAATGCAACCCCTATGAAATTAATAGAGATAATAACTGGTATACTCTCTCTCTCTCTCTGTCTGTCTCTGAAGGCTGTCACAAGTATGGATGAACAGTTTTGATAACAGTATAATTGTACACAACGGTGTAACTAAGATTATGTTAAAACCAATGGATAAATGTGTATTGCTTTCACTCTCGCTCTCTCTCTCTCTATCTCTCTCTCTCTCTCTCTCTCTCTCTCTCTCTCTCTCTCTCTCTCTCTCTCTCTCTCTCTCTCACACACACACACACACACATATGGTGATGCTGTAGTACTAAAGTGAATTACATATGAAGCAGCTTTGACAACAAAAATAACATGAAATGTCCAACCTATGTTTAAAACAAAGGTTATTTATGCACCATGGAACTAAAATATCTGACATAATATTAATATAAACAAAAGGAGAGCTGCATAAGCCAATTATATCCCGTTTATCACCCAAGGAGTATTTACCCTTCTTAAAACTATTACAAGTTTTGGAAAATATGAAACTAGCTTTCTGGGCAAATGTCAACAAACACATAACTTTATTGTGGCTTCATAAAACAGTCTACTTCCTCCAACCTTTAGAGTCAATGACTTTGACTTGCATGTGTGTTTGCCGATATGGGATGACACCGAAGTATTTTTTTGTGTTTCCTCTTTTTATAAACACCTACGTTAATGGCAGCGTATAATATGTATGTTAACTATATAACAAATTACAGAGAGGGTGTATTTCTGATTATTTATGAAAAACATACAATTTTACTGAACGAGCAAACAACTATTGTTGACCACAAACATGGAAAACTAAACTCTCATATTGAACATTCCTGCTTATTGTAAAGCCACGACAGTTTCGGCTCCATGTATCGGTAGATATTACTAAACTGCTTGTACGTTTAACCACACCTGAAGCGGGCTGGAAATGAACTAAACCTGATGTGTATGTACAAAAACAACTATCTTCAATATGTGGGTTTAGTTATTCCACTAACACCTAAACAAAAAAATATAAAATAGTACACTACCGATAATATTATCAATACCTTTATGTAAATCTGATGTGTTCCTATATATGCTGTCTCTTTAGCTGTGTGTGACCCGTAGAGTAAGGGAATAATCAATACAAGGTTTTCCCTCAGTTTATCCACTTGCCATAATTGCACAAATATGTTATAATCGCATGTGTCTGTGTGTGGGTGGATGTGGGTATGTGTGCGTGTGTGTGTGTTAACATGCATGAGGCTGTTTTCATGATATATATATATATGACTTGAAATTGTACAGTTATGTTATATAATTATGGTAATACAGGAAGGAGACAAACGACAACAATACAACAAACCTAATAACGACCAGACATTATATATGCATTTTGGTGACCACAGGTTGGGATCTTGATTATTAAGTCACTCTATATTAGTAGGCTGTATGTAATTTTAATGCCACACAAAACTTTCCTCCAATAATTATAGTTACATATGCATTCATAGAGTTTGGTATATCAGGATCCATATATCTTTATCAAACCGTGGCCCTCAATTTCACCGGAAGTTAATAATGAAGTGTTTGCAGAAGACATATGAAACTGAAACGTTGGCGCTTGTTATTTGTTTGCATATCCGTTTAGGTGATTTGTGAAAATTGGTAAGATTGTAGGCACCAATTTAGCAGGGCACTACCCAGGGGAGGCCACATGAGCATGTGATAAGGTGTTGCTATAAATCCTGTTTCATCTGTTTGGTTTCCCCCACTGTTTCTCTTTGTGCCTCTCTTACACTAAGAGTAATCCAGATAACTCAGATAAACACCTCCTCCTCCTGTTCACTTCACTACACTAAACAAGCACACCACACCTCTTTCCAACACGCATACATTACCTCTGATATGCCTTGCTTTTTGGCTCTGTCATTATTTCAAGCTTGAGGTGGACACTTGTTATAGGCAGCTTTGCCTTTTGTCTCTGGCATGTACATAGACAAAAGAAAAAGAAAAATACACCTGCATACTTTTGGTATGCATTCAGTATACTGTGATACGGTCATTATTTTACACAAATTACGAAGAAAGTCATACAAATAATGGAGTAAAATCTAATTCAAAACGATAGCTTCCACAGACCCTTGCTAAACTTTACATAATTGTCTACTAATAGCCAAAGATGTGCGTCATGGGATACTGAAAGGTTAAGTTAGATTCAGTGTGTATTTATGATAAATTGTATGTAATCTATTTTTAATTCCATCAATAGGTGCGCTCACAGAAGTCAAAAGTTCGATATGTTGTGATTGATTTGTCTTAAGGGGAGGTTTTTAGTGTGTTTCCTAGACTTCCATCAAGCTTGAAATTACACCCCCTTGACCCCCTTTTAAGATAAATTTGTAAATTTTTCGATAGAAAAATGTCCCGGCCGAAGGTCGATTCCTCTTAAATTGCAGGCTTGCTATCGCTCGCCAGGAAAAAATTAACACCTAAATGGGACGAAAGGTCTTAAAAGTGACATAAATTGGGTGAAAGGTCTTAAAATTGCCAAACTAATGGGGCGAACGTCTTAAAATCTCAAAAGCAATGGGGCTAAACATGAGGGAGAAGGGGGTAAAGAAAAAAGTCCCTCAAGTGGATATCTCCCCTTAATGATGCCTAGACATGGGCCATACATAACATCCCAAACCTTGCCTTGAGTCATCAATGTCTTAAGAAATATAATCGTATATATATATTTTAGTTGGTGTGATTAAGCGAGTATCATCCTTTTAATGGGTTCGATGAGGCTGTGCATCATCTTAATTAATTTATCACTTGACTCTTTGCCT
The DNA here is from genome assembly GCA_032716605.1 of Paralithodes platypus. Taxonomy (NCBI): domain Eukaryota; kingdom Metazoa; phylum Arthropoda; class Malacostraca; order Decapoda; family Lithodidae; genus Paralithodes; species Paralithodes platypus. Next base: position 22,430,027 of record CM064578.1, read on the forward strand.
TATACCACTGTTTGTTGGATGGTATATATTATATGTGGTATAATATACTCTTGGTTAACCATGGTATGGTATTCATTCTTTATTATTGTCGCATTATTATATATTATAAATGGTATAATACATTTCTGGTTAATCATTCATTGTTTATTATTCGCCAACAAATTACAGTTAATGTGCTCAGAGTAAAACACATGGTCATATAATATTTCTTCTCAAAATATACATCAAATACACATAAACATATTTCCTTCACGTTCATGTCTGACAATGTGGATGAGTACGTGCAAAACACTAACATTTGAACCACCTCATTCCCTAGTTTGTCGTGTTCAGTTGTTCAAGTAGTCTACAATGAACTCTTTCAGCATAAGATAACGCATTTGTAAACTGTATTCAAGGTTTGTTAAGCCCAATTGTAATTCGTTATTAAATTCATTTGATTACAAGAAATTCTTTACATGCTAAGTTAAATTGTCTATTGATAGCCAAAATACAGTGAAAATACATACACCGTAATGATCTATAAGTCTGGTTAATGTGACTTCTTCATTGTAAATATTATACTGTCAGAGATCGAGGGCATCATATAATATGCTAAAATTTAGTATAGGTTTTACTTGTAGTCTGAATCAAAGACCCTTTGTAGAAAATATTCATAGTATCGAGGGTAGAACATATACTGTTATAAACCGGCAAATCTGATCATTCCCATTCATTCAAGGCGCCGTTTTGAATTTTGCAATTACGCAATCATGCATACTCATATAAAAGACACGACTAAGTAACGAGAAATAGTACTATACATTTGGAATAGTATAAATTGTAAATAATTTTGCGTATATCTATTACTATTCAGAGCAAAAAACATGACCAATTACCAACCAATTGCTCTGACAATTATTGTTCCACGGGCACTTCCAACCCCTCCACCTCCCTCTTGTCTACCACCACCACCACTTCCACCCAACCCACACAGCACAACCTCCAGATTGTTAATAATGGGTGAGGGACGCTATGATTGACAGGTAATTGTCAATAACAGGTGAGCGTCGCGGTGGCTTGTGTCCCGGACCTATAGGCTCTGACTGTGCGGGTTGACCATGTAACAAACGCATCAACCCGTCTGAGATCGGGGTCGGAGCTTCAATCAAACCAATCCACCCGAGGCCCGAGGCCCGAGACTTCGCTTCTAACTATCTCACTTCTATCACTTGTATTTTGCTTGAGTAGAGTTTCGAAGTTTGATTCACTATAATGTCATTTTTTTTAATGTTCAAGGTTAACTCTGCTTATGCACACCAGGGGATAGAAGTTTCTTTTCTAGTCTAACTATATCTACCGTAGTCAATGACGGGGACTGATTATTGAGTAGGAGTTAGTGTTATCTTGGACTATCTCGGTGCACCATTCCCTGGAATATCGCTTCTGGAGAGTTCAGTTCAGTTCAGTTCACTGTATTTCATAATATACATTACACAATAACATATATTACATAGACATATCTCCCAACGAATATAAGCGTGAGAGAAAGAAAACTAATATAAAATATAATTATGCATAAATTTTCATTATATGAGCACATATATTGAGACCTGTTATAAATATCCTAATAACACTGATTATAAAAAGTCATTCATGTTCTGAGCAAGAGGTGCACGGGCACCCTACGTTCCTCATGACCTTGCACCCACTGAATCCTGGATTTAACTGTATTAAAATCATAAAAATGTAGCACAATATTGTATTTATCTGCAGAAAGTTTATACATATAAGAGTAAAAATATCCTTCCTGTAAATATGGTAGATTTAGAGAAATAATTGAGCATCGAGAGTGTTTAATTCTAAAATAGTGTCGAACTTGTGTAAGTGCAAGGTGATGGGGAAGCAGTAATAGACCACACTCCTCTGCCGCAACGTGACTACTGCCATAGGATGGTGCCCCGCTCATACGCCGAAAAGAATTAGAAAAGGCAACCTGAAATACTTTTAAAATTTTGGATCTAAATGTTGTTTAATTATTCCACAAAGAAAGTCCATACTCTGGCATACAATAAGACTTAAAGAGAAACGCAAAAGTATCAGTGTTTACATGTTTAAAATTCCTTAAAATTGTTTTAAAACTTGAGTAAAATGTATTAAGTCTGAATTCAATGTCTCCTTTATCCTGCAAATCATTGTGCATGATATGACCCAGGTACCTATAATGGCTTACGACCTCAAGATTATCATTGCCCAGCTTTAACCCTTGTCTATCGGGGCCCGACTAAAGTCCGTATGGAGAAGAAAGGACTATGTGGCGGGGCCCGACTTAAGTCTGTGTGCAATTTTGGCGCAATATTGGCTCTGAGAGAGAGACTAGCGACGGGAGGAGCATAGGTTGCCTCATGACCGCTCGCCACGGTTGCCGTGGGCCTACTGACATCTACTACACACACATCCACCCTCCCTCCCTCGCTACACACATAATTATGTAACAAAATGACCGTATTTTAGCGATTTTGCCCTTCGGTTGCACGATCGTTGCAAGGCAACCAGTGATCGTAGAAGGATGGTTCAGGTGTCATTGGAAAGCTCAATTAACGCCCTTTCAGGGATACATAATTGTATTACGCTCTGGCTCTTGTTTATGCATGAAAAAGAGCACAGAAATAAGCTTGTTTAGGGTAAAACCACCCGCTTGGCAGGTAGTAGAATTTACCGACCTAGCCGCTCGTTGAGTGTTAATGTGTTATAATTAAGTTTCGACATGTTTCTTTGAAAAATCATACATTTAGTTTTGTTCTTATTCATTTCAAGCCGTGTTTTTCTAAATCATGAGACCGCTTAATGTATACATTTTCCATAACAGCTTTATCGTTCAATATGAGAGCAATATTATCGGCGTAGGCCATTATATTAACCCTGGTCAATCCAAGCGTACATCCATGATCCATTTTAGATGTTTCTTTGATAATTTTGTCTAAATACAAATTAAATAAGAATGGTGATAAAATACCACCCTGCCTTACACCTCTATTTACAGGATAAAAACGACTCTGTTGCCCCATCCATATGACATTAGCATACGGATTACGGAGAGTGGTGGATAATAGCTGTGGATCTCGGTGCACCATTCCCTGGAATACCACTTCTGGTGGATAATAGCTGTGGAGTGCCCCTTCTGTCTGACTACGGAAATATCCTGACTAATATACTTGCATTTAAATTTTATTTTTGTTGTACTTTGTAAATATTAAATATTGAGCATTAATTTTAATCATCATTGTAATTGTTTATTTTATTTGTGTAAGTGTATATATTAATTGTGTTCTATACTACCTTAAAGGACTAGTTATATTATATTGTATCTGCATTATATTCACACAATATTTGCATTATTTTCTTATCCAATTCTTTAACTCTCATTATTAAATTAGGTGAAGACAATTAACTGTATACAAGATCTATAAGATTTCCATGGAATCAAAAATGTAATAAATTAATAAAACAAAAAAATAATCCGAAATCAATATTACAATATGAGAGAAACTGAAACAAGCGTCTTTTACCTAATTTGAAAGTGATTTGATAATTCCAAACTATCATATACTATTGTGGACATAAGTTCTGCTACACCTGTCTGACAGGGAAGCACGAATGGTGTTGGTAACATTGATACCCACCTCCCCCCCACCCCATCCCCACTCTACCACCCTCTCTCAGCCAAGCCCCTCCTTCCCTCGCTACTGCTTTCGTTCTTGTTCACGTCTATAAGCCGCTCTTTATGTCTCCCTCTCCCATCGAATCACTGTATTTTTATGAATGTTATCCTAATCTTCTAACTAATATGAAATAACATATCGGTACATACTTCATATTTATATTTACCATTTTATACAAACCTAACAAAATATAGAGTTTGATAATCCATTCGAATATGGAAGTTTTTAACTATATATATATTATTTAACCCGTACAGCCCCAGCGACGCGTCTGACGCGTCGGCGATGTATGTAACGCACAGCCCCAGCGACGCGTCTGACGCGTCACCCTAATTGCGCCGACCGTAACCTCAGGTGTAGCCACTCAAGAGGGCTCAGATTTGTATGGGAACTGTGTACGTATCCCACGCAACCGTGCCGTTGGTTGAAAACTCTAAAGTCCACGTGCGTGCGCGTGAGCGCGCAATAACCTGTTTTTGGGGGTAATTGCCTTCAATTTTTTACTCTCGTAAAATAAGTTTTCGGGGGCTCTGTAGGACCATTCTTTAAGCTTTTTGAGCGGTTTTTCGTGGTTTTTCCTTCATTCCTAACCCATTCGCTATTGTTTCTGGAATAAAACCATTTTTTGAAAACCCGCCGGGTTCTGGTGAACAAACTTTACAAAACTAGACGGGGCTCCACGGGTTAAGTCAATTACAACCGAAACTTTAATTTACTTTTGCATTATCATATTTCAATTCGGTTATATAATTATCTAAACCCATATATCCCAATGTTTGGAGTAAGTATGTATTTCACTGTTAAATTTTATATATTAGTAAAAGAGATACACACATACAATATTAAAAGTTATTAATATATGTTTACGTGTGTATTCTCAATAGTCGCCTGTCAACCAGCCTCCCCCTTAACCCCTTCAGCACAATGGCGCCTTTTTACCTTTGATTAAGTTTAAGAAGGACCTATGTTATTCAGAAGTTCTATTGAGATCTTATTTACCCCTTTGGATCCTACAAGTATATTATAAGATAAAGAAAATTGTCTAATTGTAACCAAAATATGATGAAAATAACGTAATCGTGTTAAAGGGGTTAATTACAGTAGCTCACAGTTATCTATTCATATTTTGTAACTAGTCAACTAAAACACACGGCCACACACATTAATTTGACATTACATTACACAATCTTGCATGTTATTTTCTTACTTTAGGAGTCTTTCAACTGCCTCAGCAAACACTGCTCCCTCCGAAATTAACCCCTTCCATACCGGGGATGTGCTATAGTTTCATTACAGCTATATTTCCAAAATTGTGTGCAGATAAGGAAGGATCTGTGGTATTTAGAAGAACTAATTAGACACTCCATGGAGACGCTTCTGCGGGTGGCCACCAGATGGAGAATGGTCGCTTTGGGGACGAACCATAATATTTTTTAGGTCAAAAGAAATATACCAAGATTATGCGTTGTATACTCTTAGCAGCCATTAGTATGATTTTTGAAGCAGTTTTCGTGTGTTTAATTTGTAGCATATTCGCTCTTTGTAAATATAAAACTAGATTTCTGTGAATGTCTCAAACCTTTGTACACAATATATTATCGCTTCAGTTCCTCTATTCAGAGGTTTATGAAGTAAATAATTCATCCAATGTAAGTTTCTTAGAAGTGTTTGACATTATATAGCGCTTAAACCTCACGTAGAGTAGAATATTATAATAGTCCATAAAATAAGACGGCATGCCTGAGAATCTAGGCTCCCTTAGCCCCGCCCCTCACCTCCATTGGCCCGCCCCATGTTTAAATATACCCTTCAAACCGTTCCTGCTAGATCTCTCCGTAGCACAGTCGGTATGGTTCCCGCCAGGGTCCAGAGAATATAGGGTCAACCCACGCGCAGGTACCTGTGAATGAGTGACGTCAGAGTCCCAACGCTCTGCCTGAACCCCTCATATAAGACATCTTGTTTTTGTGATATATTGAACTATGCGTGTATATAGAATCTTATTTAATGTTACAGGACAAAAGAAAACATTAAAATATATCAAGCTTAGTATATTTTACAAATAAATGTACATAAATATGAGGTAATATATTATGGATGATAGCGAGCATACCAATGAATAACATGGAGGCTATAGGCTACACCAAGAAAGTGCTTACATTAACTTCATATGAGAGGGAGAGAGAGTGGGAATGGTTGATACCTGATTAGGGGCTACTTATTCATAAGGAAGGGCATATTATAATGTCATTAGTGAAGGAACGGACACACACGCACACAGACTTGTGTTTGTGTGTGTGGTCAAGCGGTGGTGTGTGTGTTGATCTGAGTGAAAATTTGTGAGTGTATGTGTGTATGGGATAGTGGGAATGAGTGTTTGTGTATGCGTATCTTGCTCACCTTTATCATGACAAAAGGACTGCATTTTACAAACCATGAGTGTGTGTGTTGAATTCTAGCTTGTCAATGTTAAGCTGATAAATCTTTTTAATGCCCTATGAATTTTCCGCCAAGTAGAAGGGACACACACACATACTTATGCACACACACACACACATACACACACACACACACACACACACGCACATACACTTACGCACACTCACTAACACACACACACACACATGCATTTTACAAACTCATGTGTGTGTGTTGGTTGGGGTTAGTTTCTAGCTTGTCAATGTTAAGCTGAATATTTTTCCTAACGTCATACACACAGTCACACACACGCACTACATTTTATAAACTGTGTGTGTGTGTGTGTGTGTGTGTGTGCACGCGCGCTTTTGAATTCTACCTTGCCCATGTTAAGCTAATGATAGTTTCTACTGTCATATTACCAGCTGCCAAATTATCACACCCACATTAGAATTAGAATTAAAACAGCAAGCTACAAGGGCTATGTATTCATTGATTAGTAAATGCAGAACATATAATTTACCAGTTGATATACAGCTGGAATTATTTAAAGCAATGGTTAGACCAGTTATGTTGTACTGTATGCTGCTGAGGTATGGGGACATTATGTTATTAGAAAATTAGAACAGCTTCATTTGAGGTTTTTAAAGCATACATTACATGTTCATAAGTATACTAGTAATGACATGTTGTATGGTGAACTTGGTGAATATCCTATAGACATAAATATTAAGTGTTCAATGATCGGTTACTGGGTGAGATTAATTACTGGTAAAACAAGTACGGTAAGTTAAGTTATATAATGTACAAGTGTTTGTTACATTTGGATCAGGTTGGTGTTTATACTTCACCTTGGTTGAATATTATTGTGTTAAAAGTATTTGTAATGACTGTGGGATGTCTGGAGTCTGGTTGTCACACAATGTAATAACCCCAGCCTGGTTCAGATTGGCAATAGAACAACAGCTTAAAGATCAACGGATAACAAAATGGAATAGTAATTTGTCAAGTAGGGCCATTTGTAGTAGCTATAGAACTTATACATTTGTCTTCAGTATGGAGGATTAACTTGCGAAATTGGATAAGGAAGAGAGACTAGCTATAAGTAAACTGAGAGCAAGTAATAATAAATTACCAGTTAATACTGGTAGACACAGAAACATTGATAGAGAAGACAGGGTATGTACTAAATGTAATGAGAATGTGGTGCAGGACGAATATAATTTGTTGTTTATATGTCAAAATGAGGATATTGTACAGTTAAGGAATAGATATATTTCTCATTACTACAAGCATAACCCAACACAGTATAAATATATACTGTTAATGAATTATACTAACTTAAAATGTATGAGGAATCTGTCACCTCTTCTCAAAAGAACGTTTACTATGTATAGATAGATCAAGTCTTAGGACATTTAATAGTTTGCTTAAGATGTACCAGTGTATTTACGTGTACGCTAATTTAGTTAGCAAAGGCATATTGTATATGTGTAGCATGTAAGGGGCTGTGCTCCATACTTTTTGTAAAAGTCTGAGCAAAATAAACTCCATTCAATTCACACACACACACACACACTGCTCAATTCCTGTAAACTACAAATAGGTAAATACACACACACACACACACACACACACACACACACACACATGTTAGTCCAAAATACTGGGAACTGGGGATATCCATTACGATACTTGTCTAAGTAAAATGGATTGATTATAAAGTAACTAAGACAGGACAACACGAGCGCTGCTCAATTCCTGTAAACTACAAATAGGCAAATAGGTAAATACACACACACACACACACATTGTAATTGTCTCAACTTCTGATGTTAGTTAAGCCTTTGAGTACCAGCTATGTGTTATATTGTATTCTAGCTAGGATATATTAATACGATATTATGCAGCTTCGGAAGGATCTACGGTAGTTAAAAAGGTTGGTTGAGATAGCTGGAAGCCATATTATTGCGAGAGGTCTTTCCTAATCTGAATACAATGATCTAATAGTGGCTACACTATAAAGAAAAGGACATCACCGGTACTTTATGGATTAACTGTATAGTAACTAACATCATAGTTTTTATGCTATATATTTCAAGATAGGTATCTTAGCATTCATAATTCCAAATCATTATCATACCACACACAACTAGAATTATAAAACATCCGCTTTGTTTCACCTGTATGTAAGTGATTGAGTTCTCAAAGTGAATGAACTTACCAACCTCCCACTGACCCCTAGCCTCTGTCCCCACTGTACAAAGTACAAAGGAAGTACAAAGGAGTACAAAGGAAATCAAGCAACAACAGGTCTAGTGACCCTTCTAGGCTGCTTGTCCTCCAAAACACTGAGGATCAAGTGTCCAAACAGTGGTTTAGAGTGGGTAAGGGAACATTGGAAAGGGAACCACTGCCCTGCCACTAACGTGGCAGGACTAGGAAGTTAGTAGGGGACATATGGGTTAGTAACTGAGGGGAGGATAAAATAAAGTTATTCATTTACAAACGCAGTCAGACGCGGGTTTGATGCGAGATACCTGTCTAGGCGGAATTTAAATGAATCAACGGTGCTGCAGTCTATAACGTCTCGGGGAAGCCCATTCCACAAGTTGACAACTCGATTGAAGAAGAAATTCTTAGACTCGTGTGAGTTAAAAGATTTACCAATAATTTTGCAACCGTTTCCCCGCATGTAATTAGATTGGTCGATAGTGAAGTACTTACTACAGTTCATATTGTCGATGCCTTTGATGATTTTGAACACTTGAATTAAGTCACCTCTTAATCTGCGCTGGGTTAAAGGAAATAGATTTAATTCTCTAAGACGCTCTTCGTATGGTTTGTTCTTTAGGCTAGGTATCATTTTGGTAACTCTACGTTGAACTCGTTCTAGCTTGTTTATGTCTTTTTGGTAATAAGGGCACCAGCATTGAACGCAGTATTCCAGAAGAGGGCGGACTAAGGAATTGTAAAGGGTTAGGATTACGTCTTTGGATTTATGCTCAAATGATCTGCCTATAAAGCCAATTATTTTGTTTGCCTTCTTAACAACTTCTGAACATTGTTGACTCGGTTTTAGGTTACTCGATATTGTTACTCCCAGATCGGTTTCTCTGTTTACATTCTTAAGCTGAGTGCCATTCATCGAATAGTTTGCTTTCTCATTTAGGTATCCGATATGTAGTACTTTAAATTTATCCGCATTGAAACTCATTTGCCAAATTTGGGCCCAATGTGACAATTTATCTAGATTGTGTTGCATATCGTCAACTTGATGTTTTGAGAGTACGCTATTTGCAATTTTTGTATCGTCAGCAAATTTTGAGATTGTACAGGTGAGACCCTCATCTATGTCGTTGATGTAAATTAGAAAGAGAATTGGTCCTAGTACCGATCCCTGGGGTACCCCGCTACTTACATTGGTCCATTTAGATGCCTTACCGTTTATGACTACTCTTTGCTTTCTGTCGCTGAGCCAATTGTCTATCCATTTCAACACACCGTCTTGCGCTTCCATGCGATTTTAGTTTTAGCAGTAAATGTTTGTGGGGAACTTTGTCAAAGGCCTTTTGAAAATCAAGGTATATAATATCTACAGCTTTACTCTCATCGTAGAGGTTGAGGATATCGTGGAAGAAGTCTAAGAGGTTTGTTAAACAGGAACGTTTTTTACGAAAGCCGTGTTGAGTATCTTTAAGTATGTTATTTTCCTCTAAGTGATTTACGAGTCTGTCTCTTATGACAGTTTCTAGCATTTTACATACAACTGAGGTTAAGCTAATTGGACGATAGTTACTGGGTAGGGATTTGCTGCCTTTTTTGAATATCGGTGTTACGTTGGCTATCTTCCACTGATCAGGCATAGTTCCAGACTGCAAGGATTTATTGAATAGTAATGTCAGTGGTTTGGAGAGCTCATCCTTAGCTTCCTTTAGAACTCTAGGCGAGATTGTATCAGGTCCAGGCGTTTTATTTACCTTGAGTTTATCTAAACAATTCAATACTTCTCTCTCTGTAACGGTGATATTGCTTAGAACATCTGAATTATCAATATGAATCGGCGATGGTGTAGGGATATCACTGAGGTCTTCTGTTGTAAAAACTGATGCAAAGAAGGTATTGAGGGCATTACTCATTTAATGGGGGAGATGAGTAATGGGGAGAATGACGTCATGCGCGAAAGATAGCGCGTTTTCTTTGAGCGGTGGGTTGACCCTATATTCTCTGGACCCTGGTTCCCACTGATTAAAGAAACTGAGTTCGATCCCACTCGAATTTAGTGTATTATATATTTTTATTTTGTTATATTTTTTATTTTGGTTAGTTTTGTTATATTTTAGGGTTAGGTTAGGTTATGTTTGGTTAATCTAATCTAATCTAATATAATAGTTGTACAGTCACGAACATAAATACTGCGACACCAACCAGATTATGTTCGCCCTTACGTCTCCAAAGGTATTGCTAAACTTTATATTCAAACTCACAATGATTTCTTTATTTCATTCTAGCTACCGTCAGACGACTTTATTCAGCTCAATATAAACCTCTCGTGATGGAATTGACGTTATCTGGTTGTCGTCGCAGCATTTACGCTCGAGACTGTACATTTGAGGGGCGGGGCCAAGGCCAGCCTCCATGGCCTCCCTCCTGCCATATCCTCATGTAAATACGCGTCCATACGTTTAGTGAGTTTTAACGATAGTTTAACTTACTGACAGTAGCTTATTCCACTGTAAACAATTCTACTATAACATGTGTTTATTATATAAACTATTTATATAAGGATTTGGTGCTTAGCAAGTTAACATTCATACTTTGCAAGCAATTTGTGGATTCTCATATATTTTTTTGTTTTCGCCATGTGTAATGATTATAGGGTTATAGTTGATACATATATTAATTGTGTGTGCATAAATATATATGTTACTACCAAAAAAACACCATTTGTGAATGTAGTGTCTTTTAAATAAAGCTGGATATATTGTTGAGTTGCCTAATTTATTACCGCTTGTCCCATGCCCTACGACCACTCTCCATCTGGTGGTCACCCAAAGAAGCTTGCCCGTGGCGGGTCTAATTGAGCTGGTATGAAACCTTTTAATTGTTACACTTCCTTCCTTAATTGAATACAAACTTATAGATATAGCTATTCTCGATTCACTCGAACCATGCCTCTGGCACCTAATTGGGGTTTGTATCGATGCTCATGATTCCCAATCTTATCAATACCGTAGCTCACTGGCCCTGAAGAGTCGCAGAGCTGATAATGTTTTTATTATTATCTTTATTATTCTTTATTCATTCATTATACTAGACACGTGTTAATAATTGTAATGATTACTTAATAATCTACAGTGTTATCCGAATCTTAAGAACCTTGATATATTATATTAAACACATTAATTAATAAGATATACATCATACAGTAAACACAAGCGAGATAAATAAATGATAAACCCAAAATGTAAGCAAGATATGAAGACTGACTGATTTGGCCCACGCTTCTTATAGCCAATCACAGGTCCTGCTTCACTTATTACACATAACAATAGGTAGCGACGGCATTTCATCTCTTGATTGTGTTTAAGGTATTATATTAGTTATTTATATGTTCCGTGTGATACTTCATTGCTCTTAAGGTTTGGATATCACTCTTGATGATCACATTATTATTTGAATTAATTATACTTATTTGTATTTTCCATATATATTCATTAAACTAGATAAATCTTAGTAATTCTAATGATAATGTGATAAGTGATATCCGAACCTTAGGACCTATAAAATATCACATAGAACACCTAAATAACGTAGATATCATACAGTAAACTCAAGCAAGGGAGGAAATGCCGTCACTACCTATTTATATGTATATATGTGTGGAACACAGAGCTAAAATGTTTAGAGTTTGAATATTGCCTCTGACAGGAGGAGGATATTCTTTGGTTTTCCTTGCAACACCATTTACCCCTTGAGGTTCATGACGCATGTTGACAATTTATTGTGGCTCCTTTTAGACGATTTTATACAGCGTAAGAAAGATCTTTTGGAATTAAAAGGGTAAAGATTATCCTAATTAACCTTCTGATTTTCATATACCTTTCCTAATCAGAATAGAATTGCCTAATTATAGCCAGAACACAAATGCATCAACGATCCTAAAGGAATCAAGCCGAGTAAGGCACCAGACTTAAATCCCATGTAATCTGTGTGAGGCAACATGGTCAACAACTGGGAACACGAGAACATGATACATGAAAGTGGTTTATTCGGTTAATATATTCTCATGTAAACTATAATTTTTTAGAAGATATTCAATTATAGAAATAATAGTTCTATATCTATAGTATATTAATCACGAGTGAAGTATCTTAAGTAATGCAGAACAAGCTCTCAAATGAATGGTTATGATAGTTAGACACGCATACGGATAATAAATTGACAAGTAGAACCTGTTTTATCTTTATATTCCTTCATTTACAACCATTTCACACACCCATATTGTTTCTCCCACGCCATCAATCCCATTAGTTTTAATGGTGACACAAGGTTACATTGTTTGTGTTGTAATTATTGATACATTACTTCCAATTATGTGTTTTAATGAAGTGCACGTCCGTAATTTGTTAATAAATAACCTATAACTCAAATTAACAATACTTACACTGCATCATATTATTATAATTATCAATTTTGAAACAAACTGCCTGGGGAATTTAGCATATGGTGAAACAACAACAAACACTTCAGCTTAGGACTCTCTAAAACTGTTTATTTTTGTCTTTATTTTGTTTTCTTATTAAGCAGGTAGCTGGTTAAGTACCGTAAATAAAACCCAGAGCGATGTTTTTTTCTTTTTTGGGTTTTTGTTCCTGGTATACAACGGGTTCTTCCCGTTATTTATTTATGTTGATCGAAGGGACAAGAAGAACGATCAACATAAATAAATACATAAGTGCAGTTCAGTCAAGTATAATATTGGATTGCATGTAATTACACCTAATTAATTTAGACTCTGTTTCATCATAACGTTGGGGCAAAATGCCAATTTGGCATGAAATGTGGGTATATTAATTAAGGCAGTTGACACGAATAATTAAGTCAAACATAAGGCGGTGGAAATGTGTACGACAAAACAGACTATAATTCCTTAAACATGACATATTTATATAACTAAAATATACTATATATATCTATATTAATCACGAGTGAAGTAGCTTAAGGGATGTCGTTGCGTAGCAGATGAATGTCAATATCATAGAGCAGAGGGCCTTGGTGAATCTTACCTAAACCATGAAAAGATACTTTTTATTTACCCTTTCGGGCCCGGGGAAATCTTATATATTTCACTATAGCTATGTTCAGACTATTATATATTGATAAGAAAGAGGCTAGTGTAGTTAAGGTATTATTTGCGAGAGTCAGTAACATTTTAAATAGTAGACAACTTCTTTAGCTCAATACAATCGTCAAATATTTGCCAGAATTGGATGAAAAGAATATCACCGCTACTGAATGAGTTAAACTTCATAATTGTAGCGTTAATTGGATGAAGATACTCATGCCCATACCATTTTAATAAACACCAACCATAGAGACTTATATATACAAGCAAAAAATTAAGGGATAATGAAGTAGGATATAGCTGTAATGGTTAAGGAATCTTGTAAATAATGAACATGTGAGAATTCACCTAATGTAAATATGAATATTGCTGGCCCTCTATGACTTTAAATATTTAATGTCCAGTTAGTTTATAGGTGTTTCAACATAATTGATATTGGGCTAAACAGATCATAAGATAAACCATTTAATTATTATTTATAGTAATATTAATAATAAAATTAGGCTGTCCTCCAAAGAGATTAGATTTACGCTGGAGTGGTAAAGGTATTGTTAAACACGCACTGGAAATGTTATGGGTTTTATTATCGTCTTGTCCAACAATAAGAGTACCGGATTTTGGTTTACCATGCAACACTTCTTTTAACCCCTTCACCACGATGACGTATTTTCGTCATATTTTGGTTACTATTAGACAATTTTCTTTAGCTTATAATCTACTTCTAGGACTCAAACGGGTAAATACGATCTCAATAATCACTCTTAGTAACACAGGTCCTTCTTAAACTGCATAAACTCGTCTGATTATAGCCAGAATCGAAGGTAAGAAGACGTCATCGTGCTGAAGGGGTTAACTAAGAGCACTATTGATATAACCTTATTTATAAACGGTGGTAAATATTTGTAAACAGTTTTTGTTCCTAAATATTGTTATATTGTTTGTAGCTACTAGCTGTCCACACCATCAATTTGCTTAATGTAATTCTCAATCCAATATTTCTCAAATTCATGCTATGAAAAGTAAATGCAAGGTTAGGTTACATATTATAAAATACCGGTACCCTAGTCTTTCTTACACGTGAAATGAATAGATATAGATAGGTAAATTATACTGTATACTGTAAACAATTGTCACGTGTTCGTATATAACTTATACGCGAAGAGTGTCCATATAGGGAAGAACCCGTTGTATACCAGGAACAAAAACCCCAAAAAAGAAAAAAACATCGCTCTGGGTTTTATTTACGGTACTTAACCAGCTACCTGCTTAACCCGGGAGCTGCGGGGAGACTCATAAGAGTTCCCCCGGCGCACTGCGGGGAGACTCTTATGAGTGAGTGAGAAAAAAAAATCAACTTTTGACATCGAAAAAAAAAAATATATATATATTTTTGTATTTTTTATTTTTTTTTGGCCCCTGGGCCATGCAAAATCTCAGTCCTCTACCTCCCCTCCTTCCCCACTTTCCTCCTCTCCTTTAGTTATCACCTATTTTCCCTGTTATTCCCTTATTCTGAGGTATATTTTCGTGCTAACATTAGCGAGTTGCAAGCAGGGTGTTGTCATCACTGATGGCAAGCGAGTGCAAGAGAGAGAGAGAGAGTATCGATCGACTGTGTCCCAGTGGCCTTGGGGGAAATTGGCGGGAAAGCAGATTGCCTCACCCATACATTATACAACTCGCGGGCTATATCTCCGATTTTGTCCATCCAAACGCTGTTTTCACTCGTTTTATTGTTGTTTCAGGTTAATACCTTTATAATCAACCCATAATAGGCGCATATGGATAAGTATTAATGCTATTAATGGCACAATGAATATTTTAGTGACGGAAACACCTCAAATACGTCAGCACAGGGGGACGTTTCCAATTACCCCCATGCGCACTTCAGAGGTTAATAAGAAAACAAAATAAAGACAAAAATAAAGAGTTTTAGAGAGTCCTAAGCTGAAGTGTTTGTTGTTGTTTCACCATATGCTAAATTCCCCAGGCAGTTTGTTTCAAAATTGATAATTATAATAATATGATGCAGTGTAAGTATTGTTAATTTGAGTTATAGGTTATTTAATAACAAATTACGGACGTTGTTACGATCCAGGTTCTTAAAGACACAGGGCTCTTCAACATTGGACTAGATAATGGCAAAAAGCAACAACGGTAACACTAGATCCAACCCCTGCCTTAAACACTGGAAAACAAAACACCATTACCGCCCTGAGTCGTGCCTGGACAACGAGGTATCCTATGACTCGGTAACTGGTGCACACACACTAGGCTGACGCTCAATGAAACAGCCTATTCTCAAACAGTAAAAGATTACTCGATTAGGTTAAAAACAAAAAAATAGTTAACGTGATTAATTAACGTTACGGTAGATACTCAAATAACTGGCACTCCTGTATTAAAGAAAGTGCAATGCTAGTCCTGCAACATCAACTGGAAACTTCTGAAATAAGTCTGATGCTGGGAAGATGTTCGTAAAGAATCTTGAACAATTATAATGCAGAATACGGGTCACAATAAATGCTAGGACATATAGTAATAATAGGCAGGCGAATAATAAAGACTGCGCAAAGGTAGTAATGCTCGACAACTAAAGAAATGCTTTGTGACACAACGCAACAGCCTACTCGGGTTGTGCAACTCAACAACAACCTCGGCTCAAAAGTGCAGTGAATAATAATGTTGCATACATATAAAAATGGGGCTTATCTCTAACCAGTGTCTGCTCAGTTAATAAAGTCTAGCTGGGGTATCAAGGCAGGGCAACAATGGGCGAGCATGCGGCTCGTAGCCTAACGTTGTCCGAGGGTGGTATAATGAAGATTACGTTATATGACGGGGATGCTTTCTTGATAAATCCAGGTCTCTAGTACCTAGCTCTATCCTGGCGATCCCTCAGAAGTCAACACAAAGAGGCAGCACTATGTTGTGAGGGATAGGCTATGGCCCTCTCACACCACAGCGCTGTGCTCGCAAAGTAAACCAACCCGAAGACAACTTAGGCTCCCACAGTACCTGTCGATGTCGTGCAGAGCTTAGCTAACACTGCACACATCGGAGACAACGACACAGTAACCTTACCCCTAGTCTAGCTTTAGATAACCAAGAAGAATCACTCAACACCCTGCAAGGGAGACATATACCGGTCGACAACCTTCCCGAGAGAGGACACATACGGAAAAGTCCGTCTCTCTAACCCTCAATAAAGCATAATACCTCCTTAACCTAATACATGGAAATATCTGAGAGCTTCGCGTACAATACGACTGGTCGACGGTGAACGTCTATGCTGAAACCAGAAGGGATGTTGAGTTTAATAAAGATTAGAGAATGAGAAAGGAGAAGTCGAGAGAGAGAAATAGTATGCAAAGTAGCGAGTATGGGGGACAGAATTGCAATGGATGTAGGCGATACGCGTGTCAGGCAAGCTCTGAGCTGGTAAAGAACACGAGGCAGCGACGGGAAGGGACTAGTTGACCACCCGGCCACCAACGCCGTCAGCGCCCAATCGAGCCGCGTCATAGCTCACCTCGCTGCCGGGTGTACCCCCTCACACTCTCTCGCTCGCCTCCCACACAAGCAAAAACCATTTCTAGACTGTCTGTGGCAACACGACACTAATGAAATAAAGCAGATCATTCTAGGACAACTGTAGCCTATCCCCCCATCCTGGCGAGCGCTAGCGAGCTGCAATGCCCCACGCAACCATTCTGCTAACGCCGGGAGGCGTCACACCCCCCCAAGATATGGGACACTCGACCATGAGCCCATATCTGAACAGGCAGAATGTCGCTAAAATCTGCCACTCCTAACCACTCTGCCACTCATGGAATGCAAGCTCAGTCTCCTCAAAAAAAAAATACAACAACATTTTATATATAAAAAATCTTATCACCCTTCCCAAATATAATACATTAATTCATAACATCCCAGAGCGAGCTTTAAGAAGCACAGCCTACTGAGGGAAAATCATCTGCACTCAGTACTCAGCTACAATATTATCTTAAAATTAATTATTAAAAGAAAGTTTTTATTTAATTTTTCATATTTTATTTTAATGTTGTTTTTTGGCGGCTACTATAGATGTAGCCTAATTTTCTTCTAATCAAAGCCAACAACTCCTGCCCTGCGACCCTACGCTGATGCTACACACGCGAGCCAACAAGCACCAGCGGAAAAACACACCGCGAGCCAAGACAGGAGGCTATACCAACATACTGTGGTAGCCTACCCCGGATCCTCCACCCACGACAGACACTGACTGAACAGCGAGGGTTCTCCTGCAAACAAAGCCAAAACATTATCAGTGCCCTTAGCATGCCACACATCAAACTTGTGTTGCGGAAGCACAACAACACTTGACACTGATAAACTGCCCAGTTCATCGCAAGACTGGCACTTCTCTTCGCTCTTTCCGGCAACGGGGCCTGCCAATAACCCTTCACTAGTTCTACCTTCGTGATGAGCGAGGCAGCCCCGAAGCGGTCTATGGTGTCGTCAACTCTGGGTAATGGATAGGCGTCTGTCAGGGATAATGCTTCCACACTCTTGCAATCAACATACACACGGACTCTGCCACCAAACTCACGTTGCAAAGCCACTGGCAACGACCACTCACGACATCCCTCATCCCTCAGACCCCCTCTCCACACGCCGTCCAGCTCCGCCTTCACAACAGGCTGTCGAGCAGGATTCACACGGTAGGGAACCAACTCGAGCCTTGCACTGTCTCCAGCCTCCATGTCGGATTCCACCCCGTACATAAGGCCTGGAGAAGCAACAAACATGCGGACGGACTGCCACAGCCTAGTAAACAACTCCTCTTGTCGCTCAGGAACAAGAGGTTGAAACTTATCTCGCAGAACAATATGCCTAGTTCCCTCCCACATCTCCTTCACCATATGGAGAGGAGCCCTCACCTGATGCCCGAAAACAAGCTCATTCGGACTGAAACCGACTCTCTCCAGGTAATTCTCTTGCCGCGAACAAAACATACGGCAGACCAAGGTCCCAATCCTTTCCATTCTCTGCGCAGTAACATCGAAGCATGCTTTTCAGCGTGGCATGCCACCTCTCCAACACCCCTTGACTCTCCGGGTGATACGCAGAAGAGACGACAGTGCTGATGCCATGCTGAATCATACTTTGTTTGAACAGATTAGATGTAACACTAGAACCTTGGTCCGATTGCACCTCTTGCGGGTAACCATACCGCGAGCAATACCAGAGCAGGTTCCGGACAACAGTTTTCGCCGTGCCATTTCTCATTGGATATGCATCAGGATAACGAGTGGCCACATCCATGATAGTTACTAGAAATTTATTACCGGCACTAGTAGGGGGTAGGGGTCCGACCATATCAATGATGACCTTACTGAAGGGCGGTCCACTGACAGGAATGGGGTGCAACGGGGCTCTCGGAATTGTTTGGTTAGGTTTTCCAACCCTCTGGCACGTATGACACCTTGCTATCCAGGTTACCACCTGCCCCTTCAACCCCGGCCACTAAAACAATTTTTCTAAAGCCGCCACCATTTTTCTCACCCCTAGATGTCCTGCCAGTGGTATGTCATGCGCCAACCTCAGTAGGCTATCCCTGCACTCCCGTGGCACCACCAACTGGTCCACTACTCCGGACCCCTCTTGCCAACTACGTTTAGGGTCTTGAAAACGCCTATAGAGGATGCCTTTTAAATTAAAAAAATCTCCTGGCTGTGCATCGCCGTCCTCATCGAGTTCTACAGCTCCATTAGCACACGTTTGGAGCTCAGGGTCCTCTAGTTGCAACCGACGTATATCTGAGGGTGCCAAGCGATCTAACTGCTCCCGGAGCAATGCATGACCTTCCCCGATACTGGGCTGCTCCCTCTGTCTCTCTCGATGTACATAACGTTGCTGTCGTGGAGACTCGTCATGCCCAGCCTCATCACTCTCGATGACAGGCCCAGGGGCTACTCCAGAATTAAGTAATGGTGCTAATACTGAATCACCCAGGAGAGCCGCCGAGTCAATACTCTTAAAACCAACTCCAGCTTTAGCCTCCTCCTGTTGATCGTTCCTCCGCTGGTCTGAAGACGGAGGACTAGGCTGTGACACTTTAGCTGCCCGAGCTCGGGTGACAACACATGCCATTGGTTGTGTCTGGCACCGCTCGACCCACTCTTGCTCTTCCCTACTCACGTCGACCGGCCTCTCGGCAACGACTAAGGGTAGAACCTCAGAAGCGGGCATTGCAAGGTCGTTGCCGAGAAGAAGGTCGACGCCCTCCACTGGCAGTTTCTCCACAATCCCGACATCCAATTCACGTGCCACACCATCCACCTCCAACTCCAACCGCACCCGCGGGTATGACCGAGTTGCATTAATACCCTGCACCAATACCACCCGAGCCGCGTTTATAGGGTAGCAAGTCAAGTTTTTCATCAGAGACTGGGAAGCACCTGTATCACGCAAGACCTCTACTCCATACTTGCGCCCCGCCCCCATCACGCAACCCCGCCCTCTATGGTCGCAAAAAACATCCTGAGCAGGGTTCGAGCCTCCCAGGTGCTTCTGCATTGGCTGTGCCTCAGCCTCTGACGAACTGCCCCGGGCAAACTCAGACGACTTCGGAGACACACCAATGTTGCAGGCCAAAGACACAGCTGCTGTAGGTGGTTTGCTAGGACAGACTCTTGCAAAGTGCCCCTTTTTATGACAATGATAACACTCCAACTCCCCTTTGGGCTTCCCTTGGTACTGGGAAGGGCCCGGCCCCTTCTTAAACGGGACGGTGCTAGTCTTGTGGTCAGTCTTGGTATCATGGCTCTTGTACTTGTTTGCATAAGGTATATCACTAACTCGGGGGGGTGGGGCGTCACGCCCCTTGTTACCTGCCTCACTACGCTGGGCAGACCCACACCCACGAATTAGTGATAGCCAGAGGTCAGCCATCTCAGCTGCCTCCTGTAGAGTTTTTGGTTGCTTTTCTTTCAGGTTTAACGTCAGGTCGCCGCCCGTGCATTTGAAAAACTGCTCTAAAAGCACCAACTGTTTAATGTCGTCAAACGTAGTAGCTTTCTCCGACTTCAGCCAATTCCCAAAAGCATCGGACAGCTCCCGGGCATGTTCCAAAAAGGTACTCTCCCGACCCTTGGTAACACCCCGGAACTTCAACCTGTACGTCTCTGGTTGTAGTTCGTATGCTCTCAGGACAGCCTCCTTGAGTTCCTCGCAGATAATACACGACTCTATCGGCAATGCATCATAAGCCCTGAGTCCCTTGCCCACAAGTCTAGAGGAAACAAGGGCTGCCTACTTCTCCCCAGGCCACTGGTGTTCCTGGCACTTCTTCTCGAATCTCATGAAAAATTCGGTGACACCCGACTCATCAAATACAGGGACTACCTTCAACAGGTGCGACAAAGACTGATCATGCCCACAATTCCCACCACCGAGACGTTGCCCTGTTGTTTCCACCCGAGTCTTCTCAAGATCGATATCTGCACGGTACCTGGTAGACTCAGCCTCCGACTCGGATTTTATTCTCGCAAGTTCGAGATCAGTCTGTTGTTCAACCTTAGCCAGACGTTCCTCACGCTCAGCCTGCATCTTAGCCATCTCAAGCTGGAAGAGCATTTCTGTAGTGAAACTTTGAGGAGGAGGTGCAACTATTGGAGGCCCACCCAGCGATCCTAAACCACGCTGCCAGCGGCTATCGGCCTGCGGGAACGTACTAA
This sequence comes from Paralithodes platypus, assembly GCA_032716605.1. Classification (NCBI taxonomy): domain Eukaryota; kingdom Metazoa; phylum Arthropoda; class Malacostraca; order Decapoda; family Lithodidae; genus Paralithodes; species Paralithodes platypus. Next base: position 22,451,215 of record CM064578.1, read on the forward strand.
ACTCCGGCATCCTAGAGGTCCCGATGGGAGTAGAGTGGAGGGGGGGCTCGAGCAGAAGTCCCCGAGCACCCTCTCCACCCTGGACCTCACTAGCCGCCCCCAGTACGCAAACCCTCAAGTCGTTCTTCTTGATGCCATGAGCCACCTTAAGCCCCATGAGGGGAGCCAAACACTGTAGACCATACTTGCTAATTCCCTCTAGTCGATCAGCTGTTATAGGCACCTCCAAAAACTTCTTTGCGGCCTCCTCACTAGTTACTAACCCCCCTGGTATCTGCCCATCAGAGCCTGCATCATTCCCTGAACCCTCAGAATGATCTGATTGGTCTCCCATTGTGTCCACCACAAATTCTCACGTTTATAAAAAAAAAAAAAAAGTACCCAAGCTCCTATGTAGCACTATTCACTTGCCAAAAATGTCTGAAGATTCTCAAGTGCTATACTACTTTGCCAAAAAAAAATCTAAAGTGCCCACTATATTCCTCAATAAAACAAATGACCACAACAATCCTGCAATTATCTCTTAGTTCACAAGATCCTGAGCTAGGTCGCCATTTGTTACGATCCAGGTTCTTAAAGACACAGGGCTCTTCAACATTGGACTAGATAATGGCAAAAAGCAACAACGGTAACACTAGATCCAACCCCTGCCTTAAACACTGGAAAACAAAACACCATTGCCGCCCTGAGTTGTGCCTGGACAACGAGGTATCCTATGACTCGGTAACTGGTGCACACACACTAGGCTGACGCTCAATGAAACAGCCTATTCTCAAACAGTAAAAGATTACTCGATTATGTTACACAAAAAAAGATAGTTAACGTGATTAATTAACATTACGGTAGATACTCAAATAACTGGCACTCCTGTATTAAAGAAAGTGCAATGCTAGTCCTGCAACATCAACTGGAAACTTCTGAAATAAGTCTGATGCTGGGAAGATGTTCGTAAAGAATCTTGAACAATTATAATGCAGAATACGGGTCACAATAAATGCTAGGACATATAGTAATAATAGGCAGGCGAATAATAAAGACTGCGCAAAGGTAGTAATGCTCGACAACTAAAGAAATGCTTTGTGACACAACGCAACAGCCTACTTGGGTTGTGCAACTCAACAACAACCTCGGCTCAAAAGTGCAGTGAATAATAATGTTGCATACATATAATTATGGGGCTTATCTCTAACCAGTGTCTGCTCAGTTAATAAAGTCTAGCTGGGGTATCAAGGCAGGGCAACAATGGGCGAGCATGCGGCTCGTAGCCTAACGTTGTCCGAGGGTGGTATAATGAAGATTACGTTATATGACGGGGATGCTCTCTTGATAAATCTAGGTCTCTGGTACCTAGCTCTATCCTGGCGATCCCTCAGAAGTCAACACAAAGAGGCAGCACTATGTTGTGAGGGATAGGCTATGGCCCTCTCACACCACAGCGCTGTGCTCGCAAAGTAAACCAACCCGAAGACAACTTAGGCTCCCACAGTACCTGTCGATGTCGTGCAGAGCTTAGCTAACACTGCACACATCGGAGACAACGACACAGTAACCTTACCCCTAGTCTAGCTTTAGATAACCAAGAAGAATCACTCAACACCCTGCAAGGGAGACATATACCGGTCTACAACCTTCCCGAGAGAGGACACATACGGAAAAGTTCGTCTCTCTAACCCTCAATAAAGCATAATACCTCCTTAACCTAATACATGGAAATATCTGAGAGCTTCGCGTACAATACGACTGGTCGACGGTGAACGTCTATGCTGAAACCAGAAGGGATGTTGAGTTTAATAAAGATTAGAGAATGAGAAAGGAGAAGTCGAGAGAGAGAAATAGTATGCAAAGTAGCGAGTATGGGGGACAGAATTGCAATGGATGTAGGCGATACGCGTGTCAGGCAAGCTCTGAGCTGGTAAAGAACACGAGGCAGCGACGGGAAGGGACTAGTTGACCACCCGGCCGCCAACGCCGTCAGCGCCCAAGCGACCCGCGTCATAGCTCACCTCGCTGCCGGGTGTACCCCCTCACACTCTCTCGCTCGCCTCCCACACAAGCAACATTTATATTATAGCGAATATAAAATATAAGGCGCGGTCAGAGACCAAAACAAAGACCATTTCTAGACTGTCTGTGGCAACACGACACTAATGAAATAAAGCAGATCATTCTAGGACAACAGTAGCCTATCCCCCCATCATGGCGAGCGCTAGCGAGCTGCAATGCCCCACGCAACCATTCTGCTAACGCCGGGAGGCGTCACAACGTGCACTTCATTAAAACACATAATTGGAAGTAATGTATCAACAATTACAACACAAACAATGTAACCTTGTGTCACCATTAAAACTAATGGAATTGATGGCGTGAGAGAAACAATATGGGTGTGTGAAATGGTAGTAAATGAAGGAATATAAAGATAAAACAGGTTCTTCTTGTCAATTTATTATCCGTATGCGTGTCTGTAACTATCATAACCATTCATTTGAGAGCTTGTTCTGCATCACTTCAGATACTTCACTCGTGATTAATATACTATAGATATAGAACTATTATTTATATAATTGAATTACTTCTAAAAAATTATAGTTTACATGAGAATATATTAACCGAATAAACCACTTTCATGTATCATGTTCTCGTGTTCCCAGTTGTTGACCATGTTGCCTCACACAGATTACATGGGATTTAAGTCTGGTGCCTTACTCGGCTTGATTCCTTTAGGATCGTTGATGCATTTGTGTTCTGGCTATAATTAGGCAATTCTATTCTGATTAGGAAAGGTATATGGAAATCAGAAGGTTAATTAGGATAATCTTTACCCTTTTAATTCCAAAAGATCTTTCTTACGCTGTATAAAATCGTCCCTTGAGGTTCATGATGCATGTTGACAATTTATTGTGGCTCCTTTTAGACGATTTTATACAGCGTAAGAAATGGTGTTGCAAGGAAAACCAAAGAATATCCTCCTCCTGTCAGAGGCAATATTCAAACTCTAAACATTTTAGCTCTGTGTTCAACACGTAATATCTCTACCACACATATATACATATAAATAGGTAGTGACGGCATTTCCTCCCTTGGTTGTGTTTACTGTATAATATCTACGTTATTTAGGTGTTCTATGTGATATTTTATAGGTTCTAAGGTTCGGATATCACTTATCACATTATCATTAGAATTACTAAGATTTATCTAGTTTAATGAATATATATGGAAAATACAAATAAGTATAATTAATTCAAATAATAATGTGATCATCAAGAGTGATATCCAAACCTTAAGAGCAATGAAGTATCACACGGAACATATAAATAACTAATATAATACCTTAAACACAATCAAGAGATGAAATGCCGTCGCTACCTATTGTTATGTGTAATAAGTGAAGCAGGACCTGTGATTGGCTATAAGAAGCGTGGGCCAAATCAGTCCGTCTTCATATCTTGCTTACATTTTGGGTTTATCATTTATTTATCTCGCTTGTGTTTACTGTATGATGTATATCTTATTAATTAATGTGTTTAATATAATATATCAAGGTTCTTAAGATTCGGATAACACTGTAGATTATTAAGTAATCATTACAATTATTAACACGTGTCTAGTATAATGAATGAATAAAGAATAATAAAGATAATAATAAAAACATTATCAGCTCTGCGACTCTTCAGGGCCAGTGAGCTACGGTATTGATAAGATGGGGAATCATGAGCATCGATACAAACACCAATTAGGTGCCAGAGGCATGGTTCGAGTGAATCGAGAATAGCTATATCTATAAGTTTGTATTCAATTAAGGAAGGAAGTGTAACAATTAAAAGGCTTCATACCAGCTCAATTAGACCCGCCACGGGCAAGCTTCTTTGGCTGACCACCAGATGGAGAATGGTCGCATAGCCGCAGGGCATAGGACAAGCGGTAATAAATTAGGCAACTCAACAATATATCCAGCTTTATTTAAAAGACACTACATTCACAAATGGTGTTTTTTTGTTAGTAACATATATATTTATGCACACACAATTAATATATATATCAACTATAACCCTATAATCATTACACATGGCGAAAACAAATATATATATGAGAATCCACAAATTGCTTGCAAAGTATGAATGTTAACTTGCTAAGCACCAAATCCTTATATAAATAGTTTATATAATAAACACATGTTATAGCAGAATTGTTTACAGTGGAATAAGCTACTGTCAGTAAGTTAAACTATCGTTAAAACTCACTAAACATAATGGACGCGTATTTATATGAGGATATGGCAGGAGGGAGGCCATGGAGGCTGTCCTTGGCCCCGCCCCTCAAATGTACAGTCACGAGCGTAAATGCTGCGACGACAACCAGATAACGTCAACTCCATCACGAGAGGTTTATATTGAGCGGAATAAAGTCGTCTGACGGTAGCTAGAATGAAATAAAGAAATCATTGTGAGTTTGAATATAAAGTTTAGCAATACCTTTGGAGACGAAAGGGCGAACATAATCTGGTTGGTGTCGCAGTATTTATGTTCGTGACTGTACAACTATTATATTAGATTAGATTAACCTAACATAACCTAATAGTATAATTATGGTGTTATGTAATTTCGTGGAAATTTCATATAGATTTTTGCCAATGTGTTTTTTTTGAATGATTATGACCCATTATCTACAAAAATCGTGTTTGGCATTTTTTTGGATGCCATCTTGGAATAATGGCGGCCATCTTGAATTTTCGGCATAAAATATGGATATTTTGCTCATCTGTGCAAATTCTAAGCCCTTTATACATTATATTTTGTTTAATTATTAACACAAATGATGACTAAGATGTTTGTATCATGAAATATAGTCATGGCATTCAATATTTTGAATGACAGGACATATACAGACCTCTAAATCCAAGATGGCGGCTAATTTTACGAGAATTTGTTCATTTGCTTTTTTGTTTTTTCTAATTGTTTTTTCTTTGTTCACAGAACATGGAAACCAAGCGACGCAAGATAGAAAACAACTACAGACAGTGCATCGTATGTCAAGAAAATACAAATGAAACTGTCAGTACACCAAAGCCAGACAGCTATATTTGTTTCCTGGAGTTTGTAAGAGAAAGGTCAGACTACGGAGAACAAAAATACATATCTATGTCGCAACGTCTGGTTAATCTGGAGCCGCAAGATCTTCAAACTAACAGTGCAGTGTGGCACCAGAAATGCTATGCTGAGGCCACGAACAAAACAGACATACAGCGAGCCAAGACCCGCCACAGCAAAGCCCTCGAGAAGGGTGATACCACAGTACTGATCAGACGAAAAGGTCGGCCACCGAGCAGTCGTACACCAAGTGTTCCATCTACGTCACATACAGGATCACAACGGAAAGTAACACGTTCGTCCATTCCAAAGGTGCGAAAAGAATTGTGTTTCTTCTGTCAAAGAGCGACAGCCTAAAAGACTCACATGTGCCAAACCGAAAACATTGGGCAGCAAATAGCAGCTGTGGTAAAAGAAAGTGACAACACAACCTGGAAAATAAACTATTCGGAACTGCTGAATGAGAAAGATGCTTTGTCGAGAGACTTACTGTATCATAAGTCATGTATGACCATTGAATGGCAGAAGCTAACAACTCGCAGAAAGCAGGAAACAACACTGGAATTTGATGCTGAAATTCCAGATATTGAAGGTGACAGAAAGTTTATTGCTGCAGAGGTACATTTTTTCAGTCAGCTGCAGGACCGGACATCTTCTGGAGAATTTATTCCAGTCAGTGAAGCGCAGAATGACTATCAACAAATCATGCATCAGCATAATCTCCCACATACAGTTTCTCGTCAGTGCCTGAAGGAAAAGATCCAACAGCATGTTGACGGTGTTGCCTTCACAAGTTCTGCCAATCCAGCAAAATCAGATTTGATCCATTCTTCCGGTGTTGCTGACGCCGCAATACGGCAAACTTCAACTTTGAATGACAAAGAAGAGATGACTACAATACTCAAATGCGCAAAAATAGTCCGCACAGCTATTGACCAATCCAAGCCATGGGAGTTTGAGGGCTCAATCAGCAACCAAGAAAATTTCATCCCAAATGAGTTGATCTGGCTGTTGAAATGGATCGTTGAGGGTGACACAGCAGTTGTTTCAGAAGTCCGAAGTCAAGAAGTACATTCTAGATGCACAAACTTGGCTCAAATGATAATTCAGAGCCACAAAACCAAGAGGCAGATCATGCACCAACCTAAGTCTTGTGCAAGCTCATTTCGAAGCAGAAAAGAGACTCCCCTCACTTTAGGGCTATCACTGCACTTCTATCATGCCAAAAGAGGCAAGAACACGATAGACATATTGTCAAATACTGGAGCTGGAGTATCATATCATCATGCTACAGAACGCGTTGGTCAGCTTGCAGCTGCTGTCCAGGAAAACATGGCGGACAACCAAGGTGTCTATGTACCCCCTAACCTTTTTGTTGGGCAGCCACTCAGGGCATCAATAGACAACATCGACGCACAAGTAGATACTACAGATGGAAATAATTTGTTTCATGCGCTTTCTTCAGCTGTCTATCAAACTCACGTTGACAATGGTGAAGCTGCCAAAATCTCAAAGCCTTTGCATCTGAAACCTCATGGTGCCTCTAGTACACTGAAAGATGTACCAAAGACTGGAGTGGCCTTGAGCCCTTGTACCATAACAGGGACTCCAAAGCCAACATTGAGCCCCAATTACGTGGAGTTTGAGCCGCTACAGCACCAGGACTGCTTGGCGGACTCATCAGCGCAGGACACTGCTTGGCTATTGGCTCGATATATCAACAGATCAAATGTACCAGAATCTACTGATCCAAGTGAAGTCGCAAATACTCAGCAAGTCCCACTGTGGTCCGCGTTCAATTCACTACTGTCCGTGTCAACCAAAAAGATAGATAACATCCATGCACTCCCGCTGATAAATGCTCCACCACAGGACTGGGACACCTTGGTTACAGCGTTGGTTGGACTTAACAAACTCAACCAGATGGTAGTAGGTGATAATCGTCCACAAGCTGTGTGTCTATGGCTTGATATGGATCTCAGCGTCGCAGTGGAGCCATGCTTTCCAGGGGAACAGAATACAAAGTCGACAGAAACACGCGTATTAAAGATCTCAATAAATTCCTCAGTAGTACCAAGACGAAGGAGCTTCTGACAATATTCTTGGCCCAACAGATTGTTGTGAACTGCACAGCAGACGTAACCAGTATCACTTGTCAAGGTGTCCAGTCCAACACATCTGGCAGTTGTCATGCTGCCAAGCATGACGAGGCGGATACGTTGCTGATATACTACGCCAGTGAAGCACGCAAACTTGGACTTACTGTTCACATCTACTCCCAGGACACAGATGTGCTGGTACTTGCCATACACAATTTGGCAGTCTTAGGCGAGGATGCAGCTATGATAATGGGCACTGGAACCAATCGACGTGTACTGCCTTTGTTGCCTATCCAAAATGCACTTGGTGAGGAACGTGCTCAAGCCTTGATGGGATTTCATGCCATAAGCGGGTGTGACATAACTGGAAGGATATTCGGCAAGAGCAAAACTTCATGGTGGAAGGCGTTTATGGACTGTGGTGATGACATTGTTGGTGCACTTGCTCGTCTGGGACAGGAGAGTGAACCATCCTGTGAAGTGCTGGGTCTTTGTGAAGCATTCATCTGCAAGTTACTCGGTCCAAAGAACGCAGATATTAGTCAAGCTGCGGCACTCAGATGGTTTAATTTTCGTGGACTCAACACCAAACAAGGAATCGAGAAGCTGCCCCCAACACAAGGATCATTGCATCAGCACATTCGACGGGCACATTACCAGTGCTTAATCTGGAGGCAGGCCTTAATTCCACAACCAACCGTTCCAGCACCAACTGAATTGGGATGGTCCATCAGTGGCACTTCGGGACATTTCGTTCCCAAGTTAAGCAGAATACCTCTGGCTCCAGATTCCCTCTTACAGTTGGTTCGGTGTAAATGCACAAAGAGTCAATGTAGTGGGTGATGTTCCTGCCGCGAAAACCAAATGCCCTGCACCGAGTTGTGCAAGTGTGATCCAGATGGATGTAAAAACTTGGCTGATGTGGGCGAAGCTAGTGACGAATCTGACACTGAATGAGTATCAGACTTGACATGAACTTGTCTCAGGAACATAACATAGTAACTGTTCTTTTATTTAAACAATCAAAGTGTCTCATTTTTGCAACAGAGGTTAACTGTCATACTGTCATTTGATAAAAAAATACCAAAAAAATTATAAATCTGATGGCAAGTAAAAGTATTATATAAACGTATTTTACAATCATTTCTTCTCACAGAATTTGACTTATGATAAAATAATAAAAAAATACTGCTTTACTCATTGCATTGATATGCACAAATATAGGGTACATCACACTTCACACCCCCATAGACAGTCAAACAGTTCGAAACTTGTGCAATTTGCGGCAAAAAAAATATGTTTTTGGCGATACCACCCGATCTTCTTTAACAGGCTAAAAAAATGTCAAGATGACCTCAGAAAAAATGCCAAACACATTTTTCATGCTCCAAGTACTCTAGGCTAACAAAAAAAACACATTGGTAAAAATCAATATGAATTTTCCACGACAGCCAAAAATGTGACATAGCAGCATGTACTATAACCTAACCCTAAAATATAACAAAACTAACCAAAATAACAAATATAACAAAATACAAAATATATAATACACTAAATTCGAGTGAGATCGAACTCGGTTTTTTTAATCAGCGGGAACCAGGGTCCAGAGAATATAGGGTCAACCCACCGCTCAAAGAAAACGCGCTGTCTTTCGCGCATGACGTCATTCTCCCCACAGTGGGGACAGAGGCTAGGGGTCAGTGGGAGGTTGGTCAGTTCATTCACTTTGAGAACTCAATCACGAACATACAGGTGAAACAAAGCGGATGTTTTATAATTGTAGTTGTGTGTGGTATGATAATGATTTGGAATTATGAATGCTAAGATACCTATCTTGAAATATATAACATAAAAACAATGATGTTAGTTACTATACAGTTAACCCATAAAGTAGCGGTGATGTCCCTTTCTTTATAGTGTAGCCACTATTAGACCATTGTATTCAGATTAGGAAAGACCTCTAGCAATAATATGGCTTCCAACTATCTCAACCAACATTTTTAACTACCGTAGATCCTTCCGAAGCTGCATAATATCGTATTAATATATCCTAGCTAGAATACAATATAACATGTAGCTGGTACTCAAAGGCTTAACTAACATCAGAAGTTGAGACAATTACAATGTGTGTGTGTGTGTGTGTGTGTGTATTGTTACGACTGAGGTTTAAATATATCGGGGCTCTTATTCATTGGACTAGTAATGGCATAAATGCTACAACGGAAAGCGCTATATCCAACCTCTGATGTATATTCCCAGTGAACAAAGAACACAAATACTCTCCAGAGTTCTATATGCAATAATAGGTTATCAAACTCTCAATAAATGTGCGTCTACTCAAGGCTTAATGTTATGTGAAAACAGCCTATTACTACCTATAACTGAAGGGGCTTGGTTATGGTATGCAAAGTAAGGTGGTAAGAGACGTTACAGCTTACGTTACTTTAGTCAATAAATGTCAGGCACTCCTGCATAAAAGAAAGTGCACTAAAGTCCTTCAACACCAACAAGGAAACCTCTTTAAATGTTAGATGCTATCAAGATGCTCGAATCGGAAATGGAACCCAAAAAGGCAGGCAGCGGAACAATGCTCGTGCAGGCTATGCACACAAAAGGCAGGATATATAATGCAGTCGGAGCCAAGAATATCCTAAACGCTACAACAATAATAATAATCGCCACGACAATGCAGTCTTCCTATCAACAAAAAGAGCCTAAGTCGTTTGTGTCTCAATACATCAAACTAAGCTGCGAAATGCTTGTGTAATCATAAACGGGTATGCATAATAAGAGTAATTGGTTTAATATACTTAACCCGTTGAGCCCCGGCTAGTTATAATATTTTGTTCACCCCAGTCCCAAGCCATTTTCACTTCTTTTTTTGTTTGCTAAAATGGAAGACAAGGATGAGAACTGAAAAAAAAAAAAAAAAAATCACCTCTGATATATTTTTTTTGGGGGGGGCGGTGGGGGGTTGGGGGGGGGGGAGCCTCAAAAAAATGTGTTGAGCCAAAATGGAAGAGAATGGTGAGAAATGAAGAAAAAATTAAAAAAAAAAACTCGGTCATTTGGGGGGGCTGGGGGGGGGGGGGGATCGAAAGTTCGTCTCCCCCGCATGACCACCCGCCCGGGACCACTAGGGTAAAAACTGAGTATGGCATTGTACGGCATACATCCTAAGGAGTGTCTCACATAAATCTCAAGCCTCTAGCTCCCATACGACCGGAGTAATGAAGGTTCAAAGTGGCGGTGAACTAACGGTGTAAAGTATCCCCACTAAGCCCACCACCACCAGCCGCGCGGCTGTCTTGGCCCGCTCACACCTACCGGCCCGGCTCCCACACACACTACGGTACCTCCCCCTCCTATTCTCCCGCCATTTCCTACCTTACGAGCCACGTAACTGATTTTAATATGTCGGACGCACGTGATGCGTCTCTGGGAGTTGGTGATCGAACACTGCCGACGCTGGGTCTCACTGGGTTAATATCTACTATGACTGATAAAGTCTAGCTAGAGTCAATGATACGAGATACTGGTGCGCATGGCATGCCGCATAGCCTAGTGCAAATCTCAAGTCTGTGCGTCAAATATTACGTTATAGTAAAGGGTAGCTCTCTTGAGAAACCTTAATACCGAAGTATCAAGCGTTCTCCTGGCGTACCTCAAAGACAATCAACCGAGCCTAGAACAGTGCAGAATGGTATAGGCAAAAAGCCCTCATTCGTGCATGCTCTACTCTCAATGGCACACAGACTAGAATTTACCCAATCAACTCCAGTTCTCAGGTATGTCGTGCAGCTTTTAACTAAAGCCAGCACTCATCGGAAACAATACCTTATAGTATCAGACTCCTAGTCTAGCATTATCTAATCTAGCAGAACACTAATAATTATAGGAAGCGGTACTGAACAACATGAATGCCAACCAATGCTTCGTGATCAACATATCTTAACAACTAACATACATGGGTTATATAAGACCTTAATGCACAATACAACTGGCCAGCATGAAGCTGATTATGCAGAATTAGCCAGAGAGGGTATAATATTTATAAAAGGTGGTGAAAGATATGGAAAAAAAGAGAGGTAGGCAGAGGAAATATTCTCAGGTGCAGAGAGGGAGACAGGTATCAAAGGGATAAGAGGGATGCGTTCTAGAAACCAGATCAGAGAGAGAGAGTGGCCAGAGAGCAGTATATATACTAGCACTAGTTCGAACCACGTAGGAAAAGCGGTAACAAGTCCTCTAGCCAATGCTAAAGAAGCTAGCTAAACATGACGTCACCAAGCATGGTAAAAACTCCTCCAACGAATCCCCACGAGGCCAGCCAGCTATGACGTCATCGAGTATAGCAAAACACTGCGCGCCTCCCCACACTCTGTTCTACTCTCTCTCTCTCTCTCTCAAATCCTATCATTACTACTTAATGATAAAACATATACTTTGCAATTAAATATATAAAGCATTGACATGGGTGAAAACAAAGAGCCTTTCTGGACTGCCCATGACACGAGCTTTCATATGAAATAAAGCACACAACAATACACCAACTGTAGCCACATCCACTGCCCTGGCGATCCTAGCGAGTCACTGTAGGACAAGCCATGCGGTTCTAACGGAGTGGTTAACGTCACACCCCCCCCCCCAAGATTTTTCTCAGAGGCCCAAGGCTCACAAAAATCTGATTGTTAGAACCCATGCTATATCTCTACTTTCCATCGCCAGCGGCAGTAAAATATCTGGCACAGTTCTCAACAAAACATTTTACAAAATTATAACCCTCCCCAACACAATAGGTTAAATCATAATTATGTAGTTATGCTCCTCAAGAAGAGGACCTTCTCTAGCCCAGCATTCTGAGAGGAGTGCAACTTAGAATTACTGCTATAACATACTGAAAAAATTCAACTATCAAAGAAAGAGTTTTTATTTGATTTTTATGTTTTTAATTTGTTTATTTCAGCTGCACTATAGGGGCAAGCCTAGTTTTTTCTTCTATACCAAACGCTCAACTCCTGCTTTACGACCCAATACGCTGGGCTACAACCCCGAGCCAACAAGCACCAAGCGCAAAATACTATTCAAACTAAAGCAGGAGGCTACCCGTGTGTCAATCTACCCAGGATCATATACCCTTGAAAGACAATCTGCAACCACGTTGTCACAACCGGCAATATGGCGTATGTCCAGGTTATATACCAATAACCTTAGCGACTACCTGGTCAGCCTCATATTCCGATTGTGAAACTGGTCCAAGAACTTGAGAGGGTGATGATCTGGGTAAACTACAACGACCGGACCATAGGCTGGAACATAGACCTCGAAATGCCCCAGCGCAAGCACAACCGCCAGCAGCTCCTCCCCGACAACAGAGCAGCTCCCCTGGGCCGAATTGAACTTCTCCGAGCAGAAACTAACAGGATGCTCCAGCCCATCATCGTCCTTTTTCACAAGGACGGCACCAGCCCCCACACCACTAGCATCCGTTGCTAGTTGGAAAGGTAGGCTAAAGTCAGGGGCCCTGAGGATCGGGTGAGTGCACAACAGGTCTTTTACTACTCTAAACGCCTTCTCACACTCAGGCGCCCATTTGACTTTCTTATCCTTCCAGTTATACTCCACCTGAGCTTGACTGTCCCGTTCTCCTTCTCCACCTTGACTGCTCAACGTCATCACAGGCACAGTGAGAGGCTCAGGGGGGTGCCTCACATACTCTTTCATGAGATTAACGTGACATAACTGATTGCGCATACGTCTGTCTGGAGCGGCCACCAAGCAATCCAGGTCCGATAGCCTCTCCACCACCCTATACGGACCAGTGTACTTCGCGGATAAGGGGTGACCTACAAGGGGCAGTAGAATCAACACCTCCTGACCCACGCGAAACTCCTGAGTTTAACCTTGAGGTCGTACCTGTCCTTCATGAGGGCCTGAGAGCTAGTCGAATTACGGCCAGCCAACTCCAGACTGCGCAACATCCGTTCTCGACTGTCGAGGACACACTTGAGCATAGAACAAGGTTTTTCTGCGCCCTCCCATACTTCTTTAACCATAGGGAGAGGCCCTCTGACACGGTGGCCAAAGACGAGCTCATTAGGGCTGAATCCCAAACTTTCCCCAGGTACCTCCCGGGAGGTGCAGCAAATAAAACATATGGCAGGCCAAGATCCCAATCCTTCCCACTCTCAAAGCAACAACAACGAAGCACAGATTTCAAGGCTGAGTGCCATCGCTCTAACACACCCTGGCTCTCCGGATGATACGCAGATGACACAACCGTAACAATCCCATGCTGCGGCATTGCTTGAACAAAGAGGCTAGAAGGTAAGTTGGATCCTTGGTCTGACTGAATCCCCTGCGGGTAACCGTACCGGGAAAAATACACTAGCAAGATCCGGACCACCGTCTTCGCTGACCCATTTCTCATAGGGTACGCATCAGGGTACCTTGTTGCTACCTCCATGATGGTCAGGGGATACTTGTAAAAATCTCCCGACTGTGCATCACTGTCCTCCTCCAACTCGACAGCACCGGTACCGCATTCAAGAACCTCCGGGTCTTCTAAGTGCAATTTACGAATGTCCGAAGGAGCAAGCTTATCTAAGTGCTTGCGAAACAACTCATGCCCCCCTCCTACACTGAATTTAGCCTTCCGTTGCTCTCTCTGTGTATCGTTGCTGTCTCTTCGTCTTTTTAAGCCCATCCTCTGCCTTCTCAGTAACAGTTAATGGGTCTTCTCCAGACTCGAAAATTGGTCCTAATAATGAGTCCCCGAGAATGTCCGTTGATACTAAACTCTCAACCGCATCAACTTTCAACCCCTTCTCGGTACCTTTCCTCCACTTGTCTAAAGACTGTTGACCAGAATGTAACTCCCTGGATGCAAGAGATCTGGTGACAACACACGCCATAGGTTGCACCGGACACTTCTCAACCCACTCCTGCTCCTCCCTACTCACGTCGGCTGGCTTCTCGGCAACGACTAAGGGTGGAGCCTCAGAAGTAGGCCCCACAAAGTCATTGCCGAGAAGGAGGTCGACGCCCCTAACAGGTAACTTCTCCACAATTCCTACATCCAGGTCACGAGTCACACCATCAACTTCCATCTTCATTCTTACAGGCGGGTATGACCTTGTTGCATTAACTCCCTGAACCACAACCACCCGCGCCGTATTTACAGGTTTACCAGTGAAATTCCTCAACAATGTTTGCGATGCCCCAGTGTCACGCAAAATTCTCACCTCATGTCTTCTACCCCCCACTCCACACAACCGAGTCCCCTGTGGTCACTAAAGGCATCACGAACAGGGAATAAGCCTTCCGGATCCTTCTGCACTGGCAGTGTATTTACCTCGGAAGAATTGCCTCTAACAAACTCCGATGTCCTCTTGAACACTCCAATGCCGTGAGCAAAAGACATGGCTGCCGGAGGAGGTCGACTAGGGCACTCATTTGCCTTATGACCCTCCTGGTGGCACTTAATAAGGGTTAAAACACATAAATTTCGGTTTCGGCTTATACTGTGATGTAAAAGGCCCCTGACTTTTCACATACGGCGTGGTGTTAGGTTTGGATTCAGTTTTAGTTTCATAGCTCTTTTGTTTAAATGTGTCATTGCTACGGGGAGGGGGAGGATAACGGTCCTTAGCACTTGCATCGTACTTCTGTGAGGACCCGCAACCCCGAATCAACGACAGCCATCGATCAGCCATTTCTGTTGCTTCGACTAGAGTTCTTGGATGTTTCTCCTTTAAGTTCAAAGTTAGATCACCTCCCGTGCTCTTAAAGAACTGCTCCAACATCATTAACTGCATAACTCCATCAAATGTTGTTACCTTCTCAGATCGGAGCCAGTTCCCCATAGCATCGGACAAGTCCCGGGCGTGTTCCAAAAAGGTGCTATCTCTTCCCTTAGTTACACCCCGGAACTTCAAACGGTACGTTTCTGGTTGCAGTTCGTAAGCCCTCAGGACAGCCTCCTTGAGATCCTCATACACAATACATGACTCCAAAGGTAACGCATCGTAGGCTTTAACCCTTAATTAGCGGCTCACCACATAAGTCGTATTTAATAAAGCTGGACTATGTGGCGGCGCTCGACATAGGTCGAGTGGCAATTTCAGCACGTAATGTTGCTGAGAGAGAGAGACAAGTGGTGGCAGGAGAGTAGCGAGCGTATGACTGCTCCAGACCACCGCGGCGAACATACTGACATGAATCCCAGCTCCCTCCTCCCTCTCTCACTCGCTATATAAGGAATTGTATCGGGAAAGTGGCTAATTACATGCTTTTTGCACTCGCGTTGCACGGTTATTGCAAGAAAACTAGCCATCATAAAAGGATCGTTATGGTGTCATTCGAAAGCTCTGTTTATGCCCTTTCAGGGATAGATACTTGTTTTACGTTCTGGGTCTTATTTAGGCATGAAAATGATCACGTAAACAGCCCTATTTTGGCTAAAAACACCCCGCTGGGCGGTACATATAAATAAACCGCATAGGCCGCTCTTAACCCTTAATTAGCGGCGAGCAACATAAGTCGAGTTAAATAAAGCTGGACTATGTGGCGGCGCTCGACATAACTCGAGTGGCAATTTCAGCACGTAATGTGGCTGAGAGAGAGAGACAAGTGGTGGCAGGAGACTAGCGAGCGTATGACTGCTCCAGACCACCGCGGCGAACCTACTGACACAAATCTCAGCTCCCTCCTCCCTCTCTCACTCGCTACATACTCAATTATGTACTGAAAGTACCGAATTACCTGCTTTTTGCACTCGCGTTGCACGGTTATTGCAAGAAAACTATCCATCATACAAGGATCGTTATGGTGTCATTCGAAAGCTCTGTTTATGCCCTTTCAGGGATAGGTACTTGTTTTACGTTCTGGGTCTTATTTAGGCATGAAAATGATCACGTAAACAGCCCTATTTTGGCTAAAAACACCCCGCTGTGCGGTACACATAAATAAACCGCATAGGCCGCTCGTAAGGTGTTAAGGTGTTAAGACCCTTGCCTATTAATCTAGAGGATACAAGTGCTGCCCATTTATTCTCTGGCCACTGGTGTTCCTGGCACTTCTTCTCAAAGCGTGCGAAAAATTCTGTTACCCCACTCTCATCAAACACCGGAACCAGTTTCAATAAGTGCGAGAGAGATTGATCATGAGCACGGTTACCAGCCCCAAGTCGCTGTCCCGTTGTCTCTACTCGCGACTTCTCTACGTCCATGTCGGCACAGTACCTAGTCGACTCTAAATCAGCTTGGATTTTTGCTAGCTCTATGTGCTGGTGACTGATAGTTTTTCTCTCTTCTATCTTGGCTAATTCTATTTGCTGCTGAAGCTGAAGCTGGCATTTTCTCTCTTCGATCTTAGCTAATTCGAGCTGATACAATAGTTCTGGAGTTAACCCTTGAGGAGGTGAAGGTGCTACAATGTTTGAAATTACCGGTGGTCCCCCCAGGGGCAACCCACCCTGCCAGTCACCACCCAACTGTGGAAGCGTACTCGGGGTCGGCAAACTACTGGGATGGCTGGGAGTCGAGTGTAGGGGAAGCATGGGTCCATCCGAAGGGCTATGAGTACTCAACCCATCTCGCTCACCAGTCACCCTGCCCAGTACACACGTTATCAAGTTATCCCTGGTCATGCTGCTAGTACCCGCATGACCGATAGCTGTGGCCAGGCATTGAAGACCATACCGATCCATACCCTCCAACCGCTCGGCAGTAACAGGCCATTGCAAAAATATCCTAGCATCCTCCTCACAGTTCACCTGATTAAACCTTTCATCATACTGCTGTTCCTCAGTTTCGACATTACGTACTGTGTCTCCATTCTCCTCTGATCCAGTATAAAACATGATATTCAGAAAAGAAGCACCCCAAACTCTTATACCTCAATATACACACAAAAATTCTAGGAAATACTAAAGGGCTATACTATGTTGCAAAAAAAAAATATTCTTGCTGATCCCCACAAAATATTCCCCAAAACAACAAATGTTCCCTGCTAATAAATATAGGTTCACCAAATCCTAGGTAAGGTCGCCATTTGTTACGACTGAGGTTTAAATATATCAGGGCTCTTATTCATTGGACTAGTTATGGCATAAATGCTACAACGGAAAGCGCTAGATCCAACCTCTGATGTATATTCCCAGTGAACAAAGAACACAAACACTCTCCAGAGTTCTATATGCAATAATAGGTTATCAAACTCTCAATTAATGTGCGTCTACTCTAGGCTTAATGTCATGTGAAAACAGCCTATTACTACCTACAACCGAAGGGGCTTGGTTATGGTATGCAAAGTAAGGTGGTAAGAGACGTTACAGCTTACGTTACTTTAATCAATAAATGTCAGGCACTCCTGCATAAAAGAAAGTGCACTAAAGTCCTTCAACACCAACAAGGAATCCTCTTTAAATGTTAGATGCTATCAAGATGCTCGAATCGGAAATGGAACCCAAAAAGGCAGGCAGCGGAATAATGCTCGTGCAGGCTATGCACACAAAAGGCAGGATATATAATACAGTCGGAGCCAAGAATATCCTAAACGCTACAACAATAATAATAATCGCCACGACAATGCAGTCTTCCTATCAACAAAAAGAGCCTAAGTCGTTTGTGTCTCAATACATCAAACTAGGCTGCGAAATGCTTGTGTAATCATAAACGGGTATGCATAATAAGAGTAATTGGTTTAATATACTTAATGTCTACTATGACTGATAAAGTCTAGCTAGAGTCAATGATACGAGATACTGGTGCGCATGGCATGCCGCATAGCCTAGTGCAAATCTCAAGTCTGTGCGTCAAATATTACGTTATAAAGGGTAGCTCTCTTGAGAAACCTTAATACCGAAGTATCAAGCGTTCTCCTGGCGTACCTCAAAGACAATCAACCGAGCCTAGAACAGTGCAGAATGGTATAGGCAAAAAGCCCTCATTCGTGCATGCTCTACTCTCAATGGCACACAGACTAGAATTTACCCAATCAACTCCAGTTCTCAGGTATGTCGTGCAGCTTTTAACTAAAGCCAGCACTCATCGGAAACAATACCTTATAGTATCAGACTCCTAGTCTAGCATTATCTAATCTAGCAGAACACCAATAATTATAGGAAGCGGTACTGAACAATATGAATGCCAACCAATGCTTTGTGATCAACTTATCTTAACAACTAACATACATGGGTTATATAAGACCTTAACGCACAATACAACTGGCCAGCATGAAGCTGATTATGCAGAGTTAACCAGAGGGGGTATAATATTAATAAAAGGTGGTGAAAGATATGGAAAATGAGAGAGGTAGGCAGAGGAAAAGATTCTCAGGTGCTGAGAGGGAGACAGGTTTCAAAGGGATAAGAGGGATGCGTTCTAGAAACCAGATCTGAGAGAGAGAGTGGCCAGAGAGCAGTATATATACTAGCACTAGTTCGAACCGCGTAGGAAAAGCGGTAACAAGTCCTCTAGCCAATGCTAAAGAAGCTAGCTAAACATGACGTCACCAAGCATGGTAAAAACTCCTCCAACGAATCCCCACGAGGCCAGCCAGCTATGACGTTATCGAGTATAGCAAAACACTGCGCACCTCCCCACACTCTGTTCTACTCTCTCTCTCTCTCTCTCTCTCTTTCAAATCCTATCATTACTACTTAATGATAAAACATATACTTTGCAATTAAATATATAAAGCCTGACATGGGTGAAAACAAAGAGCCTTTCTGGACTGCCCATGACACGAGCTTTCATATGAAATAAAGCACACAACAATACACCAACTGTAGCCACATCCACTGCCCTGGCGATCCTAGCGAGTCACTGTAGGACAAGCCATGCGGTTCTAACGGAGTGGTTAACGTCACAGTATTTACCTATTTGCCTATTTGTAGTTTACAGGAATTGAGCAGCGCTCGTATTGTCCTGTCTTAGTTACTTTATAATCAATCCATTTTACTTAGACAAGTATCGTAATGGATATTCCCAGTTCCCAGTATTTTGGACTAACATGTGTGTGTGTGTATTTACCTATTTGTAGTTTACAGGAATTGAGCAGTGTGTGTGTGTGTGTGTGTGTGTGAATTGAATTGAGTTGATTTTGCTCAGACTTTTACAAAAAGTATGGAGCACAGCCCCTTACATGCTACACATGTACAATATGCCTTTGCTAACTAAATTAGCATACACGTAAATACACTGGTACATCTTAAGCAAACTATTAAATGTCCTAAGACTTGATCTATCTATACATAGTAAACGTTCTTTTGAGAAGAGGTGACAGATTCCTCATACATTTTAAGTTAGTATTATTCATTAACAGTATATATTTATACTGTGTTGGGTTATGCTTGTAGTAATGAGAAATATATCTATTCCTTAACTGTACAATATCCTCATTTTGACATATAAACAACAAATGATATTCGTCCCGCACCACATTCTCATACATTTAGTACATACCCTGTCTTCTCTATCAATATTTCTGTGTCTACCAGTATTAACTGGTAATTTATTATTACTTGCTCTCAGTTTACTTATAGCTAGTCTCTCTCCCTTATCCAATTTCGCAAGTTAATCCTCCATACTGAAGACAAATGTATAAGTTCTATAGCTACTACAAATGGCCCTACTTGACAAATTACTATTCCATTTTGTTATCCGTTGATCTTTAAGCTGTTGTTCTATTGCCAATCTGAACCAGGCTGGGGTTATTACATTGTGTGACAACCAGACTCCAGACATCCCACAGTCATTACAAATACTTTTAACACAATAATATTCAACCAAGGTGAAGTATAAACACCAACCTGATCCAAATGTAACAAACACTTGTACATTATATAACTTAACTTACCGTGCTTGTTTTACCAGTAATTAATCTCACCCAGTAACCGATCATTGAACACTTAATATTTATGTCTATAGGATATTCACCAAGTTCACCATAAAACATGTCATTACTAGTATACTTATGAACATGTAATGTATGCTTTAAAAACCTCAAATGAAGCTGTTCTAATTTTCTAATAACAACATATGTCCCCATACCTCAGCAGCATACAGTACAACATAACTGGTCTAACCATTGCTTTAAATAATTCCAGCTGTATATCAACTGGTAAATTATATGTTCTGCATTGACTAATCAATGAATACATAGCCCTTGTAGCTTGCTGTTTTAATTCTAATTCTAATGTGGGTGTAATAATTTGGCAGCTGGTAATATGACAGTAGAAACTATCATTAGCTTAACATGGGCAAGGTAGAATTCAAAAGCGCGCGTGCACACACACACACACAGTTTATAAAATGTAGTGCGTGTGTGTGACTGTGTGTATGACGTTAGGAAAAATATTCAGCTTAACATTGACAAGCTAGAAACTAACCCCAACCCACACACACACATGAGTTTGTAAAATGCATGTGTGTGTTAGTGAGTGTGCGTAAGTGCATGTGCGTACGTGAGTGTGTGTGTGTGTGTGTGTTAGTGAGTGTGCGTAAGTGCATGTGCGTGTGTGTGTGTGTGTGTGTGTGCATAAGTATGTGTGTGTGTCCCTTCTACTTGGCGGAAAATTCATAGGGCATTAAAAAGATTTATCAGCTTAACATTGACAAGCTAGAATTCAACACACACACTCATGGTTTGTAAAATGCAGTCCTTTTGTCATGATAAAGGTGAGCAAGATACGCATACACAAACACTCATTCCCACTATCCCATACACACATACACTCACAGATTTCACTCAGATCAACACACACACCACCGCTTGTCCACACACACAAACACAAGTCTGTGTGCGTGTTTGTGTGTGTGTCCGTTCCTTCACTAATGACATTATAATATGCCCTTCCTTAGGAATAAGTAGCCCCTAATCAGGTATGAACCACTCCCACTCTCTCTCTCTCTCATAATTATGAAGTTAATGTAAGCGCTTTCTTGGTGTAGCCTATAGCCTATATGTTATTCATTGGTATGCTCGCTATCATCCATAATATATTACCTCATATTTATGCACATTTAATTGTAAAATATCATGAGCTTGATATATTTTAATGTTTTCTTTTTTCCTGTAACATTAAATAAGATTCTATATACACGCATAGTTCAATATATCACAAAAACAAAATGTCTTATATGAGGGGTTCAGGCAGAGCATGGGGACTCTGACGTCACTCATTCACAGGTACCTGCGCGTGGGTTGACCCTATATTCTCTGGACCCTGGCGGGAACCATACCGACTGTGCTACTGAGAGATCTAGCAGGAACCGTTTGAAGGGTATATTTAAACGTGAGGCGGGCCAATGGAGGTGAAGGGTGGGGCTAAGGGAGCCTAGATTCTCAGGCATGCCGTCTTATTTTATGGACTATTATAATATTCTACTCTACGTGAGGTTTAAGCGCTATATAATGTCAAACACTTCTAAGAAACTTACATTGGATGAATTATTTACTTCATAAACCTCTAAATAGAGGAACTGAAGCGATAATATATTGTGTACAAAGGTTTGAGACATTCACAGAAATCTAGTTTTATATTTACAAAGAGCGAATATGCTACAAATTAAACACACGAAAACTGCTTCAAAAATCATACTAATGGCTGCTAATAGTATACAACGCATAATCTTGGTATATTTCTTTTGACCTAAAAAATATTATGGTTCGTCCCCAAAGCGACCATTCTCCATCTGGTGGCCACCCGCAGAAGCGTCTCCATGGAGTGTCTAATTAGTTCTTCTAAATACCACAGATCCTTCCTTATCTGCACACAATTTTGGAAATATAGCTGTAATGAAACTATAGCACATCCCCGGTATGGAAGGGGTTAATTTCGGAGGGAGCAGTGTTTGTTGAGGCAGTTGAAAGACTCCTAAAGTAAGAAAATAACATGCAAGATTGTGTAATGTAATGTCACATTAATGTGTGTGGCCGTGTGTTTTAGTTGACTAGTTACAAAATATGAATAGATAACTGTGAGCTACTGTAATTAACCCCTTTAACACGATTACGTTATTTTCATCATATTTTGGTTACAATTAGACAATTTTCTTTATCTTATAATATACTTGTAGGATCCAAAGGGGTAAATAAGATCTCAATAGAACTTCTGAATAACATAGGTCCTTCTTAAACTTAATCAAAGGTAAAAAGGCGCCATCATGCTGAAGGGGTTAAGGGGGAGGCTGGTTGACAGGCGACTATTGAGAATACACACGTAAACATATATTAATAACTTTTAATATTGTATGTGTGTATCTCTTTTACTAATATATAAAATTTAACAGTGAAATACATACTTACTCCAAACAGTGGGATATATGGGATTAGATAATTATATAACTGAATTGAAATATAATAATGCAAAAGTAAATTAAAGTTTCGGTTGTAATTGACTTAAATAACATATATAGTTAAAAACTTCCATATTCGAATGGATTATCAAACTCTATATTTTGTTAGGTTTGTATAAAATGGTAAATATAAATATGAAGTATGTACCGATATGTTATTTCATATTAGTTAGAAGATTAGGATAACATTCATAAAAATACAGTGATTCGATGGGAGAGGGAGACATAAAGAGCGGCTTATAGACGTGAACAAGAACGAAAGCAGTAGCGAGGGAAGGAGGGGCATGGCTGAGAGAGGGTGGTAGAGTGGGGATGGGGTGGGGGGGAGGGGGGTATCAATGTTACCAACACCATTCGTGCTTCCCTGTCAGACAGGTGTAGCAGAACTTATGTCCACAATAGTATATGATAGTTGGAATTATCAAATCACTTTCAAATTAGGTAAAAGACGCTTGTTTCAGTTTCTCTCATATTGTAATATTGATTTCTGATTATTTTTTTGTTTTATTAATTTATTACATTTTTGATTCCATGGAAATCTTATAGATCTTGTATACAGTTAATTGTCTTCACCTAATTTATTAAAGAGGGTTAAAGAATTGGATAAGAAAATAATGCAAATGTTGTGTGAATATAATGCAGATACAATATAATATAACTAGTCCTTTAAGGTAGTATACAAAACAATTAATATATACACTTACACAAATAAAATAAACAATTACAATGATGATTAAAATTAATGCTCAATATTTAATATTTACAAAGTACAACAAAAATAAAATTTAAATGCAAGTATAATAGTCAGGATATTTCCGTAGTCAGACAGAAGGGGCACTCCACAGCTATTATCCACCAGAAGTGGTATTCCAGGGAATGGTGCACCGAGATCCACAGCTATTATCCACCACTCTCCGTAATCAGTATGCTAATGTCATATGGATGGGACAACAGAGTCGTTTTTATCCTGTAAATAGAGGTGTAAGGCAGGGTGGTATTTTATCACCATTCTTATTTAATTTGTATTTAGACGAAATTATCAAAGAAATATATAAAATGGATCATGGATGTACGCTTGGATTGACCAGGGTTAATATAATGGCCTACGCCGATGATATTGCTCTCATATTGAACGATAAAGCTGTTATGGAAAATTTATACATTAAGCTGTCTCATGATTTAGAAAAACACGGCTTGAAAATGAATGAGAACAAAACTAAATGTATGATTTTTCAAAGAAACGTGTCGAAACTTAATTATAACACATTAACACTCAACGAGCGGCTAGGTCGGTAAATTCTACTACCTGCCAAGCGGGTGGTTTTACCCTAAACAAGCTTATTTCCGTGCTCTTTTTCATGCATAAACAAGAGCCAGAGCGTAATACAATTATGTATCCCTGAAAGGGCGTTAATTGAGCTTCCCAATGACACCTGAACCATCCTTCTACGATCACTGGTTGTCTTGCAACGATCGTGCAACCGAAGGGCAAAATCGCTAAAATACAGTCATTTTAAGAACATAAGAACATAAGAAAATGGGAGTCTGCAGAAAGCCGATTGGCCTAAGCAAGGCAGATCCCTGTCCCACACAACCCCAATTACAAAGCCCAATTATAGGCTCAACACTCTAATACCCTGAGGATCATCTTACCAAACCGGTTAGAGATTAACGCAGGATTACGGGGGTCTGCAGAGCGCTGATTGGCCCAACCCGGCTGATCCCCTTCACACCCAACCCTTCTCGTCCATATGCTTATCCAATTTTTTCTTAAAGCTCCCTATCGTTCTTGATCCCACTATATCACTTGGTAGCCTATTCCACCCATCTACAACTCTGTTACCAAACCAATATTTGCCTATATCTTTTCTGAAACGAAATTTATCTAATTTGAAACCATTGGTACGAGTTCTTTCGCTATCACTGAGCTTTAGTACATTTGTCATGTCCCCTTTGTTAATCCCACTAACCCACTTGAACACCTCTATCATATCCCCTCTAACTCTGCGTCTCTCTAACGAATGTAAACCTAATTTCTTCAACCTTTCTTCATACGGAAAATGTCTAATATTATGGATCATTTTTGTCATTCTACGCTGAATTCTCTCCAATGAATCTATGTCCATTCTGTAATAAGGACACCAAAATTGGACAGCATAATCCATATGGGGTCTCACTAATGACAAGTAAAGTTTTAAGATAACATCAGCAGTTCTGTTACTCACACTCCTAGAGATGAACCCGAGAATCCTGTTTGCCTTATTACGAACGCTTATACACTGTTTTCTAGGCTTCAAATCATTGCTAACAAACACACCTAGATCTTTCTCGCAGTCTGAATTTTCTAATTCTAAATTAGCTAGTTTATATTTAACATTTGTTTGCATCTTCCCTATCTTTAATACCTTGCATTTGTCAATGTTAAACTTCATCTGCCAATTTACTGACCATTCATGTAAGGTATCTAGATCCCTTTGGAGGCACTCTATATCGCTATCTGAATCAATTGATCTCCCCATTTTAGTATCGTCTGCGAATTTACTTATCCTACTAGTTATACCTAAATCTAGGTCATTTATGTATATAAGAAACAACAGGGGACCTAATACCGATAAATGTTGTTACATAATTACGTGTGTAGCGAGGGAGGGAGGGTGGATGTGTGTGTAGTATATGTCAGTAGGCCCACGGCAACCGTGGCGAGCGGTCATGAGGCAACCTATGCTCCTCCCATCGCTCGTCTCTCTCTCAGAGCCAATATTGCGCCAAAATTGCACACAGACTTAAGTCGGGCCTCGCCACATAGTCCTTTCTTCTCCATACAGACTTAAGTCGGGCCCCGATAGAGAAGGGTTAAAGCTGGGTAATGATGATCTTGAGGTCGTAAGCCATTATAGGTTACTGGGTCATATCATGCACAATGATTTGCAGGATAAAGGCAACATTGAAGTCAGACTTAATACTTTTTACTCAAGTTTTAACACAATTTTAAGGAATTTTAAACATGTAAACACTGATACTTTTGTGTTTCTATTTAAGTCTTATTGTATGCCAGAGTATGGACTTTCTTTGTGGAATAATTAAACAACATTTAGATCCAAAATTTTAAAAGTATTTCAGGTTGCCTTTTCTAATTCTTTTCGGCGTATGAGCGGGGCACCATCCTATGGCAGTAGTCACGTTGCGGCAGAGGAGTGTGGTCTATTACTGCTTCTCCATCACCTTGCACTTACGCAAGTTCGACACTATTTTAGAATTAAACACTCTCGATGCTCAATTATTTCTCTAAATCTACCATATTTACAGGAAGGATATTTTTACTCTTATATGTATAAACTTTCTGCAGATAAATACAATATTGTGCTACATTTTTATGATTTTAATACAGTTAAATCCAGGATTCAGTGGGTGCAAGGTCATGAGGAACGTAGGGTGCCCGTGCACCTCTTGCCCAGAACATGAATGACTTTTTATAATCAGTGTTATTAGGATATTTATAACAGGTCTCAATATATGTGCTCATATAATGAACATATATGCATATATTTTATCTTGTTTTTCTTTCTCTCGCGCTTATATTCGTTGGGAGATATGTCTATGTAATATATGTTATTGTGTAATGTATATTATGAAATAAAGTGAACTGAACTGAACTGAACTCTCCAGAAGCGGCACGGGAGTAACGATAAATGCGCAATAGTATTATCTCCAACAACAAAAGAAGTACTTCCTCAGGCAACGCAAAAGCCTGCTCGGGTTGTGCAACTCAACAACAACCAAGGCTTACAATCAACGTGAATAAAAATGCTGCATACATAACATAAGAGTTTATAATCCTAATCGGGTGTCTGCTAGGCGAATAAAGTCTAGCTTGGATGTCGTAGGCTAGGAAACAATGGCTGACCAAGAGGCTCGTAGCCTAGCGAGGTCCTTAACCCGGGAACTGCGGGAAGACTCTTAAGAGTTCCCGCGGCTGACTGCGGGAAGACTCTTAACCCGTCCAGCCCCGGCTAGTTTTGTAATGTTTGTTCACCAGAACCCGTCCGGTTTTCAAAAAATGGTTTTATTCCAGAAATAATAGCGAATGGGTTAGGAATGAAGGAAAAACCACGAAAAACCGCTCAAAAAGCTTAAAGAATGGTCCTACAGAGCCCCCGAAAATGTATTTTACAAGAGTAAAAAATTTAAGGCAATTACCCCAAAAAAACAGGTTATTGCGCGCTCACGCGCACGCACGTGGACTTTGAGAGTTTTCAACCATTGGCACGGTTGCGTGGGTTACGTACACAGTTCCCATACAAATCTGAGCCCTCTTGAGTGGCTACACCTGAGGTTACGGTCAGCGCAATTAGGGTGACGCGCCAGGCGCGTCTCTGGGGCTGTGCGTTACATACATCGCCGACGCGTCAGGCGCGTCGCTGGGGCTGTACGGGTTAAGAGTCAGAGAAAAAAAAAATCAACTTTAAACATCGAAAAAAAAAAAAAATAAATAAAAAAATGGGGGCCCCTGGGCCATGGAAAATATCACTCCTCTACCTCCCCTCCTTCCCCACTTTCCTCCCCTCCTTCAGTTATCACCTATTTTCCGTGTTATTCCCTTATTCTGAGGTATATTTTCGTGCTAACATTAGCGAGTTGCAAGCAGGGCATTGTCATCAGTGTTAGCAAGCGAGTGCAAGAGAGAGAGAGAGAATATCGATCGACTGTGTCTCAGTGGCCTTGGGGGAAATTGGCGGGAAAGCAGGTTGCCTCACCCATACATTATATAACTCGCGGCCTATATCTCCGATTTTGACCATCCAAACGCTGTTTTCACTCCTTTTATTGTTGTTTCAGGTTAATGCCTTTATAATCAACCCATAATAGGCGTGTATGGATAAGTATTAATGCTATTTATGGTAAAATGAATATTTTAGTGATGGAAACAGCTCAAATACGTCAGCACAGGGGGACGTTTCTAATTACCCCCATGCGCACTTCTTAGGTTAAGACTGTACGGCCAAATTACGTTAAATGACGGGGTGCTCTCTTGAGAGATCCAGATCGCTAGTATCTGGTTCTCTCCTGGCGACCCTCTCAAAGTCAAATCAAAACGAGTTAGCACAGTGTTGGGTGGCAGAGGCAAAAGCCCTCACTCGCAACACAGTGCTAAACTCACAAGGTACACAGTCAGAAAGACAACCTAGGCTTCCCACGTATCCATTGCGATTGTACAAGTTCAACAAAACTGGTACACATCGGAAATCACAACATCAATAGCCTTACCCCAGTCTAGCATTAAATAGCCCAGCAGACAACCAAGAAATAGGTAGGGAGACACCGCGAGTGTGTCGAACCTCTACAGACAAAATGTTAACCCCTCCAAAATGTCTAACTAAACATGGAATATCTGAGAGCTTCAGCATATAATACGATGGCCGATATATGAAATCGTGCAGAACCAAAGGGAAGTTATGATGTTAAATAGATTGGAAGAATGAGAGGTAAGAAGTTGAGAGAGAGAGAAAGTGTTCTATAGGTAGAAGTCGGGGACAGGTGGCAAGGGAGGTGTGAAGGGTATGCTTGTCAGGCAAGCTCTGAGCAAGGAAGGCACAAAGGCAGCAGGGAGTGCGGGGGAACCACTTCCCGCCGCGGCAGGAGGGCGGCAAGGCGGGCAGCCACTCAGAGGGCCCGGCCGTGGCATGACGTCACCGAGACAACATGTAACAATACGCGTACTACCCTCTGCCTCCTGCAATTACTCACTCACACTCTCTAGTTGTATCATTCAGTCTTATACATTAAACTTATAACTGATGATATAAAATATAATGCCTTGTCACTGGCGAAAAAAAAAAACACTTCTATACTGCCTGTGACATGACGATTCACAAGAAAAAAAGTACAACATTGTAGATAGACTGTAGCCAAATTCACTGCCCTGGCGAGTGTTAGCGAGTGGCCAAGCGAGCGGCTGAGCCCACGTGGCGTTCAGCTAAGCTGCAGGCGTCACACCCCACCCAAGATATTAGACGCTCAACCATGAGCTCCATATCTGACAAGCAGAACCCCGATAAGACTCGCCAACCCTAACCACTTCGCAACAAAGAAAGGCAAAGCTCAGTTCTCATAAACAAAATTAAAACCCCTCCCAACACAATAGCTTAATTCATACTGCTATGCTCCTAGAGCGAGCTTCTACTAGCCCAGCCTTCTGAGAGAAGTACAGGTTCGACTCAGAACTTCAGCTATAACATTCTTAAAAAATTTAACTATTAAAGAAAGAGTTTTTATAGAATTTTATTTTGTTTAATATGTTTATGGCGGCTGCACTACAGGGGCAAGCCTATTTTACTCCACTCTCAACACACTCGGACTGAACGGCGAGAGTTCTCCTGCAAACAAACCCTTCCGTGACAAACAATCAGCCAAAACATTATCAGTGCCTTAGCATGCCACACATCCAACTTGTGTTCCGGCAGCACAACAACACCTGGCACCGATAAACTGCCCAGTTCATCACAAGACTGGCACTTCTCTTTGCTCTTTCCGGCAAAGGGACCTGCCAAAAGCCTTCCACTAGTTCTACCTTCGTGATAGGCGATGCAGCGCCGATGCGGTCTATGGGGTCGTCAACTCTCGATAAGGTATAGGCGTCTGTCAGGGATAATTCACACCCACTCTTGCAATCAACACACACACTGATCTTGCCACTTAACACAGGTTGTAAAGTTACAGGCAACGACCACTCACGATATCCCTTATCCCTCAGACCCTTTTTCCACATGTCGTCTAGCTCTGTTTTCACGACAGGCTGTTGGGCAGGATTTATACGGTAGGGAATTAAACTGAGCCTTGCACTGTCTCCAGCCTCCATGTCGGATTCTACCCCGTACATCAAGCCTGGAGAAGCAACAAACATGCGGATGCACTGCCACAGCCTAGTAAACAACTTATCTCGCAGAACAACATGCCTAGTGCCCTCCCACAACCCAGCCGAGACCGCAGCTTCTAACCTGTAGTCTCCCTCCTTCTCCACCTTCGTCCCTAGAACAGCCAGATCATGAGAGGGACAATCAGTACCACCTGTGCAGTCACTCCCATAGTTCATTATTGCTAAGGCTTCCCCGCCGATACCGTACATGCGCACCCCCGAATTCCTTACGACTACATCTGCCTGCGCAGCATCACCGCTTTTAGCGACATGGCCAGATACAGTCGGTCTATGGTAGGGCTGTTGCATTCGACTATAGCAGCATTGGGAGGCTATGCGACGACCGGGCACATCCACTCCACGGCCAACCTCACCAATCTGCTCAATGTCCTCCTTTTGACCACCACCCTTGGCAGCCATGGGTCGACCCTGACCTGACAACCATGTCCAAGCCTCGTCGCCCACCTTGAACCACCGAAACAATGAGGCTAATGGTCTATCAACATTCAGGTGACCTGCCCGCAGAACATCTTGCACCGCCTGAGTTGTGAGGCTCGGGTGCTCGGCACAACCAGTGGGGTATGAACCGAGCTGGTGCTGGAGCGCTGCACACTGGTGCTCAGGCAGGTGCTCTAGCGCTTCCACAGCCACCAGACTCGTGTCCCCCGCCCACTGCTCCGCCGAGACATGACAATCCCTATTCTCCTCCACCTGTGCCCTACTGCCCCCCTCTCCTTCTCCACCTTGGCCGCTGCAGACCAACGCAGGGACAGTAGGTTGCTCAGGTGGTTGCCTCACAAACTCCTCCAACAGGTTCACATGACATGTTTCCCCGTCCTCGTGTTTGATAGCCCCATTCCCACAACTCTCCTCCACCTGGGAACTACTAAGTCGCGGAGTGCCATCACGCTCAACCATGTCACTAGGGGTGACAGATTCTGGGGCCACTCCGGAGCTCATCTCTGGGTCAAGTACTAAGCCGCTAAGGAGAGCCGCTGGAGCAAAACTCACAAAACTCCCAACTTTAGCTTGCTCCTTCCGACCGTTCCTCCGCTGGTCTGAAGACTGAGGAATAGGCTGTGACACTTTGGATGCAAGAGGTCTTGTAACAACGCACGCCATAGGTTGTACTTGACACTTCTCTACCCACTCCTGTTCCTCCCTACTCACGTCGGCCGGCGTCTCGGCAACGACTAAGGGTGAAACCTCAGAAGTAGGCACCGCAAAGTCGTTGCCGAGAAGGCGAGAAGGAGGTCGACGCCCCCAACAGGCAAGTTCTCCACAATTCCCACATCCAACTCTCGTGTCACACCATCTACCTCCAGTTCCATCCTGACCAACGGGTATGACCTGATAGCATTGATACCTTGCACCACAACCACCCGTGCCGCGTTAATTGGTCTACCAGTAAAGTTCTTCATCAAAGTCTGTGAGGCACCCGTGTCTCGCAACAGCTCAACTCCATGCTTCTTACCAGCCCACTTTACGCAGCCACACCCTCGATGGTCGCAAAAGACATCGCGGACACGGTTCGAGCCTTCCGGATTCTTCTCCACTGGCTGTGTCCCAGCCTCTGACGTTATACCCCGGGCAAACTCAGACGACTTCGGGGACACCCCAATGTTGCGAGCCAAAGACACAACTGCATTAGGTAGCTTGCTTGGACAGGCTCTTGCAAAATGCCCCTTCTCATGACAATGAAAACACTCTAACTCCCCCTTGGGCTTCCCTTGAGGTGGGGAAGGGCCCTGACCCTTCTTAAACGGGACGGTATTAGGTTTATGGTCAGAATTAATATCATTGCTCTTGTAGTTATTGTTATATGGTGTATCACTGACTCGGGGGGGTGGAGGGTTGCGCCCCTTGTTACCTGCATCGTTCCGTTGTGCAGACCCGCACCCACGAATCAGCGATAGCCTATGGTCAGCCATCTCAGCTGCCTCCTGAAGAGTTTTTGGGTTCTTTTCTTTAAGATTCAACGTCAGATCGCCGCCCGTACACTTGAAAAAAATTTCTAGAAGCATCAGCTGTTTCAACTCCTCAAACGTCGATGCCTTCTCAGAACGCAGCCAGTTTCTAAATGCATCGGACAGATCCCGGGCATGCTCAAGAAAGGTGCACTCACGACCCTTCGTTACACCCCGGAACTTCAATCTGTACGTCTCTGGTTGTAACTCATATGCCCGCAGGACAGCCTCCTTCAATACCTCATAATCGACGCAAGACTCCAAGGGCAACGCATCATATGCCTCGAGTCCTTTGCCAACCAACCTAGAGGAAACAAGGGCTGCCCACTTAACCTCGGGCCATTGGTGCTCACGGCACTTCTTCTCAAAACGCATGAAAAATTCGGTGACACCCGACTCGTCAAATACAGGGACTAACTTAAGAAGGTGCGATAAAGACTGATCAAGACCTCGATTCCCAGAACCGAGACGCTGCCCTGTTGACTCCACCCGAGACTTCTCAAGATCTATGTCTGCACAGTACATGGTCTTTCTCTCTTCAGACTGAATCCTAAGCTCAGATTCCCGCTGCTGCTGCTGAATCTTAGCCATCTCAAGCTCAGATTCATGCTTTCGTTGCTCGAGCTCAGCCTCATGCTTTCGTTGCTCAATCTTAGCCAACTCAAGCTGGAAGATCATCTCTGCCGTTAAACCTTGAGGAGGAGGAGATGCAACAATTGGAGACTCACCCAAGTGCAACCCACGCTGCCAGTGACTATCGGCCTGCGGGAACGTACCCGGCTCCGGAGCCCGAGGGGGCGCCATGGTAGGAGTCGAGTGGAACGGGGGCTGGGCCGAAGGTGCCCCAGCTCCCGCTCCACCCGAAGCCCCACGCACCCCGCCGAGCACCCAGGCCACCAGGTCACCTCTCGTCATGCTGCTAGTGCCCACATGACCAATAACCGTGGCCAAACACTGGAGACCATACCGATCAATCCCCGACACCCGGTCAACAGTAATAGGCATCTCCAGAAACTTCTTTGCATCCTCCTCACTAGTTATAACTCTAATGCCTTCTAACAAACCCCGCTGCTGCACCTCAGAGCCTGCTTCCCGTACTGTGTCCTCACTGTACACTGATCCATCGTCGGACATATTCTCCACCGAAAATTCTCAACGTTTATATATAAATAAGGAGTACCTAAACTCTCATGCAGCACTATTCACTCAAAAATATAAAATGCTCGAAGACTCTTAACCCGGGAACTGAAGGGAGACTCTTATGAGTTCCCCCGGCGGACTGCGGGGAGACTCTTAAGAGTCAGACAAAAAAAAATCATCTTTTGACATCGAAAAAAAAAAAAAAAAAAAAAAAAAAAAAAAAAAAATCGGCTTCTGGGCCATGCACAATCTCAGTCCTCTACCTCCCCTCCTTCCCCACTTTCCTCCTCTCCTTCAGTTATCACCTATTTTCCCTGTTATTCCCTTATTCTGAGGTATATTTTTGTGCTAACATTAGAAATCCAGTTGCAGGGTGTGGTCATCACTGATAGCAAGCGAATGCAAGAGAGAGAGAGAGAGTATCGATCGACTGTGTCTCAGTGGCCTTGGGGGAAATTGGCGGGAAAGCAGCTTGCCTCACCCATACATTATACAACTCGCGGGCTATATCTCCGATTTTGACCATCCAAACGCTGTTTTCACTCGTTTTATTGTTGTTTCAGGTTAATACCTTTATAATCAACCCATAATAGGCGCATATGGATAAGTATTAATGCTATTAATGGTACAATGAATATTTTAGTGACGGAAACACCTCAAATACATGCGCACAGGGACAGGTGTCTAATTACCCCCATGCGCACTTCAGAGGTTAAGTGTTATACTACTTGCCAAAAAAATCCGTGTCTACTATATTCCTTTAAAACAAAAAAATAATGAACACAACACTCCTGCAATATTTCTCTAAGTTCACAAAATCCTGGCAAGGTCGCCATTTGTTACGACCGGGACTCGTATAAAACAAGGGCTCTTAATCATTGGACTAGAAAGGCACACAGCCACAATGGTAACACTAGATCCAACCCTCGAACTTATAATGCCGGCGCACAATAAACACCTATACCGTCCAGAGTTAAATCTGCGATAGCGGGGTATCCTCTAACTTGGTATAAATGCACTACTACTACAGGCTGATGATCTCTGATACAGCCTGATCACAACAACATACAATTACGTTAATAATGTATACAAGGAAAAAGATAGAGAGCTTAATTAAATCACTGGAATGATTTAATGCAAACAAGAAGAAGGTATAATTAAAGTTCCTCTAAACAATAATAAACTGTCACTCCTATATTAAAGAAAGTGAATGAAAGTCCTAAAGCATCGAACAGGAATCTTCTGAAGAAAGTCTGATGCTGCTTAAGATGATCGAATCGGATTTTGAACTGTTATATAAAGCAGGAACAAGATATGACAAGTGTAGGGACATACAGTGTTAACTGGCACGGGAATAACGATAAATGCGCAATAGTATTATCTCCAACAACAAAAGAAGTACTTCCTCAGGCAACGCAAAATCCTGCTCGGGTTGTGCAACTCAACAGAGAAAATTGGGGCAGAGAAAACCTTGTTAACTTTAATGCTTCCAAAACCCCATTTCTCCATCTATCTACCTGTCAGGATCTCCCAGCGGACTATCCCTTATTCTTCAACAATACAAAAATCAACCCTTCATCTTCTCTCAATATTCTTGGTGTCTCTTTTTCTTCTGCTCTCATTTGGAAGGACCATATTACCAGTCTTGCTAAGGCAGCCTCCCAGAAGCTGGGTGTGCTCAACCGCCTTAGGGGGTTCTTTTCCCCTGCACAGCTTCTTGCTCTGTACAGGGGCATAGTGTGCCCATGTATTGAGTATTGTTCACATGTGTGGGGAGGTTTCTCTCACACCGCTCTCCTAGAGAAAGTTGAAAGGAAGGCCTTTCGTATCATTAACTCCCGTCCACTCACCAACTCTCTGCAATCTCTCTCTGTGTCAATCTACCCAGGATCATATACCCTTGAACGACCATCTGCAACCACGTTGTCACAACCGGCAATATGGCGTATGTCCAGGTTATATACCAATAACCTTAGTGACCACCTGGTCAGCCTCATATTCCGATTGTGAAACTGGTCCAAGAACTTGAGAGGGTGATGATCTGGGTAAACTACAATGACCGGACCATAGGCTGGAACATAGACCTCAAAATGCCCAAGCACAACAGCCAGTAGCTCCTTCTCGACAACAGAGCAGCTCCCCTGGGCTGAATTGTACTTCTCCGAGCAGAAACTAACAGGATGCTCCAGCCCATCATCGTCCTTTTCCACAAGGACGGCACCAGCCCCCACACCACTAGCCTCCGTTGCTAGTTGGAAAGGTAGGCTAAAGTCAGGGGCCCTGAGGATCGGGTGAGTGCACAACAGGTGGTTTACTTCTCTAAACACCTTCTCACACTCAGGCGCCCATTTGAACTTCTTATCCTATCAGTTATCCTCCACCTGAGCTTGACTGTCCCGTTCTCCTTCTCCACCTTGACTGCTAAACGTCATCACAGGCACAGTGAGAGGCTCAGGGGGGTGCCTGCCATACTCCTTCATGGGATTAACATGACATAACTGATTGCGCTTCCGTCTGTCTGGAGTGGCTACCAAGTAATCCAGGTCTGATAGCTCCTCCACCACCCTATAAGGACCAGCGTACTTCGCGGATAAGGGGTGACCTACAAGGGGCAGTAGAATCAACACCTCCTGACCCACGTGAAACTCCCTGAGTTCAACCTTGAGGTCGTACCTGTCCTTCCTGAGGGCCTGAGAGCTAGTCAAATTACGGCCAGCCAACTCCAGACTGCGCAACATTCGTTCTCGACTGTTGAGGACACACTTGAGCATAGAACAAGGTTTTTCTGCGCCCTCCCATACTTCTTCAACCATATGGAGAGGCCCTCTGACACGGTGTCCAAAGACGAGCTCATTAGGGCTGAATCCCAAACTCTCCCCAGGTACCTCCCACACAGCAAACAAAACACATAGCAGGCCAAGATCCCAATCCCTCCCACTCTCAAAGCAACAACAACGAAGCACAGATTTCAAGGCTGAGTGCCATCGCTCTAACACACCCTGGCTCTCCGGATGATACGCAGATGACACAACCCCAACAATCCCATGCTGCGGCATTGCTTGAACAAAGAGGCTAGAAGTTAAGTTGGGTCCCTGGACTGACTGAATCCCCTGCGGGTAACCATACCGGGAAAAATACACTAGCAAGCTTCGGACCACCGTATTCGCCGACCCATTTCTCATAGGGTACGCGTCAGGGTACCTTGTTGCCACATCTCCCGACTGTGCATCACTGTCCTCCTTCAACTCTTTCGTCTTTTTAAGCCCATCCTCTGCCTTTTCCACAACAGTTACTGGGTCTTCTCCAGACTCGATATTTGGTCCTAATACTGAGTCCCCGAGAAGGTCCGTTGATACTAAACTGTCAACCGCATCAACTTTCAACCCCTTCTCGGTACCCTTCCTCCGCTGATCTAAAGATTGTTGACCAGAATGTGACTCCCTGGATGCAGGATCTCCGGTGACAACACACGCCATAGGCTGCACCGGACACTTCTCAACCCACTCCTGCTCCTCCCTACTCACGTCGGCCGTCTTCTCGGCAACGACCAAGGGTGGAGCCTCAGAAGTAGGTCCCGCAAAGTCGTTGCCGAGAAGGAGGTCGACGCCCCCAACAGGTAACTTCTCCACAATTCCTACATCCAGGTCCCGAGTCACACCATCAACTTCCACCTTCATTCTTACAAGCGGGTATGACCTTGTCGCATTAACTCCCTGAACCACAACCACCCGCGCCGTATTGACAGGTTTACCAGTGAAATTTCTCAACAGTGTTTGCGATGCCCCAGAGTCACGCAACATTCTCACCTCATGTCTTCTACCCCCCACTCCACACAACCGAGTCCCCTGTGGTCACTAAAGGCATCACAGACAGGGAATAAGCCTTCCGGATCCTTCTGCACTGGCAGTGTATTTACCTCGGAAGAAATGCCTCTTACAAACTCCGATGTCCTCTTGAACACTCCAATGCCGTGAGCAAAAGACACGGCTGCCGGAGGAGGTCGACTAGGGCACTCATTTGCCTTATGACCCTCCTGGTGGCAACTAAAACACATAAATTTCGGTTTCGGCTTATACTGTGATGTAAAAGGCCCCTGACTTTTCACATACGGTGTGGTGTAAGGTTTGGATTCAGTTTTAGTTTCATGGCTCTTCTGTTTATATGTGTCATTGTTCCGGGGAGGGGGAGGATAACGGTCCCTAGCACTTGCATCGTACTTCTGTGAGGACCCACAACCCCGAATCAACGACAGCCGTAGATCAGCCATTTCTGCTGCTTCTACTAGAGTTCTTGGGTTTTTCTCCTTTAAGTTCAAAGTTAGATCACCGCCCGTGCTCTTAAAGAACCGCTCCAACATCATTAACTGCTTAATTTCATCAAATGTTGTGACCTTCTCAGATCGGAGCCAGTTCCCCATAGCATCGGACAAGTCCCGGGCGTGTTCCAAAAAGGTGCTATCTCTTCCCTTAGTTACACCCCGGAACTTCAAACGGTACGTTTCTGGTTTCAGTTCGTAAGCCCTCAGGACAGCCTCCTTGAGATCCTTGTACACAATACATAACTCCAAAGGTAACGCATCGTAGGCTTTAAGACCCTTGCCTATTAATCTAGAGGATACAAGTGCTGCCCATTTATTCTCTGGCCACTGGTGTTCCTGGCACTTCTTCTCAAAGCGTGTGAAAAATTCTGTTACACCACTCTCATCAAACACCGGAACCAGTTTCAATAAGTGCGAGAGAGACTGCTCATGAACACGGTTACCAGCCCCAAGTCGCTGTCCCGTTGCCTCTACTCGCGACTTCTCTACGTCCATGTCGGCACAGTACCTAGTCGACTCTAAATCAGCTTGGATTTTTGCTTGACTGATAGTTTTTCTCTCTTCTATCTTGGCTAATTCTATTTGCTGCTGATTCTGAAGCTGAAGCTCACATACCCTGATAGCCTTTCTCTCTTCGATCTTAGCTAATTCGAGCTGAAGCAATAATTCTGGAGTTAACCCTTGAGGAGGTGAAGGTGCTACAATGTTTGAAATTACCGGTGGTTCCCCCCAGGGGCAACCAACTCTGCCAGTCACCACCCAACTGTGGAAGCGTACCCGGGGTCGGCAAACTACTGGGATGGCTGGGAGTCGAGTGTAGGGGAAGCATGGCCGAAGGGCTCTGAGCACTCAACCCATCTCGCTCACCAGTCACCCTGCCCAGTACACACGTTATCAAGTTATCCCTGGTCATGCCGCATTGAAGACCGTACCGCTCCATACCCTCCAACCGCTCGGCAGTAACAGGCCATTGCAAAAATATCCTAGCATCCTCCTCACAGTTCACCTGATTAACCATATCACCATACTGCTGTTCCTCAGTTTCGACATTACGTACTGTGTCTCCATTCTCCTCTGATCCGGTATAAGACATGATGCTCACAAAAATTTCCCACCTCAATATTCAGAAAAGAAGTACCCGAAACTCTTATACCTCAATATACACACAAAAATTCTCGGAAATACTCAAGGGCTATACTATGTTGCAACAAAAAAAATATTCTTGCTGATCCCCGCAAAATATTCTCCAAAACAACAAATGTTCCCTGCTAATAAATGTAGGTTCACCAAATCCTAGGTAAGGTCGCCATTTGTTACGACAGGGGTTCAAATATATCAGGGCTCTTATTCAGTGGACTAGTAATGGCATAAATGCTACAACGGAAAGCGCTAGATCCAACCTCTGATGTATATTCCCAGTGAACAAAGAACACAAATACTCTACAGAGTTCTATATGCAATAATAGGCTATCAAACTCTCAATAAATGTGCGTCTACTCTAGGCTTAATGTTATGTGAAAACAGCCTATTACTACCTATAACCGAAGGTGCTTGGTTATGGTATGCAAAGTAAGGTGGTAAGAGAAGTTACAGCTTACGTTACTTTAATCAATAAATGTCAGGCACTCCTGCATGAAAGAAAGTGCACTAAAGTCCTTCAACACTAACAAGGAATCTTCTTTAAATGTTAGATGCTATAAAGATGCTCGTATCGGAAATGGAACCCAAAAAGGCAGGCAGCGGAACAATGCTCGTGCAGGCTATGCACACAAAAAGGCAGAATATATAATGCCGTCGGAGCCAAGAATATCCTAAAGACTACAACAATAATAATAATCGCCACGACAATGCAGTATTCCTATCAACAAACAGAACCTAAGTCGTTTGTGTCTCAATACATCAAACTAGGCTGCGAAATGATTGTGTAATCATAAACGGGTATACATAAAAAGAGTAATTGGTTTAATATACTTAATGTCTACTGTGACTGATAAAGTCTAGCTAGAGTCAATGATACGAGATACTGGTGCGCATGGCATGCTGCATAGCCTAGTGCAAATCTCAAGTCTGTGCGTCAAATATTACGTTATAGGGAAGGGTATCTCTCTTGAGAAACCTTAATACCGAAGTATTAAGCGTTCTCCTGGCGTACCTCAAAGACAAACAATCGAGACTAGAACAGTGCAGAATGGTATAGGCAAAAAGCCCTCATTCGTGCATGCTCTACTCTCAATGGCACACAGACTAGAATTTACTCAATCAACTCCAGTTCTCAGGTATGTCGTGCAGCTTTTAACTAAAGCCAGCACCCATAGGAAACAATACCTTATAATATCAGACCCCTAGTCTAGCATTATCTAATCCAGCAGAACACTAATATTTATAGGAAGCGGTACTAAACAATATGGATGCTAACCAATGCTTCGTGATCAACTTATCTTAACAACTAAACATACATAGGTTATATCAGACCTTAACGCACAATACAACTGGCCAGCATTCAGCTGATTTTGCAGAGTTAACCAGAGGGGATATAATGTTAATAAAAGGTGGTGAAAGATATGAAAAAAGAGAGAGGTAGGCAGAGGAAAAGATTCTCAGGTGCGGAGCGGGGGGGACAGATAGCAAGGGAAAAAAGATGGATGCGTTCTAGAAACCAGATCTCAGGGAGAGAGTGGCGAGGAACTGTATATATACTCGCACTAGCTCGAGGCGCGTGGGAAAAAAGCGGTTACAAGTCCTCTAGCCACTAGCATGGGAGCTAGCAGCATGGTAAGGACCTCTCTCCACCAACCCCCACGAGGCAGCCAGCCGTGACGTCATCGAGCGGGACGAAAACACTGCGCGCTCCCTCTCACTCTGTTCTACTCTCTCTCTCTCCCAGATCCCATCATTACTAGTTAATGATAAAACATATACTTTACAATTAAATATATAAAGCCTTGACATGGGTGAAAACAAAGAGCCTTTCTGGACTGCCCATGACACAAGCTTTCATATGAAATAAAGCACACTCTAATTCATAAACTGTAGCCCCATCCACTGCCCTGGCGATCCTAGCGAGTCACTGTAGGACAAGCCATGCGGTTCTAACGGAGTGGTTAACGTCACACATGCCATCACTGGGTACAGTGGTAGCCCTAACCCAGTTGTCAGCCGTGAATTACGACAGAAATCTAGAGGCGAGCGTGGCACAAATATTTAAACAAATCGCCCTTGCATTCCCAAAAGCCCAAATTAAGTAGATAAATAACCATTTGTTTAAGGAATTGCTGAGAATATTCTCTGAACAACAACAAACCATCAATGCAATCAAAAAGATGCCTACCAAGCCTCGACCTGAACAAGACCTTGTGCAACCCAAATGGATTCCACCAGCCAGATGGAACCGGAGGGAAGAACCTGGACAGACACCCATTCTCCATCCACGAAGTTCCATCACAACAAGACGCATCTTTGTAGTAACGGATCCAATGGAATGGAGAGCATGTAATCATGGAAAGTGCTCCGCTGTTCACGAAATGCAAAACTTACAACGTCAAAACAGGCACAATGCAAGAATATACCCCTGCCCGCAACATCAGAGAAGATACCAACAATTCCCCAAGATCAACCAAGTAGCAGCCACCGACAACGAGGAACTCTTGGACACCTCACCAGCAGAAGACATGCCAGGGGAAGAACTATCAGAAGAGTTCAAGAGATTTGAAATACCAGAGGCCGAGGAAACAAAGGATTTTTAGATGACCGCATGTTCATTGTTACTGTTATGCCAGGTTTTTGCTGAGGTTAACTGGACTATTTAGGTAGGTTCTTACTCGACTGGAGAAGTTGAAACCACATGAACACATGCACAAAGGTAGTAGAGGATAAATATAATACTGAGTACAAGCATAGAGTGTCTTATCCAATGTAACTATAATACTTATACAGAGTTACAGTCAGACATGGATAGGTACATACACAATTTTCCTAGCAGATCGAAGATCCACAATAAGTTCCAGGGGGATGACACTATGCACTTACGGTGATGTAACTAGGCACTTCCGGTGATGTTGCACTTCCGTGGCACTTACGACAAGGTTCTTGGGCTGTGGTGGTGGTCCTGTCGTGTGGTGATGACAGCAGGATGGAAGATGTAGAACTCTTGGGTTTGGGGTCTTAAATGAATATGTTACGTTCTACCAGTGTTACACGTAACATATCGGACTAACGTAAAGAGAAGTTATACCAGTGTTATACTGTCTCTCAACTATCCTGACCTATATAAGAGTCGTCAATCAAGAACTTTTACAGTACTCTTGGGTTTCCGGTCTTAAATAAATACAAGTCTGTTCTGCCAGTGCTATACATATCGTATCATAAGACTAACGTAAGAGGGTTTGGATGCCTGTGCTCTCCAAATTCTCTTAACTCCCTAAGAGCGGGCATGTTTGTTGACATGACCTAGCTGCTGAGCGGGTATATTTACCGAAAATGAGCTTCATTCCATGCTCTTTGTCATGCATAAACAAGAGGTAGAGCGTAATACAATTCTATATCCGTGAAAGGGTGATAATAGAGCTTTTCAATGACACCTGAATCATCCTTGTATGACCACGGGATATCTTGTAGCGATCGCGTAACCGGAGGTGAAAATACCCTAAAATAAGGTAATTTCCGTAGTTTTTTCCTTGTCTTGCGAGGACGGGCGATGCTGATGAGACCTAATACGCACCAGTGATGGCCCAACTGTGGTGCTGACCGGTTGCAGCTCAGCTGTCGTCCTCCCAACGCGCGGACTCTCTCTCAGAGCTCATAACGTCCTCAAAATGGCACCTGTCATATGATGGGCACCGCAGGGGTGGCCACTATTCTTTCAGCGATCATATGATGGGCACCTCAGTTTGAGGGTTAACTGTCCTGACCTTTATAAGAATCTTTCAGGGACTTTAGATGGGTTTGTATTTGGGCCTTTTACGAATATGTGTCTTATTGCCAGTGCCTGGGACAGTGTACCGTAAGAACTTTATGCAAAGTGGCGTTATGCCACTGCTACAGTATCTCGCAAGCCCTGACTTAAAAAGAAGCCAATATCCAGTGCGTGAACTTCTAACAAGTCTTATTGAGGTTTGGTTTACTACCACTATAGCGCACGTCAGTACAGCTTTCTTTAGCGAGAGTAATTCCTGGTGATCGAGGCGAAGAATTATTATTGAGTGGCCACAATGGTGATTCAATAACAATTCCTTTGTAGAGCCAAGATCTAAAAATTCTCAATAAACAAATGATCTGCGAGTGCTTTAATTATTTATTGAGTATTAGCCCAAATCTTCCAGCTCCTAAAAAAACTTTTCCATTGAAGTGTGGCTTTAAGAGCTTTCCGACTGTACTGACCTTTATTTGTCTGGCATAGCCTTATCGATGGCGGCGTTTCTCCATGTG
Source organism: Paralithodes platypus (assembly GCA_032716605.1). Taxonomy (NCBI): domain Eukaryota; kingdom Metazoa; phylum Arthropoda; class Malacostraca; order Decapoda; family Lithodidae; genus Paralithodes; species Paralithodes platypus. The sequence goes on from CM064578.1 coordinate 22,493,522, forward strand.
CTCCTTCTCAGTGCAAGAAGGGCAGATGTGTTGGGAGGAGGGCCTGGGGTGGCTGGGGTAGCCCTTCTGGTTTTCCCTGTCACGGCGGTGGTGCGGGTTGGAGCAAGAAGGTCGCGTGGTGGTGTAGGACTTATGCAAAATCTTGCTTGCTTTTCTTTCTTTCCGGTCCTTCTTGTTCTTGTTGCTGCCAGGATTCCTGATGTTGACTATGATATTTTAGTGGGTACCCCGCGATTACACACTGTTCCAAACATATTTACCAGACCCTGCAACTCCCATTCACTACCAGCCGGCTCTCCCATCGTCAACAGCCCCGCATCGCCACTGAGAAAACTCGATCATAATTTGAGTATTTCATAATCCTATTCCCTTTATTCATTGCATGAACAGTAGTTAAGTGCTTGATTAACCTCCACATAGTTCTGTAGTTGCCGTGCATGTTATTTTATTGTTTTTCTGACTGATAAACATTGTTGTTTACATTTTTTATTCTAGCTTGTAGCAGACGACGCGCTCCTCTAATCGACCTAGCATTGTATTTTCTTATTAACTCTAGTAGTTATCGTGTTCAGTATCCTACTGTAGCTATATATATCTGTAATTTTAGTTGTTGCTTGCATGGTCTTGTAGTAACCTTTGACTGATAACTTTGTTTATCTAAATATAATCCTGTTTGACTAGCCTACAGTGACACCAGCGCCATCTGTTGATACTATATTAAAACCTTGTGTGCAGTTACACTTTATTTTTATATAATCTCTATTTGGTGAACTGTGTATTTAGTTACATATTCTATTATATATATACCGGTATATATATATATATATACATATATATATAATATATATATATTTTTTTTTTATGTAGGTTATCACCCCTGGTAGCCTATTTCTGCGTATTATATATTTTATTTTTTTTTCGGTTATTTTTTTTTTCGGTTAGGCTAGGCTATCACCCCTGGCGGCCTATTTCTGCGTATTTAAATTTTTTAATTTTCGGTTAGGCTATCACCGCTGGTGGCCTATTCCTGCATACCTGTATTTCATAATTTTTGTTTTCGATTATTTTTGTTTTCGGTTAGGCTAGGCTATCGCCCCTGGTGGCCTATTTCTGTTTAAATACAACCAAAAATGTTTTCAGTTCGGCTATCACTGCGTATTACATTTTAAATTTGATTTTGTTTTTTTTATTTTCGGTTAGGCTATCACTGCTGATAACCTATATGTGCGTATTTCAACATTTTTGTATTCGGTTAGGCCTATTTAAGTAAGTTAAACAACCTGAAGTGAGTGAAGTGTTTTTAAGTGAGATAAGTGTTTTTAAATTGTATTGTTGACTTGATGTAAAAGTAAAATTTTCAGGCTTAAATTTTTTTTTTTTTAAAAGACCTCCGTCTACGTATTGTGAAAAACCTGTTATCCTCCGGCAAATTGTGGGGTTGAGTGAGTGAAGGGGGGGGGGGGGGGGGGACAGTGAATGAAGGAGGATGCATGTTTTTCATAATACGTGTTGCTAGCCCCAAACGCGCGAGCAACTGTGGCTTTCAACCATCCGACACATCCCCTTTTATTAATGTGCATCACACATGTTACATACAAATAAGGTTTATGTTTTGTTTTACCCTACTGTGGAAAGACTACGGATACACCACTCCTGCCGGGGCCTCACGCAGTGGCATGACTCAGTCCTGTCGAACTGAGCTCATGACGCTGGTGGCATTGCCCCGGAGGATAGCCATCCCTAGTCTTTGCTTGAGCCAGAGGGTTTCCCGGGGTTCTCCTGAAACTTCTCTGATTTTACGGCCTATTTCATTCACCATCTTAAGGGTGGGGGCCGAAGACTCCTGAAGTTTCGAATGCCAGGGGCTCGAACTGATGAATTCTGGCGATGGCTTGATATTTTTCTCGCTTTTTATTTTCTGCTATCCGGGCGGCTTCACCTGCTTCGTCGGCGTTTCTGGCGGCGTTGGTTGTGGAGAAAGTGTCAACACATGTGGCATCCCACACGAGGCACCGGCCATTCTTGTAAGAGAAAGTGGTCATCCCATCTGGCCGTTTGCCGTCTTCTCTGTGAAGTCCATGTGGTTCGAGGATTGATGCACAGTTAGCACTCTGCAGGGCCCGTTTTATGACATCATTTAGTGCAGAGTGTCTTGGCAGGCGGCCTGCGTTGTAATTACATGACAAGGCATGGTGACCTTGAGCATCCATCCTCCCATCACACTTGCAAGTGTGTGGGTGACAAACTGCCGCACCCACTCTGAGCGCGATGGCGACCCGGAGCGCTTCAGCATCCAAGTGAGTTCCAAGAGGTGGGATGGGGATGGCGTGTAACCACAAGCCACTCTCCGAACGGGCGGTTGCCTGGAGGCGTGCTTTTGCAACCTGGTCTGCATTGGTTAGGAGATTTTCTTGAGTTTTCTTCGCCGAGATGGTATCCCACGCTTTCTGCTTGCTCCTGGAGGTACCCTGAGGCTCCTCCTCTACTCCTGTACTTCCCTTCCAGGTGTTAATCGCTGCTGTTACGTCCCCATTAAGTGTCATTCCGGGTTTAGAATAAAGGATGGACAATACGAGGTCGTTGGTCGCGATGAGGGAAGAGATAAAGGCTGGGCAGGCAATATCCGAGGCTCTCCGTATGCCCAAGCCCCCGAGGCGGACAGGATGGGTGGCTTGTGTCCAGGCCCGTTCTTTAAATTCCACGTTGGTGATGCTGGTCACTGCTTCTCGGATTATGCTGTCTAATTCTTGGAGGCCGCCATTGTTCGTGTAAGTCATCGATGTGCGCAGGAGGTATTGGAGTTTTGGGATGGAGAAACAGTTCTTGAGCAGGGCCAGAGCTGAGTGGGCATCGATGTGTATCAGGCGACTCACGAGACGTTGAAGCTCCTCCTTTTTAACTTGAAGTGCTGGTGGGATTGCTGCCAGAGTTAGTGGGGAACCTAATAGGGTTTGCTGGTGCTCCTGAAGGATCTTTACATCTGGCAATATGTTTCGGAACAGGGCCTGAGTCTCTTCTCCTTGTTCACGTGTGTGGTTGAGGAGAACAAGTTCACATTTGGTGTCATTTATCACTAGCCCGGCCAGGCCGAGGTCAGTTATGATGTTATTTAAGTCGGTTAGAACGTTCTCTACTGACCCACCCAAGGTTGCATCGTCCAGGTACCATACATTCAACTCTGACCTAACTTTGTTAGCTGCTGCATCCACCCCTATTGAGAAAAGAGCAGGACCACCTGGATCTCCCTGCTGTAACCCGGTCTCTGATGGGATTACCGTCTCGCCAAAAATCAGGATTGAAGGTTTGGAATAAGCCTGCCAAAGTAGGGGGTACAGAGTGGGGATGTGTTCTTGAGCTGCACGGAGGAAGACATCCCTGCGAATGCTGTTGAATGCGTTCCGCATGTCAATCTTTAGAAGCACTCGTTTTTCTTGGGCTTGGCTGAGGTAGGTGCGGGTTGCGTGTACAGCAGCTTCACACCCCCCTGGAGTTCCGAAACCTAGTTGAACTGGTCTTAAGTGTTGACCTAGGCCATTCGAGAGTGGTTTCAAACCCACCTTTGTGGCAAGGCGGCGGAAGGTGTTCCCTACTGCTATTGGGCGCACGCCGCCATCTTTTTTTGCCAGTGCACAGAGTGATGCCCCAAAAAATAGGGGTGTGGCACAGTCGGGTACTTCCCCTCTTAAAACCATGTTGATGAATTTGGTGAGGGTTTCCAAGAGTGCCTCCCCAGCAGCTCCTGATCCCTGACCCAAGAGGCCTTTGAGGTGGGCGGGTCGGATACCATCTGGGCCCGCGGCTGAGCCTGCTGGGAATGAAGTCACTGCGGCGACCACCTGCTCCTTCGTGACAACTAAAGGTTGGCGCATCTGGTCATTTGGGGCAGGGGGGAGGTTTAGGTCCCTAGGTGTAGGTGGGTGCTTTTCTTGTAGGACTTCAACAACTTCGGTGCCTTGACCAGCAAAACCTTCTGAAGAGGACAACAGTCTGACGGCCCCTTTGATGTCACTATCCGCCAGCTTCGCAGCGACCCTCTTACGTAGCTGTTCAGCCTCTTCCTCTTCCTTCTCCTGGTGCTTCTGGGCCCTGTTTGGTTGCTGTTCGGGGGGTTCCACCAGTTTGTTTCCATCCATATACTGTGCTACTTGACGTTTCACTCTGGTGGCTAGTGAAACCTGAAGATGGTCTTGTATGTTGGTTCTGGGTGGTTTTCGGAGGGCCCCATAGGAGAAACCCAGGAGCCGTGCCCATGCGAGGGGTGTCTTGAGCTGTAGGGCCTGCTTTATGATGGTTGTAAGGGCCTCCGCCACTTGGATTCTGGCTCCTTTAGGTACCCGGGCAAGGACCTGGATCCGCGCTTTCCATTTGGTCACCAGTTGGGTCAAGTCGGCGACCGGTGTTGCCGGTGTTGCCCCGGTTGGCTCTGCAGTGGGCCCTGGGCATGCGAGACATTTCCAGTTTGGTTGTTCTCCTGATGTTTTCTTTGTCAGCTTAGCACAAGATAAATGAATAGATCTAAAACAGCCGGAACATTTTCGCGAATTCTTTCTTGCATTGGTTGTTCCGCACTTAAGACACTTAGTATCTGCTAGGCCATAGTCTTCCAAGATTATCCGTTCCTCTGCTTCTACCAAGCCGTCCTCCTGATCTTCCCGTGGTGCTTCCATCTCTACCATGTCTCCCTTGTTTCAGAAACCCCGGGAAATCTCTCCTGGCACATATCTAGATTATTGCTGTTGTTATTAATGTATAATTGGCTGGATGCATATCAATTCACTTATCATAGTCGACCATTCTGATGGGATATGTAAAAAACAAAAACAAAACAAAAAACATCACATATCATAGTCAACCTTTCTGATGGGCAATTGGCCTGCTTCTCCTAAAGCTAAGTGGTTAAATGTATAAATCCTCGGCATTGGGCACCAGTACAACTAAAAGATCTAACTGATTGAAAGGAAGCACGCCAATTATATCCTATGATTACTTACACTGGCGACGCCACCCTGATGTTGAGTATTAATGAATGCTTAGGATATTAATAATGCTGTCAACATCAAGATAGGGAGAGAGCCAGAGAGTGAGCGAGAGCCAGGATCTGAGTGGGTAACCGGATCTAGGGCAGCAGTTATGGAAAAATTATTAAATTGTACAAAATGTTAAGAGAGAGAGAGAGAGAGAGAGAGAGAGAGCAGGGGCGGGGGCGAGGGAGAAAGAAAGCGAGCTGGAGAGGGGGCTGGCCTGGTTGGGTATGAAAGATGTTAGAGGAAAACAAATAACTAAAATGATAAAAAGCGATCTGAAGTTATAGATAACCTAATGACAATGAGGCGGTTAAGTGCGGTGATTGAAAGTGGATGGAAAGATGTTAAGGATAAAAAGGAAGAGAGAGAGAGAGAGAGAGAGAGAGAGAGAGAGAGAGAGCTGGAGAGGGGGCTGGCCTGGTTGGGTATGAAAGATGTTAGAGGAAAACAAATAACTAAAATGATAAAAAGCGATCTGAAGTTATAGATAACCAAAAAAATAATAGCAATGAGGCGGTTAAGTGCGGGGATTGAAAGTGGATGGAAAGATGTTAAGGATAAAAAGGAGAGAGAGAGAGAGAGAGAGAGAGAGAGAGATAAATGAAAATGGACCTTGTAGCAAGTATTTCCTAAATGGTTAGAGAGAGGGAAATGAAAATGGACCTTATAGCAAATACTTCATAAAGGTTAGAATTGTTTGAGAAGTTGAAGGACCGAGGGTCAGGTCCTTGGGGTAGATGGAAGATGAGGCCTATGGTGGAGAACCATAAGGGTGAAACTGCCTGCCCTATAAACGGTCACCTCACTCACCTTGTGGTCACTGCTGGAGGTTTATGGTGCCTGGGCAGGGCTGGGCTAGTGCCTGACGGCTCCTTGTCCCCTCACTGATACTGGTAATAACACTCTCAAGATAAACTAAATATGCTTTGTGGGCGATGTTTAAACAAGAAACCAGTTCTGTTTACTATGTGCCGAAACACCGTATCATCGCCGATCTTCTGATACGTATATGGGTCACTCAGTCCCACGATACCCCTCAGAAAATCCCCTCTTTTGAGGAGCTCAACCGACCCGTGTGCTCTCACTGTGCTCTCACTCACACCGACGTGAATTGATTTAAAGTGAGTGAAGTGATTTACAGTGAGTAAAGTGATCTGAAGTGTGTGAAGTGAATAAAGTGTTCTGAAGGGAGACAAGTGATTAGAAGTGACTTGGAGTGAGGTGATTTGAAGTTTTGTTGTTGTCACCATGTCTCGCGCCTGCACGAACTGTTCCGGTAGGTTTGGCCCTACCATGTTTGCCTGCCCCGATGATCATGTCTGCTGATTCTGCCAGCTCCGAGAAGATTTGGCAGCTAAACTGGATGAAGCTAACGTCAAGATTAACGCCCTCACCAAGAAGCTGGAAACACTCCAAGAATTTGCGACGCTCAACGTAGGAGTATCATCAAATGAAGCAATTACTACCACTGCGGAATCTTCCAACAGCCCAAGGCCTGATATAGCGGTACCTGCTTCAGTACATGCACCACGTCAGGAAAATAATGACTCCGCTCCATCTCAGGACAAATTTTGCGTCGTGAGAAACAACGTTCGCCCCATCACAAGGAGGATCATCACCGAAACCATGTGCCAGAACCGTTACCAGATTCTTGCGGACTTGGACGACGAAGAAGAAATAGAAGAAATTTGGCTCGTAGGAGATTCCATGGTTCGTGGACAACTTATGGAGTTCTGCGCCAGGGCATCCAGGACCAGGAAGCGCTTTTCTATCGTGGGTGCCGGTGTGGACGACGTTGCAGCTGCAGTCAACGAAGTTTCAATGTTAGCCCCGTCACGCACAATGTACGTCATTCATGTCGTATCTAATGACGTGCAGCGGACCAGATCGGAGGACCTCATGCTGAAGTACCGGAAGCTGATTCAGAAGTATAAGGAAAAGTCAGGCAGAGTCATCATATCAGGGATCGTCCCCAGGATCGGTGTGGAGAGCCGATTCTTCAATATAGCCACTAGTGTAAATCGTCGTCTGGCTAACCTCTGCAGGGAAGAAAACATTGGATTCATCAAAACTTTTTTTTTTTTTTTTTTTTTTTTTCTATATTCCAACTTACTCCCTCTCGGGCATAGGCTGAGAGCCTGGACATTCACAGCTGTACAATGAGCAGTGAAGCCCGTGAGGTCTTGTTCCAGTCTAGGGAGTGAGACATGTGAAGCACGTAGAGTACAACGAGCACCTGCCATCTTGCCTTCACATGAGGCAAGGTGCTCACTCATGGCCCGAAGTAACCCCATCTCTGAAGACACCTCATTCCCGTGCTTCACTGTCTCACCCCCTACACTCGGACTCTCACTCTTACACACACACAACGCCACCTGTTGAGCAGATAACTCACCAGGCATTGCACCCCTATAGCATATTTTGAATATAGGAATACTCATACAGTGCTATTTAATCAGGGAACAATGAGGGTATTTTATTAGCGTTTCGGTGGGCTTTGTGGTAATGCACTGATACTAGGTACAGCACAAATTCCATCCCAATAATATCTTCCCATTGATACATCGGGATTTGAACCCGGGACCTTTGGATTACCAGGCCAGTGGCAAGACCACGCCATTCCACACCTGGAATGACTTCTACTGTGAAGATCATCTGTTTGTAGCGGATGGAGTCCATCTGAACCAGTTGGGAGCAGCAAGATTTGGCCGCTTGCTTCACGACGCAGTAAAGAATTTTCGGAGAAAATGCAGAGCCAACCAAGGACATTGAGGGACGAGGTTCGAGGCTTGAGGACCACCAGGGACAAGGATCGAAGACCGTGGACGACCAGGGGCGACGATCGAGGACCGAGAACTACCAGTGACGACGATCGAGGACAGCGAGAACGGAGGACCACCAGAGACAATGATCGAGGACCGAGGACCACTAGGAACAATGATCGAGGACACCAAGGACCGAGGACAACCAGGGACGAGGATCGAGGACTGAGGGCAGACAGGTACATAAATGTAGATCCGAGCAGGACCAATAATTCGAATAAAGAGCGTTCCGTGAATTCCAAATCCAAAACTTTTAATGCTTTCTATGCAAACGCTCGTAGCTTACACAATACATTTTCAGATTGAGAGGAACTAGTGTTTACGGAAAATTATGATGTTATTGGCATAACAGAATCTTGGCTCAATACAGAAGACAGAAACTTTTTAGCTGAGTATTCACTTCCCGGTTATGTAATGTTTGAGAAAAGCCGAATTAATAGAAATGGAGGTGGAGTTTTATTTTTTATCAAAGAAAGTCTTAACCCGACCCTCTTGTCAAAACCTCAAATTGTGAACGTCGACACATCCTTTGTGCTAATAAAGAATAATCAAGGTACAAAAATAATACTTGCACTAATATATAGACCTCCAGCTCAATCAGTGCAAACTGACCGAGAAATTTATGAGCAAATTGCATGCCTTAAGTAACTCGCAAGATACCGTAATTTTGGGGGACTTCAATTTACCTGTGACCAAGTGGGGAGATAGTATTACTTCACACTCTGGACAAGACCTGTATGCAAACTTGCAAGAGAGTTCGCTATATAAATTTGTTAGATCTCCAACCCGTGGAAATATTGTCCTTGACCTTGTACTTTCAACAAAAGAAGAATTGATAGAGAATTTGAATGTGGGTGATGAATTTAGTAACAGCTACTATCATACGATAACTTTCAGTTTAAAGTTTACCAGTAACGAACCAAATAGCAGCATCGAGAAAGTCCCTAATTTCAAGCAAGCAAACTTTCGTAAACTTAGAGCAATGTTTAAAGAAACTGACTGGAGCTTTTTAATTAACAATAACGACATAAATACATCTTGGGAATCATTCGCAAACACTTACCTAAAAGCAGTGCAAGACTGCATACCATCGAAAATACGGCGTACAGGCCATAATGATAAGCCCAAATGGTGGAATAAAGATATTTCAAACTGTGCTTGCTAAAAAGTCTGCTAATGATAGTTTAAAATCCTCACAAAATGACGAAAAACGGGTGAAATTTGTAGAACTACGACGCAAAGCCAAAAGGTTAATTAAGCAAAGTAAAAAGACCCTGGAGTTACATGTTGCGAATCAAAGTAAAACAAACCCAAAAGAATTCTATAGTTATATCAGAAAGAAGAGAGTAGTTACTTCAACTGTAGGACCGTTAGTCGATGAAACTGGAGAATATACCAAAGACGAAGTACAAATGAGTAATGCCCTCAATACCTTCTGTGCATCAGTTTTTACAACTGAAGACCTCATTGATATCCCTATAGCATCGCTGATTCAGATAGATAATTCTGATGTTCTAAGCAATATCACCATTACAGAGAGAGAAGTATTGAAATGTTTCGATAAACAAAGGTAAATAAAACGCCCGGACCTGATACAATCTCACCTAGAGTTCTAAAGGAAGCTAAGGATGAGCTCTCCAAACCACTGACATTGCTATTCAATAAATCCTTGCAGTCTGGAACTATGCCTGATCAGTGGAAGCTAGCTAACGTAACACCGATTTTTTAAGAAGTCAGCAAATCCCTACCCAGTAACTATCGTCCAATTAGCTTAACCTCAGTTGTATGTAAAATGCTAGAAACTCTCATAAGAGACAGACTCGTAAATCACTTACAGGAAAAGGACCCAGTAGCACTTAAAATAATGTTTTTCCCTCCATACCTCATATCACATATCCACATGTGTCAAAATCCCCTCCTTTCCCCCCCCCCCTTCAATTATCACCTATTTTTCCTCTTATTACCATCTTTATTGGTGTATTTATCATGCCAATATCTCCAAACCGGTCTAAGCCGTGCTCATGTTGCTAGAGAGGGTATGGATGCGAAAAAATGAGGGAGGAGAGGTTCAGTGTGGCTGTAGGCTTCAGAGAGGGAGGATGTACAGTAGGCCAACTAAGATTTGTGACATAATTAGGTACGTGGCATAACCCAAGGTTAAGGCCTTGGGTACGAACAAAACACAAATTTTTTTTAATTTCTATGAAAACATTTCACACTGATATTTGGTATTAATAAATACGTTCAATGTCTGTTCATTGTCTCTTGTTATGATCGGGTCTCGTATAAATCAGTGGCTCTTATACATTGGACTAGACTGGCATAAATGCAACAACGGAAACGCTAGATCCAACCCCTGATATATAATCCCGTCGAACAAAGAACCCTCCAGAGTTATATCTGCGATAGCGGGGTATCTTAACTCTCAGTATCTATGTGCTTCTACTATAGGCTGATGTTCTCTGAAACAGCCTATTACCTATAACATATGGTTGCTTAGTTATGGTACACAAGGAAAATATAGTTAACTTAATTAAATCACAAGAGTGATCTAATGCAAACAAGAAGAAGGTTTACTTAACGTTACTTTAATCAATAATATCTGTCACTCCTTTATGAAAGAAAGTGTTGTAAAGTCCTCAAGCACCGAACAAGGAATCTTCTGAATAATGTCGGATGCTACTAAGAAGAACGTATCGGAAATGGAACCACAAAATAGCAGGAGGCAGGACAATGCACGTGTAGGCTAAATACACGAAAAGGCTGGACCTATAATGTTATTGGACACAAGAATATTATAAGCGGTGCATCAGTAATAATGCTCGCCACGAAAAAGGAGTACTCCTATTAACAAAACCGGTCTATGCTGGTTGTGTCTCTCTACAGCAACCTAGACCTCAAAATGCTTGTGTAGAAATAATGGGTATGCATAAAAGAGTATATGATCTAATCCAGCTAATGTCTACCCGGGTTATTAAAGTCTAGCTGGGATGCGCAAAGGTACAGAATTCTGGTGGAGCAAGGCAGCTCCTAGCCTAGTGTGGACCTTGGGTCTGTGCGGCCTGATTACGTTAATATGAAGGGGTGCTCTCTTGAGGATTCTCGATCACAAGTATCGAGTATCCTCCTGGCGACCCTCAAAAGTAAAAGCAAATAGAGTTAGAACAGTGTTGGGTGGATTAGGCAAGCAGCCCTCACGCCCTACACAGTCTAAACTCCAAGGTACACAGACAAAAGATCCACCCAGGTAACCCACAGAATCCGTAGTGTCGTGCAGCTCAAAAGTAGCCTACACACAGTGAAAACACCAACAGCAAGGTACCTGATCCCTAGTCTAGCATTATTTAACCCTGTAGAAACATTAGTGATTGATGGAGACAGTCCGAGCAATACAATCTCCCAAAAAGACAATGACTATCTTCAACCTTAGCCTAGTACATAAGAAATGTGAGATCCAGCATATAATACAGTCTGGCCACCAATTCAAGGTGTGGATGCAGGGAACCAGAGGGGGATTGATATTAATAAAAGGTGAGGAAGTAGTGGAAATGATAGAGGCAGTAGAAAGAGAAAGATTCTAAGACAAGAGTGTGGAACAGTTCAAGGGAGATGCTTAGAGTATGCTGTCTGGGACGGATCTGACCAGGATATTTCCAGGGACCGCATGGGTGGAGTCCCAGTTCGCAGGAATGGCACGAGGTCGCGCGACAGTCTGGGCGCCCAGTAAGCAGCCGCCTAGTAGGCCGTGTTAGGCAGGAGGCAATGAATCCCGCGAGGCCTATGTAAGGGGGCCAGCCACGCGCCACACTCACCACCAAGTCACACCACCTGGTCTCTCTCTCTCTCCCGCTCGCCTTCCCATCATTCAACTACTCAACACAATACTTTCAATTGACTAAATAAAATAGAAAGGATTGTGACAGACGAAAACAAAGAACAGTTCTGAACTGTCTGCAACACAATCTTTCTCGAGAACGAAAGTACACAATGATAGGTAGACTGTAGCTACATTCTCTGCCCTGGCGAGTCCTAGCGAGTAAGCCATGCGGTTCTGGGGGAAGCGGTGAGCGTCACACCCCACCCAAGATTTTTAAGAGGCTCCAACTATGAGCTCTAAATCTGACACGCAGAACCCATACAAAATTCGCCACTCCTAGTCACCCAGCGACAATGAAATGTAGAGCACAGTTCTCTTCAAAATAACACATTATAAAAATTAACAACCCCTCCCAACACAATAGATTAAATTACATAGTTATGCTCATAAGAGCGAGCTTCACTAGCCCACCCTTCTGAGAGGAGTACAACTCAGAATTTCTGCTATAACATACTTAAACAAATTTAACTATCAAAGAAAGAGTTTTTATAGGATTTTTATATTTTGAATATGTTTATGGCGGCTGCACTACAGGGGCAGCCTAGTTTTTTTCTTCTATACCAACACAGCAACTCCTACTTTACGACCCAATACGCTGGGCTACCCACGCGAGCCAACAAGCACCAGACGTAAACATACTAATCAAACCAAAGTAGGAGGCTACCCTTGTGATGATCTACCCCGGGTCTTCCACCCTCGATAAGCAATCTGCAATCACATTCTCAGAACCGGCAATATGGCGTATGTCTAGGTTGTATTCCTGCAACATTAATGACCACCTGGTCAGCCTCATATTCCGGTTATGGAATTGATTCAGGAACTTGAGGGGGTGATGGTCAGTGTAGATCACCACAACTGGTCCATAGGCTGGAACATACACCTCAAAGTGCCTGAGCGCTAGCACAATCGCCAGCAGTTCCTTCTCAACTACTGAATAGTTCTTCTGCGCCGAGTTGAACTTTTTTGAGAAGAAACTGACTGGGTGCTCCAGCCCATCTTCGTCTGATTGCATCAGAATGGCACCAGCCCCCACACCACTGGCATCAGTTGCGAGCTGGAATGGTCGGCTAAAGTCCGGGGCCCTGAGGATTGGGTGAGTACACAACAGGTGTTTTACTAGCAAAAAAGCCCTCCCACACTCAGGCGCCCACTTAAACTTTCTATCTTTGGCCAATAGGTCCGTCAGAGGAGCCAGCACAGTAGAATAGCCCTTTATAAAGCGGTGGTAGTAACCAATCATGCCCAAAAACCTCATGATCTGCTTCTTGGCGGACGGCCTGGGGAAGTGGTTAATAGCCAATATCTTGTTCTGTGGGGGGCACACCTGGCCCAAACCCACCATGAACACCAGATACTGCACGGTAGCCCGCACAAAATCACACTTTCCCAGGTTGACCACCAAGTTTGCCTCGCTTAATTTCTTAAATAGGGATTCTACATGTTCACAGTGGCTCTTGAAATCGTCATCGTAGATAATGACGTCGTCCAGGTACACGGTACAATTCGGAATGTCAGCCACTAACTCGTTCATCAAGCTTTGGAAGGTCGCTGGTGCGTTCTTTAGACCGTACGGCATGACATAACAACGATATGTAGCACCATCCACCACAAAACCACACACCTCTTTCGCCCGTTCAGACAAAGGCACCTGCCAGTAACCTTTTACCAGGTCCACCTTGGTCATGAACTTGGCCCTGCCAATCTTGTCTACACAGTCATCGACCAGGGGAAGAGGATATGGGTTGGTGGGAGTCAAGCCGTTTAGCCTGCGGTAATCAACACAGAAGCGCACCTTGCCATCCGGCTTAGGTTGCAGCGTTACGGGAGATGTCCACTTTACCGCCCCCTTCTCGATCAGTCCCTGTTGCAACATATACTCCAACTCCGCCCGGAGGGCCGGAAGTTTAATAGGGGGCACCCTATAGGGCACTGATTTGAAGGGTGGGTGGTCTCCGACGTCAACGTCGTGCACCTCCTGAGTAGTGAGGCCTGGGTGTTCCGCAAATACAGTAGGGTATAAACAAAATAGGCGCTCGACAGCCACACGCTGTTGCTCAGGTAGGTGTTGCAAAGCCTCATGAACCGCCTGTCTCGTGTTTCCCGCCCACTGATCTGCAGAAACATGATAATCCCAGTTGTCATCCACCTGCGCATGACTGTCCCGTTCTCCTTCTCCACCTTGACTGCTCAAAGTCATCACGGGGACAGTGAGAGGCTCAGGTGGGCGCCTCACATACTCCTTCATCAGGTTGACATGACATAACTGATTCCTCTTACGCCTGTCTGGAGTGGCCACCAGGTAATCTAAGTCCGAGAGCTTCTCTGCTACCCTATAAGGACCAGCGTACTTTGCGGATAAGGGGTGACCTACAAGAGGGAGTAGTATCAACATCTCCTGACCCCCGTGAAACTCCCTGAGTTTCACCTTGTGGTCGTACCTGTCCTTCATGAGGGCCTGAGAGCCTACCAGATTGCGGCCAGCCAACTCCAGACTACGCAACATTCGTTCTCTACTCTCAAGTTCGACAGCACCGTCACTACACTTTAGAACCTCCGGGTCTTCTAGCTGCAATTTGCGAATATCTGAGGGAGCTAGCCTGTCTAAGTGTTTGCGAAACAACTCATGCCCTCCCCCAACATCGAACTTTGCATCCCGTTGCTCTCTCCGTGTATACCGTTGCTGCCTCTGAGTCTCTTTAAGCCCTGCCTCTACACTCTCAGTGACAGGTGGTGGTGCTTCTCCAGACTCTAATAACGGTGCTAATACTGAGTCCCCGAGAAGCGCTGCTGGTACTAGACTCTCCACCGTATCAGCCTTCAGCACCTTCTCGTGACCGTTCCTCCGCTTATTTGAAGACTGTTGGTTAGGCTGTGACTCCCTGGATGCGAGAGATCTGGTTACAACACACGCCATTGGTTGCACCTGACACTTCTCAACCCACTCCTGTTCCTCCCTACTCACGTCGGCCGGCTCCTCGGCAACGACTAAGGGTGAAACCTTAGAAGCAGGCACCGCAAAGTCATTGCTGAGAAGGAGGTCGACGCCCCAACAGGCAATTTCTCCACGATTCCCACATCCAGTTCGCGAGTCACACCGTCAACTTCAAGCTCCATTCTAACAAGCGGGTATGACCTAGTTGCATTAACTCCCTGCACCACAACTACCCGCGCCGCATTTATGGGTCTACCAGTGAAATTCTTCAAGAGTGTCTGAGAGGCACCGGTGTCACGCAAAAGCTGTACCCCGTGCTTCTTGTCCCCCCTCTTCACGCAGCCATGCCCTCTATGGTTGCAAAAGGCATCGCGGACAGGGTTCGAGCCTTCCGGATCCTTCTTCACTGCCGGTGCTCCATCCTCTGATTTTATGCCTCCAGCAAACACAGAAGACTTCTGGAATACCCCAATGCTGCGAGCCAATGACACAGCCGCCGTGGGAGGTCTGCTCGGACAAGCTTTTGCCATGTGCCCCTCATCGTGACAGTGATAACACTCAAATTTCCCCTTGGACTTATACTGAGGTGTAAAAGTCCCCTGGCCCTTCTTAAACGGGGCGGTGCTAGGTTTGTGATCAGTCTTGGTGTCATTGCTTTTAAATTTATGTGTGTCCATATTCCGGGGAGGGGGAGGGTAACGCTCCTTAACGCCTACATCGTTTCTCTGTGCAGAGCCGAACCCCCGAATTAGTGACAACCGACGATCAGCCATCTCTGCTGCTTCTACGAGAGTTCTTGGGTTCTTCTCTTTAAGGTTTAAAGTCAAGTTGCCACCCGTACACTTATAAAACTGCTCTAGAAGCATCAACTGTTTCATCTCATCAAACGTAGTTGTCTTCTCTGATCTGAGCCAGTTTCCCATAGCGTCGGACAGGTCCCGGGCGTGCTCCAAGAAGGTACTGTCTCGCCCCTTAGTCACACCCCGGAACTTTAACCTATATGTCTCGGGTTGTAGCTCGTATGCCCGCAGGACAGCCTCCTTGAGCTCCTCATAAACAACGCAGGACTCCAAAGGCAGTGCATCGTAAGCCTTGAGCCCCTTACCTACGAGTCTAGAGAACACAAGGGCCGCCCACTTAACTTCAGGCCACTGATGCTCCCGGCACTTCTTCACAAATCTATTGAAAAACTCCGTGACACCAGACTCGTCAAATACAGGGACCAGTTTGAGAAGGTGCGACAGAGACTGATCATGCGCACGGTTTCCAGTACCGAGTCGCTGTCCCGTCGTCTCAACACGAGACTTCTCTAAATCCATGTCGGCACAGTATCTTGTAGATTCTAGTTCAGTCCTAAGCTCAGCTTCCCTCATCTGTTGCTGCATCCTAGCCAGCTCTTTTCTCTCTTCTATCTTATCTAGCTCATTTCTCTCTTCTATCTTAGCTAGCTCTTTTCTCTCTTCTATCTTAGCTAGCTCTGTCTGCTGTTGACTCTGATGTTGCATCTTTGCCATCTCGAGCTGAAAGAGCATCTCCGGGGTCAAACCTTGAGGAGGAGGAGGAGATGCAATGATGTTAGAAATACCTGGTGATCCCCCCAGGGGCAAACCACCCTGCCAGTCACTACCCACCTGCGGAAGCGTGCTCAGGGTCGGTACTCCAATAGGAGGATTGGGAGTCGAGTGAAGGGGAGGCTCGGCCAAAGGGCTCTGAGCACTCACCCTACCTCGTACGCCAGTCACCCCACCCAGCACACACGTCATCAGGTCATCCTTGGTCATGCCACTAGTACATACATGACCGATAGCTGCGGCTAAGCACTGGAGACCGTACCGATTCACACCCACCAACCGGTCGGAAGTAACAGGCCATTGTAAAAAATTCCTTGCATCCTCCTCACTGTTCACCAAGTTAACAACCTGCCCATGCTGCTGCTCCTCAGTTTCTACATCACGTACTGTGTCTTCATCCTGCACTGATCTGCTATAAGACATGATGCTCACTGAAGATTTTTCACTTTGATACACAAAAAAGAAGTACCCCAAACTCTTATACCACAATATTCACAATAAAAAATTCTCGGATACCCTTAAGTGCTATATTACTTTGCTAAAAAAAAAATCTTGCATGTCCTCAAAAAATATTCCACAAAATCAACAAATGTTCACTGCCTAAACTGTGAGAAAAATCTGCACAATAACCTGCAATTATATGTCAGTTCACCAAATCCTGAGCTAGGTCGCCATTTGTTACGATCGGGTCTCGTACAAATCAGTGGCTCTTATACATTGGACTAGACTAGCATAAATGCAACAACGGAAACGCTAGATCCAACCCCTGATATATAATCCCGTCGAACAAAGAACACATTATACCCTCCAGAGTTATATCTGCGATAGCGGGGTATCTTAACTCTCAGTATCTATGTGCTTCTACTATAGGCTGATGTTCTCTGAAACAGCCTATTACCTATAACATATGGTTGCTTAGTTATGGTACACAAGGAACATATATTTAACTTAATTAAATCACAAGAGTGATCTAATGCAAACAAGAAGAAGGTTTACTTAACGTTACTTTAATCAATAATATCTGTCACTCCTTTATGAAAGAAAGTGTTGTAAAGTCCTCAAGCACCGAACAAGGAATCTTCTGAATAATGTCGAATTCTACTAAGAAGAACGTATCGGAAATGGAACCACAAAATAGCAGGAGGCAGGACAATGCACGTGTAGGCTAAATACACGAAAAGGCTGGACCTATAATGTTATTGGACACAAAAGTATTATAAGCGGTGCAACAGTAATAATGCTCACCACGAAAAAGGAGTACTCCTATTAACAAAACCGGTCTATGCTGGTTGTGTCTCTCTACAGCAACCTAGACCTCAAAATACTTGTGTAGAAATAATGGGTATGCATAAAAGAGTATATGATCTAATTCAGCTAATGTCTACCCGGGTTAATAAAGTCTAGCTGGGATGCGCAAAGGTACAGAATTCTGGTGGAGCAAGGCAGCTCCTAGCCTAGTGTGGACCTTGGGTCTGTGCGGCCTGATTACGTTAATATGAAGGGGTGCTCTCTTGAGGATTCTCGATCACAAGTATCGAGTATCCTCCTGGCGACCCTCAAAAGTAAAAGCAAATAGAGTTAGAACAGTGTTGGGTGGATTAGGCAAGCAGCCCTCACGCCCTACACAGTCTAAACTCCAAGGTACACAGACAAAAGATCCACCCAGGTAACCCACAGAATCCGTAGTGTCGTGCAGCTCAAAAGTAGCCTACACACAGTGAAAACACCAACAGCAAGGTACCTGATCCCTAGTCTAGCATTATTTAACCCTGTAGAAACATTAGTGATTGATGGAAACAGTCCGAGCAATACAATCTCCCAAAAAGACAATGACTATCTTCAACCTTAGCCTAGTACATAAGAAATGTGAGATCAAGCATATAATACAGTCTGGCCACCAATTCAAGGTGTGGATGCAGGGAACCAGAGGGGGATTGATATTAATAAAAGGTGAGGAAGTAGTGGAAATGATAGAGGCAGTAGAAGAGAAAGATTCTAAGACAAGAGTGTGGAACAGTTCAAGGGAGATGCTTAGAGTATGCTGTCTGGGACGGATCTGACCAGGATATTTCCAGGGACCGCATGGGTGGAGTCCCAGTTCGCAGGAATGGCACGAGGGCGCGCGACAGTCGCCCAGTAAGCAGCCGCCTAGTAGGCCGTGTTAGGCAGGAGGCAATGAATCCCGCGAGGCCTATGTAAGGGGGCCAGCCACGCGCCACACTCACCGCCAAGTTACACCACCTGGTCTCTCTCTCTCTCTCTCTCTCTCCCGCTCGCCTTCCCATCATTCAACTACTCAACACAATACTTTCAATTGACTAAATAAAATAGAAAGGATTGTGACAGATGAAAACAAAGAACAGTTCTGAACTGTCTGCAACACAAGCTTTCTCGAGAACGAAAGTACACAATGATAGGTAGACTGTAGCTACATTCTCTGCCCTGGCGAGTCCTAGCGAGTAAGCCATGCGGTTCTGGGGGAAGCGGTGAGCGTCAGACTCTAAAAAAAAAAAAAAAAAAAAAACGTGTCACCTGTCTAGTTTGCACTCCCATCCCAAGCCCGTGTGGTCGTGTCTAGCAGAGACCCGTAGTCACGGTGTCTAGGCAGGCGCCACCGTCTGCGATACCACAGCCAGGGCACACAGACACAGTACTAGCACATGCTGGGTGCTACATATGACAATATTGCTATCATTATTTGTTTGTATCATATTAGAAGGCTCTGAGGTTAATATCAATCGATTTTCACCCTACACTATTTGTAAATTAATTAGCACACACACACACATAGAAACGGAAGGCAAAGTTCAGTGTTATAAACCCACATTCTACGCTGATTTCCCTGATAAAACAATGAGGTGTAAATAATTATGTTGTTTTATCTAATTAACACTCTTTAGATAATACAGGTATGTTATAATCTGCATCATCTTGCAGTGCTGGGTTATACGAGTAGTTCTATTTAATGCAACATCTGCATCAGGTAATATTATTAATGATAAGAACGTGTATTAATACAGCTAAAGTTCTTACTGTTTCTATAAGATACTATTAGAATATAGAAAATTATCGTTACCGTATCATGATTTTAGAATCTAACTTCGATGAAATTCTGTCTACTATGGAAATATATGGGAGTATAACTAAACATAATCTAGTTTACCGGGTATATAATTTAAGTTCTACTTTACAGAATCACACACGCACACACACACACACACACACTGGTCCGTAGCATATTGGTTAGCGCACTTGGTTCACTGCCAAAAGGACACGGGTTCCATTCCAGGGCGGGAAAGAAACATTTTGGCAATTTTTCTTACACAATGCGCCTCTCTTGACCTAGCAGTATAAATAGGCCTCTGGAATAACAGGCCACTTACGACTTATTTTTTAGTGTTGGTGGTCTATTACTAGCTGGACGGGTACCGTACAGGTCAACCAAACATTCAAAATCCAGATATAGGCAATTGCCTGATTACAGATTACATGCATATCTACAGCCACTCCAACCATGCATTAACACTTCACGCAATATATTCCCAGGTCGAAAACATTTCGGTAAAAAAATAAAAAAACGTGATGCTGTTATTATTGGAAACTGAGGTGATCAGAAAATCCTCAATACTCTCTTGCCCACATCACACCTAGTCATTAATTCAGCATGGTGCTGAACGCGGTAGTATGGTTGGGATGAGCGAGAGGGGGGTGTGGGAACGTTTACCGGTGGCAAAAAAAGGTGGGAAGAAGGACAAATGACAAACCGACATAGAAGTGGAGCTAAGCGGAAAACCACGTCATAACAGGACCAAGAAATTAAACAGTATATGGATAACCTTCCATTCTCCAACGCCGAGGTAGCTAAGCAACATTTGCAATTTCAAACTTCTACAGAAAATATACGCAAGATATTAAAGGAGATGGGATATAAACATAGATCACCAGCTGTCAAGCCAAAGCTAACCAAGAGGCACAAACAAACTAGGCTTGATTTCGCTCGACTATTTGTTGACCAGGGCATTGACTATTGGGCACGAGTTGTTTTGATAATGTCAATTCCATAATAGTACCAGAACGATTAAAATTGTATCACTTAGCCGAGTTGTCAGGGGTTCTTCAAATAAGAATAAAGGTTGCTTCCTTTATATCCGCTCATGGCCGAGTGGTTACGGTGCCTAACCCTCCCAAACATACATGGAGTGAGTGGGTTCGAATCCTGGTCAGGACACCTCTCTCCCAACCAAGAGTTGTTTTCTCAGACAAGAAAACTTTCAGCTCAACCACGCATGGGTCGAAGACTGCGCTGTTGGAGGCCTAGGAACAAACGGCATGTGAGTTAGTCCTAGTCGATATTGTGCATAAAATATAATTATAAAATAATTATCATACAGAGTACTACTTTCCATCATATCACTCTTGGCTAAGTTTATATCAACCGAGCATTATAAAACATCTTAATTTCTTTACTCATCCACAAATACCCCTAACTTACTAATTAACTCCTTATTTATATTGTCCAAGTACTATTAAGCTAGCATGACTTGATAGAATATGCACATTAATCACTCCTGTCTATACCATCGGTTGTTTACCTAAAAAACAACCACGTTCGGTTTAGTAACTCATCCTAGCCACCTCGCCCGCCAATATCTGTGCAATATAGGATAGATCTTCCCCTATTACTTCCTTCCCCCTATAGTGAATGCATATCACTTGTTTGCGAATATAATACATAATACCTTACCTAAACTATCATTGGTGAATAGAGAGACCACTTTATCATGAGAATCAATAAATATATAATCATTAATCCCATTAGCATTGACTAATTTTGGCAGTTTAATCGGGCTTTTCATTAGAGGGTTTATACAACTTAAGGAGGTTCTGTAGGAATTATAGGGACACATACTATGTCATATTTACCCTTTTACTTTCATATTCCCTTTCTACTCTGAATAAAATAGTCTCCTTTTCTACTCTGAATATAATAGTATAATGCTAGTCTGAATAAACTGACAAATATGCGTCCTAATTCCACTAGGCCTACATCAACATTAACATAAACAAAAATCATAAAAGAGGGATTATTTCAGAGGACTGACTCCATGGTCTGACTGACCCATGGTATACAGACTAATATTAATCGTAAATTTATACCATGGACTGGCCCATTCGCGGCGGATCCCATTGACAATCAGCACATCACAGCCATGTGCCTATCTAATTATGTTTCTAAGCTTTCTGTCGTTATTGATCCTACTGTAGCAATCGGTAGCCTATTTCACATATCTACCAAACTGTTGCATGTTTATCACGGAGCAGCAGTCCGTTTTCCACATCGTCTTGGTGGATCCCACTTACAACTTAAGCATCTGTATCGTATCCTCTCTTACTCTACACTTCTAATATATGCAAACCTAATGTTTTCCCAAGTCCCCTTTCTTTTGTACTGACCATAATTATCATGTATTTCATGATATTCACTACCTCAATAATCTTTTACTTCTGTTAAATGTTCTAACCGGTGTCGCGCTCCTTGGTGCCGCTAGAAGAGCGGCGAACACATCAAAAGGTATCAAAAGGATAAGGTAACCCATTCTGGCTATAATTCCGTGTCATTTGGCCTTAGTCGTCAGGCGTTAGAATACTATTGATGTTCTAATGTTCTATTATTCGGAATTGTTTTGCCATTCTTCTTTGTACCGTAACTTCCAATCAATCTATGGACACTGGACAGCAAAATTAAAAAACATAATCCAAGTGAAGCCTTACTAAGGACGGGTGGATTTTTAAAATTACATTTGTTGTTATTCACGCTTCTACTGTAGATATCTATTTAAAAACTCTGATTTCAAACAATGGTGCATTGTTTTTTTGTGTTTTCATATCACTACTGACGATGACTTCCAAATCTTTTGTAATAATTGAGTTACTTAATTCCATGTTATTTAACCATCTAGATACCACTGATATTGCGTCTTGGCCCTGTCACCACTCAGATTGGTGAACAAATTATATATTTTTTCTGAGATATAGCTGGTGGTTACTGGCTACCCTGGCCTTGAGTAAGGGAGATGGGTAATGGAATCGGATATCACAAGAATGCATTGAGCTATTGAATCTCCTCATACGGGAGATAATTATATGGTGCGTAATTATTGACGAAACAAATATTGTTAAATATATATCCTGAGATGTCTGTCGATTTCCCAATGTTCACTAAACTGCATGTATGTATCTACATTAAATATCAACTGACAAGGTATTGCACCATTCGGGTAGTGTATCAAATTATTTTTGGAGAACATGAATCGTTATCAGGATCACTAATTCAACCTATTTTTAGTGTCATTTGAAAAATTACCAATCTTTTTAGTTAGGCCTAAATCAAGGTCGTTAATGTAAAAGATGAACAATTGAGGAACTAAAACTGACCATCGTGTAAGACCCCAACCTTCATTACACCCAATATGATTGTATAGGCTACTGTTAATGTTACATTTTTGTTTCCTACTAATTAGCCATGGTTTAATTCACGTAATATAGTTCGCCCTATTCCATGAGCTGCTTCTTTAATCAGCAAACTTTCATGTGGATATTTATCGAAAACTTTACTGACATGTCAATATCTTTGAAGTTTTTTTTTGTCTGTTTATCGATTCGTATGTTTGGGAAAAAAAAGGTTAATAGATAGCGAGACACTCGCAGCCAACACGGTTAAATTCCATTACAAGATTGATGATTAAGCATTTAACAAATGTGACAGCAGCATACTAGTCTTAATTTGACGTTTGTAATATAGTCAGTAGCCAGCCCTTATTCCCACAAGGGGTAGGGAGTATCAACAAGAAACACATGAAAGGAGGCAAAACAAGAGGCGGCAGGGGAAGAATCCATACAACAGTTCGCACACAAACATTCGGAAACCTCAATCACTTATTAGCCCCCAAGATCACTGGCTTCACCTCAGATGCTATAAACGTTCGGACAAATTACGTTTCTTAGTCATTTAGCTGTATAAAATTAAATTTTATTGAGTAACATCTAATACAGTTGATGCATATAAACGTTTAGGATAACTTATAAAATCTATACCCGGTGTCAGCAAACTTGGAGCAAATCCTGACCGCATAACATCTTATAAAGAACAAAACAAATGTATGAGTAGATCAGGATATAGATGTAGAAATTGACTACCCGTTTCTCGAGCACTTTCTGTGTTATAGAAAGGCTAATTTTAAGGATAAGAATGACAGCCAATGTCGCTGACACAAACACCAAGTATAGTGTTAAGGAGGCCGGGGCTCTTATTAAAACAATCACTAACAAGTGTATAATAGATTATAAAATAACAATCTATGCAACTTATTGTGTTCATTTTAAGTTATGTATACAATGTGGATCTATAAAGTAGTGACGCTTACCATTCTGGTGTGTGTGTGTGTGTGTGCTAATTTACAAAGTTTGTCGCGCGTAAATCTATTTATATTTAGAGAGAGAGAGAGAGAGAACCTTCTATTATTATACAGGCAAATAATGATTGCAATATTGTCATATGTAGCGACCAGCATGTGCGAGTACTGTGTGCCCTGGCTGTAGTAGCGCAGGCGGTGGCGCCTGCCTAGACACCACAGGTCTCTGCTAGACTCGACCACACGGGCTTGGGACGGGAGTGCAAACTAGACAGGTGCCACATACCTAATATTTTGTCGCAAAACTTAGTTGGGCTACTGCACATCGCGGCTGGCTCACAACTCATGACTGGAGCGGCCGAATATAATTCGCGATTTTGACCATAAAGACATTATTCCCACTTGTTTTATTGTTTTTACGGGTTATTATCTTCATAGTAATGGTAAAATAGGCGCATATGAATAAGTAATAACGATATTTATCGTAAAATTACGATTTTAGGCGGGAAAGATGCCTAATATCGTCGCCCAGTTACATGGTGTCCACTATATACAGCTCGCGCTTCATAGGTTAAAGTTACTCAACACGACTTTCGTAGCAAACGTTCCTGTTTAACAAACCTCTTAGACTTCTTCCACAATATCCTAAACCTCTATGATGAGAGTAAAGCTGTACATATTATATACCCTGATTTTCAAAAGGCCTTTGACAATGTTCCCCACAAACGTTTACTGCTAAAACTAAAAGCGCATGGAATACAAGACGGTGTGTTGAAATGGATAGAAAATTGGCTCCGCAACAGAAAGCAAAGAGTAGTCATAAACGGTAAGTCAACTAAATGGACCAATGTAAGTAGCGAGGTACCCCAGGGATCGGTACTAGGACCAATTCTCTTTCTAATTTACATCAACGACATACTCACGATGAGGGTCTCACCTGTACAATCTCAAAATTTGCTGACGATACAATAATTGCAAATAGCGTACTCTCAAAAGAACAAGTTGACGATATTCAACACAATCTAGATAAGTTGTCACGTTGGCCCAAATTTGGCAAATGAGTTTCAATGCGGATAAATGTAAAGTACTACATGTCGGATGCCAAAATGAGAAAGCAAACTATTCGATGAATGGCACTCAGGTTAAGAATGTAAACAGAGAAACCGATCTGGGAGTAACAATATTGAGTAACCTAAAACCGAGTCAACAATGTTCAGAAGTTGTTAAGAAAGCAATCAAAATAATTGGCTTTATAGGCAGGTCATTTGAGCATAAATCCAAAGAAGTTATCCTAACCCTTTACAATTCCTTAGTCCGCCCTCTTCTGGAATACTGCGTTCAATCCTGGTGCCCATATTACCAAAAAGTTATAAACAAGCTAGAACGAGTTCAACGTAGAGTTACCAAAATGATACCTAGCCTAAAGAACAAACCATACGAGGAGCGTCTTAGAGAATTAAATATATTTCCTTTAACCCAGCGCAGATTAAGAGGCGACTTAATTAAAGTGTTCAAAATCATCAAAGGCATCGACATTATGAACTGTAGTAAGTACTTCACTATCGACCAATCTAATTACATGCGGGGATACGGTTGCAAAATTATCGGTAAATCTTTTAACTCGCACGAATCTAAGAATTTCTTCTTCATTCGAGTTGTCAACTTGTGGAATGGGCTTCCCCGAGACGTTATAGACTGCAGCACCGTTGATTCATTTAAACTTCACCTAGACAAATATCTTGCATCAAACCCACGACTGACTGCGTTTGTAAATGAATAACTTTATTTTATCCCCCTCTCAGTTACTAACCTATCTGTCCCCTACTAACTTCCTAATCATGCCACGGACATTAGTTCCAGGGCAGTAGTTCCCTTTCCAATGCTCCTTTACCCACTCTAAACCACTGTTTGGACAATTGATTCTCAGTGTTTTGGAGGACAAGCAGCCTAGAAGGGTCGCCATACCTGCTGTTGCTTGATTTCCTTTGTACTCCCCCTTTATGATGTCCTTTCCTGGTGTTGGGGGAAGTGCGGGTGTGATGGAGGCGACTCAGGCGTACTCTGGTGGTGTAGCACTTGGGATTTCTTTCCTCAGGGGTGTGGTGGCAAGGGTGGTAATGTTGGTTCTTAGTGGTGTTGTGTTTCCACCCTCTTTCTTCGTTATTTCAGTTATGTTGGCTGGGGCCTTCACTACAAAATCCCCAGTGTGCACACAAAGCAATATCATGGGCCTGCTAGTAGATACAGGAGGAGCCGGCTCGTGTTTGTACACGCATTTTTACCGACAACATCAAAACAAGTTCAGAGTCCTGCTACCATCCTCTGTTAACCTGATCGATGCGGGTGATGAGGTGCTAACCTTGAAAGGGGAGACTCGCCCAGTTTTAGTACCACCCCAACATCTGCAGTGACTGAACACCCATTCATCATATTTGATTCATCATGCAACAAGTATGATGGATATCTAGGATTATATTTCCAGGAGAAACCTGGCCCCCAAATAGTATGTGTCGGGCGCCAGTTGTCATTCAATAAATAAAAAAGAACCACGTTGTAGAGCACGCAATTTATACCACGGGTCCACCCATCAGGTAACCAACACATCACAAAAACATGAACGAATGGATCGGACAAGATCGACAGGTAAAGGAAATGTTGCAGGCAGGGTTTATCACACCATCCACCAGCCCCTAGTCCACACCTGTAAAGCTCGTAAATAGAAAAGATGGGTTCACACGCTTCTGTGCCGACTATCGACGATTAAACTATGTGACTATCAGGGATGCCACACTTTTACCCAGAATTGACAATTGGCTAGAATTGGTATTAGTCTGTGAATGATTTTCAACTCCAAGCCTACAGGCCAGAACACGAACAGAAAACAGCGTTTTCGACAAGCGGAGATAGAGTATACGAGGTCTTTGGCTAAGCCTTTGGCTTATGCAATGGTCTTGCCACCTTCTCCAGATTAATGAAGTCGCTATTGCAAGGGTTGACGTGGATAACCTACTTAGCCTACTATAGCCTACTGGTGAGTTCATTTCTCAATAGGTGTCGTTCTGAGAGTGAAGCACTGGGGCGGGGCAACTTCAAAACCGAACCGAACCGTGCTTCGAACCGAACCGTGGGTGGGCAACCGGGCCCCGTGTATCCTACGAAGGCAGGATAGCGGGGGCTGGTTGCATCACAAAGTGATTCACATGTCTCACTCCCTAGACTGGAACGAAACCTCACGAGCTTCACCGTTGTATTTACGGTTGAATGTACAGGCTCTCAGCTTATGCCCGATAGGGGGTAGTTGGAATATAGAAAACAAATATAAAATAAGTACCCGGGTAAACAATGATACAAATATTCCCAGATACATATAAGTAACTTACTTTAGATGTATATAGTGAGGTGGATAGCTCAAGGATAGAGATAGGGATAGGTAGAAGCTATAGTGGCCACTAGGAGATATAGATTTAGGCTGACTTAAATTAAGCCTAGTTCACACATTCAGGAGTGTGAGGTCGAGTTTCCAAGAGTCCACAGTCTCGGAAACTCGCGTAATAACTCTTGGAGGATCGCATGCACCCATGGGCACTCTGGGTCACTCCCTGATACTCCTGGGAACTCCACTCGGGCAGCCCAAATTTCAAACATGCATGAAAATATGGTCACGAGTCAGCTCAACCTCAAGGCACTCGAGATCACCCAGGAACACTTGAAATAACCCTTGAGTACTCGAAGTCACTCTTAACAACTCAGAATTACTCCTCATTACTCGGTTTAACTCCTCAACAGTCGGGGACAAAACTACGTGGCAAAAATGAGAACTGATAGATTAATAACATGAAAAAATACATAAATATAATTATATATAATACAATAATAATCATAAAACGCAATATATATATATATATATATATATATAAACAAACCAATAAATTTAATTAACCCCTTCCGTTCCGGCGGCATCTTTCTAATTTTAATCTAGCTATATTTAGGCGATTTTCTGCAGCTTGAGAAGGATCTGTGGTAGTGCTAAGGGTTAAGTGAGATAGTTTGATGCCTGTTCATTGCTGGAGGTCCTTTTTAAACTGAATGGAATCGTCTAATAGTAGCCAGAATAAAGTGAAAAGGACGGCACTGGTACAGAAGGGGTTAATACCTAAGTAATTGACTAGAAATTAAGAGTCCATCTCATATATGTTCATATTTTATCGATCGCTTGGACCTAGCAACTCTCTTATCTATCTATCTATCTATCTAATTAATTTATCCATCTCCCTTATACATTAACAGGCGGGTGCCAAACCCCGAAAAGAGTTGAAATAAGAGAGCTATCCCTCTGCCAAAGGTGGCTTTCTTTTTTGTTTTTTGTTTTGTTTTTTGAGACAATGAACGGAGGAAGGAAAAACACAGATAAAACAAAAAAGGTCCATGTGCCTAAAGGCATCCTCCATTCATAAAATGTTTGTAACAACTGGATTTAAACTGATGTAGATTGTAAGTTTGTGGAAAGCAACTCGAGGGAAGTGAATTCGATAGAGTAGTAGTTCTGGGGATAAATGAATTTTGATAAGCAGAAGTTCTGCATTGTGGAGGAGAAAGTGTAAATTCATGGGCGCTCTCAGCTGCCCTAGTTCTACGGGGAAAGATGTGGAGAGGCGGCACAATTGAAGCAAGTTCCTCAGAACAATTGCTGGGAAAATATCTGTAGAATAATGCAAGGGATGCAACGTTTCTTCGTATCGATAATGTAGGAAGGTCCTGTGTGATTTCAGGGTTATTGATTAACCCGGGAGCTGCGGGAAGACTCTTAAGAGTTCCCCCGGCGGACTGCGGGAAGACTCTTAAGAGCGAGGCTTTAGAACGCGTACCAAAACCGCGCGTTTATAGGCAGGCGGCTAAAAATTGGTGTGGGTATAGTACTACATGTCAACTCTCGACACCACCCCGCCACACGCTCGCCCCGCACTCGTACAAGCACCACCGCGCCAGTAACCAAGCACTAGTCATGGAGCCCATATGTCCCTCACGCTCGCTCCCTGATGACACAACCAGCCCTCCTTCTGGTGGTGTCAGCCGCCGTGGAAGGCAGAGGGTGGCTGCTAAAGACCCTAGCTACCAGTACGACACGCCCTACAGCTCGGAGGACGAAACACCAGCACCCAAAGCGCGGAAAACACGTGCAAGCACGGCAAAGGTACAGAGGTCATTGGTGTTTCGGGACACTGCCACCACGACCCAGGCCACTGCAACAACCACCACTGCCACCCCTGCCACCAGTACCAGCGATGCAGGAGGCCGCCCTAGGGCTGCAGAACCTGCGGGGGCAGGCAAAATCAAAGGCATGGGCGTAGGGAAGAGAACCCGTACGCCTGCCACAGTGACCCTACCACCAGCCGCCCCTGGCCCGGCTGGCCCTGCTGCCTCTGCCGCCCCTGCTGCCCCTGATGCCCCTGCTGCCCCTGCCCAAGGAAAAGGGAAGGGGAAGGGGAAGGGGAAAGGGAGAGGGAAAGCGACTGCTGGCCCTGCCAGCCCTGCTGCCCCTGCCGCCCCTGCCCAAGGAACAGGGAAAGAGAAAGGGAAAGGGGTGAAAGGCACCACCATCATCTTGCCTGCCTCCAGGGCCACAAGACCACGCACCACTGCCGCCCCTGCCGACGCCGCCCCTGCCGGCCCTTCTGTCCCTGTCCATAAGACTCCCGTATGTGCTACACTGACCCGAAAAACTCTGACACCATCCAAATATGCCGCCCTGCTGTTTGATTGTGATTCGCAGGGCATTGGCAGCCCGGGTTTCGACGACGACGCCCTAGCACGGGACCAAGGATGGGGGGATTTGGGAGTGGACAGTGGCAGTGAGTCCAACGTCGGTGATGTGAATGAGGAAGGGCGTCGGTCAAGTGAAGAGGAGGGTGATGATGATGCTGTGTTGTATCGCGATCATGGAAGCGATATTTCAGACGCAGAAGCAGACGCAGACGACATTCCGATCCCTGGCATGCCTTCGTTCGAGTGGTCTGACGGGGTCAATTTTGTACCTGACGTGCCCTAGTTCAATCCTGGGACGTCAGGTGCAACTGACGACTGGCCCTGTGACGAGCACACAAACGAAAGCGACTTCTTCCTCGCTTTTTTCGATTTTGAGGTAATGACTTACATCGTTGCCCAAACAAACACCGACTACAGGTGGGTGTTTGGCAGATTGGACGTCATTTCTCCAAAAGCGAGAATACGAGGCTGGGTGGATACGACTGTGGAAGAATTCATGACGTTCTATGCCTTGTTGTTCCTCATGCCTCTTTGCAAGAAGCATGTGTTGCAACACTACTGGAAGCACAACCCTCTCATCGCCACCCCAACTTTCAATAAGTTCATGACTCGTGACAGATTTTTGTTGCTGCTAAGATTTATGCACTTTGCAGACAACGAAAATCCTAACAGGATTGACAGGATATGGAAAGTTCGGGATGTGTTCACCATGTTGTTGGAGAGGTATAGGAAATACTTTTACCCCTTCCTCAATTTGGTGATTGATGAGTCGCTCGTGCTCTTCAAAGGACGTCTTGTTTTCAAGCAGTATATCCCCTTGAAAAGGCATAGGTTCGGAATCAAGCTCTTCGTTTTGTGTGACTGTGAAACTGGAAGAGTGCTTGACATGATCGTGTATACAGGCACTGACATTGACGTACCGAAAGCCGCTGCCAGTGACCCCATGGGCATGTCAGGTGCCATCGTCAGGAAAATGTTGGCACCTTACCTGGGCAAAGGCCACATCATCTACACTGACAACTGGTATACTTCTCCTGCTCTCTGCCAGTTTAATCATGACAACCAAACGGGGTCATGTGGGACTGTCAGAAAGACAAGAAAGTTTATGCCTAAGTTCACCGGTAATGTCATTCCTCTTACAGATGCCTCCTCCAGTGACACACCTTCTGAAGATGACCTGGCCCAGGAACACCGCGAGAGGCATGTCCGAAGAAGGCGACGAAAGGGGCAGAAATACAAGCAGCTAGAAAAGTCCGGGAAAGTGATAGCCCTGAAGTGGAAGGACAAACGAAACGTACACCTGCTTTCCACAGTCCACACAGGTGCCCAGATGGACTCTGGTAAAATCCACTACAAAACCAGGAAGACCATCTACAAGCCCGACATGGTAGTGGACTATACCAAGAACATGCGCCTGGTGGACAAGTCTGACTGTCAGCTGTCAGGCGTTGAGTGTCTGAGGAAGACTGTGAAGTGGTATCACAAGCTCTTCCTCCACCTAGTTGACATCACGATGCTCAACGCCTACAACTTGTGGTTGGTGAACAGGGAGATGTCCCCAAACCAGAAGTTGAAATTCCGGGAGTTCGTGTATAACGTGGCATACCAACTCCTGGAGAAGTATGGCACCACCACTCACAGACGTACGGCATGGCGTGGGGATCACGTTCCTGACAGAATCCAGCTGGGTGTCGAAAGAGACTACCCAACCAACACCGAGCTGATTGGCACTCGTCACAGGCAGGTGCAGTGCCACGTCTGCAGCTCCAGTGTGAGAAAACCCCACGTCACCAAAAGAGTCACCTCAATGTGCGCGGAGTGCAAAGTTGCATTCTGCTTGGGTGACTGCTTCAGGGACTACCACACCTTCAAAAATTACTGAGTGTCGCCCCATGCCCTGCCCTGCCCTGGACTCGCCCCGTGCCCTGCCCTAGACTCGCCTCCTGCCCTGCCCTGCCCTGGACTCATGCCCTACCTTACCTGACCTGACCTAATTGATCATGCTACCTCATAATGAAACATATATATTATATAATGTATAAGTTCCAAAGATGTCCCTGTGATATAGCTTTTACATTATATAATTATATGTTTCATTATTTAGTTTATATGTTTCAAAGATTTACATGTAATATGCCTTCTTTTTTTAGTATATCAATATATATGTTTGTTATAGCCTAAATAATGTGTAAATATTTTCTTACCTCAAATGAATTGTACAAAAATAAATATATTTCAATAAATCCTGTGAAACCTACTAAGATAATAAAATAAAACAATAAAAAAACAAAAAAAACAAGGTCATGTCATTGTATTGTTACAATATGATATATTCTATGAATATTTCATATTGTTTGAATACAATGGCATGATCTTGTAAACAATTTTTGTTATCAACAATTATCTAAACAGTATAAAACCTTCCCCATAACCCCCTCCTGGATTCGATCCAACTACCCTACCACACTTTGAGTTTTCCAGTCCGCAACCTTACCAACCATGCCACAGGAGCTCATACCAAATGTCACTCAAAACTTTGTGTCTACAATCTAAATAACAATATAAAACAAAAAATTCATTATCCCACCAATTTACGTTTGTAAATTGATGGGATTATCAATTATATCATGCAAAGGTTTATAAAAGTTTGTCGCTGTCAAAAATTAGTAATTATATAACTTTATTCTGTCAAAAATTGCCCAAACACTCAGCAAAATTGCCCCTCTCAGTGTGACTCCACTCATTATCACACGGTTAAGCGGTCACGGGGTGACCCTTGCCGCTCCTTGCTGCTCCAGCCACAGCAGCTCTGTCTGGGAACAAAATTTGTATAAATACAATAATGCATAAAATACTCTTCACAAATACATTTGTATTGTATAATATTGTAAATAAAAATGAATAATAACTGTGTGGGTGTCGAAATTTGCTCAACCAGCTTTCTTATGTCTCGCCTACGCGCATATATTGGATTATACATAGTCATGACTGTCATACAAATACTTGCAGTAGGTCTCGAATATACATTTAGATTGCATATTACTTGGAAATAAATCAATATAAGTTTCTCTGGTGGCAATCTACCCTTTCGCAAGTGTAAGGAGACACCAGTCTATATTTAGCTCTCTATCAAAAAAGGCAATCTGCCTATGTTTACTGACCACCCTCGTTGCTGGTCTATAATATAGTACTTTATTTACAGTCAATGGCCTACATGTTTCTGTGGTACTTCACATGTGTCTAAAATGCAATGTCTGCTTGCATAAAAATGCAATTCTGAAGTCCATTTATACGTACGACATACGCATGTCTCACTTTCTCTCTCTCTCCATTCCTGACTCATGTTATTGTAGACCTCTTGGTGGCAACGAACACCAGACACCTGCTAGACATAAGGTTCAAAATCCCAAGACATCCATACGCCTGGGGCGCCTCCACAATTATCACACAGCTCCGTATGTTTCTTGATAGCTGCGTATGTTTCTCCCTGCCTTCACTCTCTCCACGACTCACTCCCTGCCTCCCTACCACCCACCCTTTTAGGCTTCCGTCTGCTAGAAACTCATTGATAATGTGCGTAAATATCGCATGAATTGGTCTATATGCGGTATATATATTGATATATGGCACGTCTACATACGTACAAGTCTGTATTATAGCATGACAGTGCTCTAAGTGCAAGATATAAGTGATATTTATGGCGTAACACACCCTCTCCCCCTTTCATTCCCAGCACAACTCAATCACACCTTGGTTCACGCATAGAAACTCATTGATAATGTGCGTAAATATCGCATGAATTGGTCTATATGCGGTATATATATTGATATATGGCACGTCTACATACGTACAAGTCTGTATTATAGCATGACAGTGCTCTAAGTACAAGATATAAGTGATATTTATGGCGTAACACACCCTCTCCCCCTTTCATTCCCAGCACAACTCAATCACACCTTGGTTCATGCATAGAAACTCATTGATAATGTGCGTAAATATCGCATGAATTGGTCTATATGCAGTGCATATAGTGATATATGGCACGTCTACATACGTACAAGTCTGTATTATAGCATGACAGTGCTCTAAATACGAGATATATGTGATATTATAGCGCAAACCACACTCTCATCTCATAAATTGCCGCCAAACCTCCAACCCCTCTTCGTTCCCGCCTAAAAATTCTTTGATAATTCCCTTATATATTGCAATTTTTGGTCACTATGAGGCATATTCATTGTTATATGGGTGGCCTACACACGTATACGTACTCTACATAGCCTAAAAGGGATAAAAAAAAGGAGATATACGTGATAATACGCGGTAACCCACCCCCTCCTCCCTCTGGTTCTATCCCCTGGGCGCGTGAAAATTCGGCAGGGAAATCTCGCCGCTCGATGACAATCTAGCCGCGCGGTGCCATTCGCTCCACATTATTCACCTACGGACCGTTCCCCCCCCCCCCCCCAGACATTGTTTGGGGGGTCAAATATATATGGGCCGATGCACGCAAACATTCCCTACACGCTGATGTACTTTTTATCGAAATTGGCAATGGGTCCCAAAATCATCATACATGCGCATAGTATGACCCTGTACAAAAAAACTGTGTGCCGCGGAGAGGTTAATCTAATAGCTTTATTTTGAATTTTGTCCAACTGCCTCAATGCAACCACTCCACTTCCACTCCACAGAGGTGAACAATAATCCATTTGAGAACGCACATGACTTTTATATATTATATATTTATATATTATGGCCAACTGCCTGTCAGTGAAGAATTCTCGAACTCTGTACAGGAGTCCCAGTTTTTTAGAGGCATTCTTAGCAATGATTCTAACATAATGTGTTCAGCTCAGGTTAGTAGTTATTGTTACACCGAGAATGTCAATACTAGGGGAAGTGGGAATATTTACATCATTAAAATATATGGGAGTCAGTGAGATTCTGTCGGTTAGAAAATTGAATGTACTTGGTTTTCTGTGCATTAAAGGAAACTAGATTTTTTTGTCCCCATTCATTAATTCTAGAAAGGTCCTGGTTAGAGAATTGCAGTGCTTATTTTTTAATTTATAAGATCGGGGTTGGGTGAAAGAATTGGTAAATGTGAAGGAACTGTGGAGGTGTGAGTCATCTGCGTAGGAATGTATTGGATTATGAGTGGTAGATATGAGATCATTGATATGAATGAGGAACAGAGTTGGGGCAAAACTGATCCCTGGGGAACACCAGCATTTATTTAGTGAAATTGAGAATAAAGGCCATCTACCATTACACGTATTTTTCTGTTATGAAGATAAGAAGAAATTAGTGGAACTAATGCAAGGCCGTAGTGTGACATCTTCGACAATAAGGATTGATGCCAGACTCTATCAAATGCCTTTAATATATCCGTGCTATTGTATGTGTTCACCATGTTGGTGTGTAGCTTGGTTGATTTGATGTGTAAGAAGGCAAAGAATGTCTGCAGTTGATCGACATCGTCTAAAACCATATTGCCTATCACTGATTAATTTATTATTCTCAAGATGCTTAATTATGATATTATTTAATATAATTTCAAAGACTTTACCAAGAGTGGAAGTTATAGCTATTGGTCTGTAGTTTGATGGATCTGAAGAGGCACCTTTTTTAGGAACTGGATGGATGTTTGCTTCTTTCCAGGATACTGGGAAGCATGAGGTATGAGTACACAGACGGAATAATTTTGCCAATACAGGAGCGAGCACCAAGGAGCAATTCTTAAGTACTATTGGAGGAATTTCATCTGGACCAGGAGCTTTATCTACTGAGAGATTCTGCAAAATAGTTTTGACATGTCTGGTGTGGATCTTAAGTGAGGCAATTTCAGGCGAATTAAAATTAAGTACAGGGACATCTTGATTTATTTCATCTAAGGTTGAGATGGTGGAGAAAATATCCGCAAGAAGGTTAGCTTTACCTCGTGGGTCACTTACAAGATTGCCAGTCGGAGATTTTAATGGTTTGAATGGATGAAACAGTAGTGAAGTTGGATTTGAATGAGTTAAGAGTAGACCAAAAAATTTTGTTATCATTTAAGTATTTAGAAGTTGACTTGCCTCCTTGTGGATAAAGTTTGATTTAGTTAGATTAATACAATTTTTGGCATGATTTCTGATGTTTCTAAAGTAGTTAAAGGCTTCATGTGTTTTCTTGTGTATGCATTGTAGGCTATTGCTTTTTGTTCAGTTACTCTAGCACAATTATGGTCAAACCATTTAGGTGAATTAGATCTTTTACTGTACTTTTGATGAGGAATAAAAGTTCCCATTCCAATTTTTATAAAATCTTGTATGTGGCTCAAGGTGGAGTGTGCATCATTAGAAAAAAAAGAGGTCCAGGGAATATCAATAAAGAAATCTTGAAGACCCTCCCAGTCTGCCCTATCGTAATGCCATTTAGTCACCAAAATAGGTTCAGAGTGGGAAGGTGTGGTAGGTGATACACAGGTGGCCTGTATCAGACAGTGATCAGAAGATCCAAGTGGGGACCTCACTGTAACATCATAATTTTCTGAATTGGTTGTTAAAAATAGGGCCTTTCCTAGCTGATACTCAGAGGATTGGGTTCTAGTCATAGGGTGATGGGCTGGTCTATCAGAGTGAGAGCTGAGCGATCTCTGCCATACCCATACCTTACTCTGACTGTTCCTTTTACTTAGATATATTCCAGATCTCAAGTGACGGCGTCTCTTCCGTGGATTGACCTCTCTACTGCCAACTCACTTGCTCTCGTGTTCCCGATTTCGACTCCTCTGAATCCTCAACTTTATGGCTCAAACTTTCCTGTCATTCTCTTACTAAATATTTCTGTGCTGTCTATCTTTCCCCTAACTCTACCAACTTTCCCAAATTCTTTGACTATCTAAACTCTACAGTGGAACACATTCTATCCATTTCTCTTTTCTCAGAAATCTCCATCTTAGGAGATTTCAACGTTCACCACCGCCAATGGCTCTCCTCTCACACTACGGATCCACCTGGTGAACAAGCATATGTCTTTTCTATCCTAAATGACCTAGAGCAGTTAGTTCAGCAACCCACCCGTATCCCGGATCGCATCGGAGATCGGCCCAATATTCTTCACCTGTTTCTAACTTCTAACCCTTCTTCTTATACTGTCGATCTTTTCTCTCCTTTGGGCTCCTCCGACCATAAACTTATCTCTGTCACCTATCCTATCTCTCCAGTACGGCCACCCGATCCTCCTAGCCGGCGGCGCTTGTGTCACTTTGGCGCTGCCGACTGGGAGGCTCTTCGGCAGTACTTCTTTGATTTCCCATGGAATTATTTCTGCTTCCGTGGCCGAGGACCCTCGGAGAGTGCTGAACGCATTACCGAGGTAATCCTATCGGGCATGGAAGCATACATTCCATTCTCTTTCTCTCAGACTAATGCTAAAAAATCTTGGTTTACTCACACCTGTTCTACTGCTGTCCGCAATAAGGAGGAAGCATTCAAACGGTACCGACGCCTTAATACTCAAGACTCTCATTCTTCATATGTTTCTGCCCGGAATCAAGCCAAATCTGTTCTTCGACTTGCCAAACACTCTTTCATCAATAATAAATGCACTGAACTATCCAACTCTAGCTCTTCCCAAGCTTTCTGGCATCTAGCCAAAAACCTCTCCAACAATTTCTCTTCCTCGTCTTTCCCTCCCCTTTCCCACTCTGATGGGCACAACCATCACTTCTTCCTCTGACAAAGCTAAACTCTTCGCTCAAACTTTAGCTAAAAATACACCTTGGATGATTCCGGTGCTATTCCTCCCTCTCCACCCCTCTCTCTCTCTTACTTATGCCTAATATCCTATCTCTTCAAAGGGTGTACTTTCTGCACTCTCTGGGCTTAACACTAATAAGGCGCAGGGTCCGGACGGTGGTTCCTCCAGTTGTTCTCAAAAACTGTGCTTCCGTGCTGACTCCCTGCCTAGGCAAACTCTTTCGTCTCTGTCTATCCTCTAACGTCTTCCCTTCATGCTGGAAGTTTGCTCACATTCAACCTGTCCCAAAGAATGGTGACCGCTCTCAACCCTCCAATTATCGTCCAATTGCTCTCACTTCTTGTCTTTCTAAAGTTTTTGAAACTATTCTTGCTTCCAAATTTCTTAAGCATTTCTCTTCTCATAATCTGCTCTCAGATCGCCAGTATGGCTTACTTAACCCTTAAAAAGCGGCTCACCACTTAAGTCGAGTTAAATAAAGCTGGACTATGTGGCGGCGCTCGACATAACTCGAGTGGCAATTTCAGCACGTAATGTGGCTGAGAGAGAGAGACAAGTGGTGGCAGGAGACTAGCGAGCGTATGACTGCTCCAGACCACCGCGGCGAACCTACTGACACAAATCTCAGCTCCCTCCTCCCTCTCTCACTCGCTACATACTCAATTATGTACCGAAAGTACCGAATTACCTGCTTTTTGCACTCGCGTTGCACGGTTATTGCAAGAAAACTATCCATCATACAAGGATCGTTATGGTGTCATTCGAAAGCTCTGTTTATGCCCTTTCAGGGATAGATACTTGTTTTACGTTCTGGGTCTTATTTAGGCATGAAAATGATCACGTAAACAGCCCTATTTTGGCTAAAAACACCCCGCTGGGCGGTACACATAAATAAACCGCATAGGCCGCTCGTAAGGTGTTAAGGGTCGCTCTACTGGTGATCTTCTTTCATATCTTACTAACTCTTGGTCATCCTCCTTTCGGGACTTCGGTGAGAATTTTTCTATTGCACTAGACATATCGAAAGCCTTCGATAGAGTCTGGCATAAATCTTTAATTTCTAAACTACCCTCCTTCGGTTTCTATCCCTCCATCTGTGCCTTTGTCTCTAATTTCCTTTCCGGCCGTTCCATAGCCGCGGTTGTGGACGGCCATTGTTCACTTCCTCACCCTACAAACTCTGGTGTTCCTCAGGGCTCTGTCCTATCTCCTATTATCTTTCTAATTTTTATAAATGATCTCCTTAACTGTACCTTAATTCCCATCCATTCATACGCAGACAACTCAACCTTACACTACTCCATTACTTTTTCAGAACGCCCCAGCCAGCAATCCCTCAACGACAACCGTAATGAAGCCATACAACTCTTAAATTCTGATCTAAATACTATTTCCAATTGGGGCAGAGAAAACCTTGTTGCTTTAATGCTTCCAAAACCCAATTTCTCCATCTATCTACCCGTCAGGATCTCCCAGCGGACTATCCCTTTTTCTTCAACAATACAAAAATCAACCCTTCATCTTCTCTCAATATCTTGGTGTCTCTTTTCTTCTGCTCTCATTGGAAGGACCATATTACCAGTCTTGCTAAGGCAGCCTCCCAGAAGCTGGGTGTGCTCAACCGCCTTAGGGGGTTCTTTTCCCTGCACAGCTTCTTGCTCTGTACAGGGGCTTAGTGCGCCCTTGTATTGAGTATTGTTCACATGTGTGGGGAGGTTCCTCTCACACCGCTCTCCTAGACAAGGTTGAAAGGAAGGCCTTTCGTATCATTAACTCCCGTCCACTCACCAACTCTCTGCAATCTCTCTCTCTCCGCCGCAATGTTGCATCTCTCTCGCTATTCTATCGCTACTATAATAATCAGTGTTCCTCAGAGCTATCCCAGTGCATACCACCTCCTTTACGTAGGGCACGTGGTACCCGTCTTGCAACTCAATCCCAACCCTACTCTGTGCAACTCTCCAACCCAAGAGTGAAATGTTACTCTCAAACTTTCTTCTACTCAACAGCTGAGCTCTGGAACTCTCTCCTTGAATCAGTTTTTCCCGCTTCCTATGACTCAAATTGCTTCAAACTCTGTGTGTCCAAGCATTTTGGCTCGAACGTCCCTTGATTTTGGCCCTGTCACTCTTTCAACTATGGGGGAGGCACTCGCTATAGAATTATGCC
This sequence comes from Paralithodes platypus, assembly GCA_032716605.1. Lineage (NCBI taxonomy): Eukaryota > Metazoa > Arthropoda > Malacostraca > Decapoda > Lithodidae > Paralithodes > Paralithodes platypus. Next base: position 22,532,838 of record CM064578.1, read on the forward strand.
TTTTGCCTCCCTCAATCCATAGAAAAAAAATAAATAAAATAAAAAAAAAAAACCTAGAGAGAGGGAAATTGAAACTCAACACGTCACATGTTTACTTTGCCCCTCAACTCTCCCATCATAATTGCTGAGGGGCACAGGGCCTTGGGTGGGGCTTTGATTTCCCCGGCGTTTCCGCACCCTCGTCAGCTTGGAGTGGCTTCGGTCACCCGGTTTTATTAGTGGTGAGCAGGGAGGGTTTTGTGGGGGCGCTCGTTTATGGCCTGGGTCTTGCTCGGGACCTTGGGGCTGTTCGGCCAGGCAGCCTGGGGAGCAGCAACAACAACAACAACAATTATGTTTTATTTGTACTTTCTGTAATCTATGAATCATTTCTAATGCGATGGAATTTGCTTCAGATAAAGCGCTGAGCTAATTGGTGTAAAACTCCGACTGTCTGAAGATTTTACTTTTTTGATTTCCTTTTTTTTTTTTTTTTTTTTTTTTATGTTTGTCATGCCCCCGACAATGGCAACCAGTCTGATGATAATTTATGATGGACAATATTTTCGTGTTATCTGGTTGCGATGAGGACGATGAATATGCTAGGAACATGGAGGTGCCGGTGTGCGAGCTCTAGCATAAGGCCCATCAACTTCATCACAGTGTCGGGGTTGGGGGCGGGGCGGGGGAAGCCCCGAGGTATCAGGACATCTCAATACCATGCCATCTCATGACCAGACCTTTTCTTCACCAGTCGGTTTCATCACCATACCAGCTCAATACCAAGCCAATTCAATACCAAAGCATCTCAATACCACACGTTGCCACATCTACTGTCCTGTACAGCGAACACTGGTACCCTACCCCTCTCTCTCTCTCTCTCTCTCATCTATGCAGTAAAGATAGGGATAACAATATTATTGTTCTCTACCCACTACAGGGAAAAGTTTTCGTTTATTTTGACACACACATAGGCCTACACGTATTATATAATATTATACAGTATATATATATTTATATATATATTGCAGTACCGGTAATGTGTGTTTTATATTTCAAATATATTTAGACGGCTTTGTACTGCTTAGGAAGGGTCATGTTACCTAAGGTTCATTGAGATGGTTTGTAGCACTATAACTGATAGACGTCCTTCCTAATTTGAATAAGATCGCATAATAGTTAGTAAAACAAAATAATGCGACCGAACTATTTCATTCGGTACCGTATATTAAATCATTTAAGATATGATAGAGGTTTACGGTCTATTCGCCCACAAGTCTTCACCCAAACTAGGAATTTGTTCGCCCAAACAATGAAGTTCGTTCGCCCATACATTTGAAGTCTGTTCGCCCACACTTTGAAGTTTGTTAGCCTCCCACACTCTAAACTTGCTTCTAAAGGATGCAAATTTTGTGTTTTATGTTGACGACAAAATGTTGTCCATTCACAATAAAATAATGCTATGAATAATTTGTGTTATCTCATTTCCGGACTAAACTTAGCTTAAATATCATCAGATTAATTGGTTAACTTTTCATCATATTCATATTACTAACTCTGTGTAATGTTGAGGCTAAGCATTTTGTTTTAATCCGCATTGTCTAACCCATTCAATATATATAAGACTTCCATATGAGAGAGAGAGAGAGAGAGTATATATATCTCGTATTCAAATTGCAAATCATAAAAAATATATAAAAATACTAGTGAATCATTGTACAACTAGGAATGTCCTGTATTTTAGTGTGTGAGGAGACTAATGATGTGACCGATTGGAAGGATAGGAGGAGAAGGTATAATAATTATAGAGGATTAACTCGGTCACCTTTCCCCGGCCACTTTTCTGGGCAACTATATTCTGGAATATCTAATGTTAATTTTGAAAGCTTCTAAATATATGTTATTATTAGAATGTATATCATGGTTATTATATCATTCAAACTCAGTATAGTTGTCAATTATATACATAATAGCGCCTCATAGTGCTGCCACAAACATAACTGTCGATCGAAAATTTCCGGAAATAGCCTTTGCCTGTGCACTGATTCCTGTATACATGTTATGTCAACTACTACGGTATAACCTAAAAAGTCCTACATAATTATTATAAATCGTAATGTAACAGTTTGGGACGGTGAGGATTTCAAAAAGTCCTTTATATCTATGCTTGAGTTTGAAAGGTACTGGAAGGACAGCTACCATAACTAGATCGCCAATGTGGTGAGGACTGACTTTTGGGGTTTCGTCAGGCTAGAGGTCTTGCAGATACTGTAATAATTGTCGTGGGCGTTTTTTTAAGTGCACAAGAGCCTGGTCGAAATTTGAGGAGGGCTCGTATGCGACAGACACAGGTGACGTAAGGGAAGGAGGAGGGTGGGTACACCAAAAACTCGTTCGTGGGGGGATATCCCGTCTTGGTAAGTATTTATTTCCCACTGCACTACTTTGACTTGGCTAGGCCAATCGGTGGTGTTCATCTGTTGTAATCGAGTTCTGATCTGATTTGTAATGATACGGTGGCTTCATTTGCAGTTAGAATTGCCTTGGGGCCAGTATGGAAGGAATGACTGACCATGAAACCACACATCTAAGATATTTGAGTCCAGATGTGTCCTGTGAATTCGGGGGCGTTGTCTGAGTGAATAGCTTCGGGTAGGCCGAATTAGGGAAAGACCTGTTGGATCATAGCTTCGGCTATGGAAAAAGCAGTGTGGTCTTTAGCTAGGCAAGCAATTATATAATTAGAACAGGTGTCTACGAATGTGATGATATATTTTAATCCTTTTACACCTTCGAGGGGGCCCATTACGTCTACGGTAAGTAATTGCCAAGGTTTGGAGGCAACAATTTTGCCTGAAGGCCCGGGGGTGCGAGTACGGTCTTTACTTAGGGAACACGCTCTGCATGCTTCTGTTACATTTTTGGCTGTGATGTAGGGGGAAGGAGTCCAGTAGACTTGTTGAAAGGTTGAGGTCAGTTTACGTTGGGCTTAATTGATGCCATTATGGGAGTGTAAGGATTGCATGGTAGGAGGTACAGGGGATAAGGACAACCTTCCCATCTGGGGTGTATAGGTTGTCTCCTTTTTGTTGAAGTTGAAGTGGTTATCCACTCAGGTTTTTGTTGCTGTTGAAACTGTTGCAAAAGATGCTGTTGATATTGATCAGTGGAGTTATGGTGATGAATGGCTAGGATGGGGCTAGTTTCGTTATCTGGGGGGGTGCAGGGGGTCAGGGATGTTTGAGTTGAGGGGGAGTCTAGAAAGAGCGTCGGCGTTCGTGTGTAATTTACCAGGCCGATAAGCTATTTCGAAATTGAATTCTTCGAAGGATTCGCGCCATCTGACGGTTAATGCGTTTTTAGTGTCTGACTTTCGAAGCCACTGAATTGCGTGGTGGTCGGTAATGATCGTGACTTTTACGCCGGCTAGGTAGGCTTTAAAATACTTGAGGGCCCAAATGATTCCTAAACATTTTCTCTTTGTGACGGGATAGTTGGTTTTGGCAGGGTTGAGTGTTCGACTGGCGCATGCAATGATATGTTCGCGTCCGTCTCGGGTTTGACCGAGAACTGCTCCGATACCGAATTGTGATACATCGGTGTAAAGATGGAAGGGTTTGTTGTAATCCAGAAATGGTGCAACTGGGGAGGCGATTAAGAGGTCTTTGAGAGATTGAAAGGCTTGAATGCGTTGGTCAGTCCACAAGAAGGGTTCTTCTTTCCGGGTTAAATCGTGTAAGGTTTTTTTTCAATAGTGGCAAAGTTCTTGACGAATCTACGGTAGTATGAGGTTAATCATAAAAATGCTCGGATGCCTTTAACACTAGTGGGGGGGGGGGAGGGGGGGGGGTTATTGTACTGATCGCTTTGAGTTTCTCTGGATCGGAGGCGATTCCTTTTTCCGAGTCTATATGACCTAAAAATTGCACTTCTTCCTGGGCTAGGGTGCATTTGGAGGGTTTGAGTTTTAAGTTAGCTTTCTGTATCCATTGGAAAACTTGGCAAAGACGTTGGATATGTTCTGCCCAAGTTTTTCCAAACACAATGATGTCATCTAGGTATGCTAAACATGTCTCCCAGGTTAATCCTTGCAATACGGATTAGATGAGCCTAGAGAAAGTATCAGGACCGTTACAGAGGCCGAACGGCAGCGCGGTAAACTAATAGAGTCTCACTTAACAAGTGGCAAAAGCCGTTTTCTGTTGGTGTTCCGGAAGTACTGGTACTTGCCAATATCCGGCCTGAAGGTCTAAAGTGGTAAACCATTTCGCACCTAGCAAGTAGTCTAAAGAATCATCAATGCGGGGAAGGGGGGTGGCGTGTTTGATGGTTACGTCATTGAGTTGTCTGTAATCTAGGCAGAACCTAGTGGACCCATTTTTTTTTCTTCTAACTAGGACTAGCGGGGAGGACCAAGGGCTGGTTGAGACTTTAATTACGCCAGTGTCTAACATTTCTTTTACTTGGGAGTCTTCCTCCTGTCTTTGAATAGGGTTTTTCCTGCGGATAGGCTGTCTAATGGGTTGCCCTATCGTATGGATTTAGTGGTGGAGTATGTTAGTTTTCCCGACACCTCGGCTGGATGTGGCGAAGATGTCTTGGAATGAAGTCAACAAGTCGCGTAGGTCAAGTTGTTGTTGAGGAGTCAAGTGAGAAGGTATGTCAGGAAATTGAAAAGGGGAGGTGGTTTCTTGATCATTAGCTAAAGTTAGTTTTTCGTCGTGGTTCTCTAGCTCTCCAATAGCTAATCCTTTGGGTAAGGTAAGGGGTTGGTCAGAGATATTTGTAATTTTAATGCAACTAAGTTTATGATGGACAATGGCTGGGGCGGTCGTGCAATTTCGGTCGAACGGGCTTTGAAGGTTCGGGGTGATGATGACGTCACCAGGTAACGTGGGTAGAATAGGGATCAACTGTTCGTGGTGAGAGGGTAGCGTAACGGATTTGGATGTGACAGCTTGGGCAGTCGTGATAGTGCGGATGGCCTGGGTGGTGTTAATCATGGCTACGTTAGGTTCGATGTTAATTTTGGATTTGAAGGCTGTTTTAACGTTAGACCTTTGTTTTGTTTTTCTCTCTTTTTTCTTTTTAGTTGGAGGAGTGAATGTCGAAGCTCTTTGCTTGCAATCAATTGTGGCGTGAAGGGAAGTGAGTAGGTCAAAACCCAAATATCCATCGTATTTGGTTTCTTGGGAGAGGAATATCATAAAGTAATGGTGTTCGCCATGATCATGAATGGGGGTGCTATCGTAAAGTGACTCAGTTTCACCACAGTTTGGAATAATGCCATCATTTGCTTCTACGAGTATTATGGTGGAGGATTGGAGAGGGCCAAAAGAGGTTTGGTTTTCTTTGAAGAAAGAAGCGAAAAGACAGGAACGCGAAGCTCCAGTGTCAATAAGAAGTCGAGTTTTTACCCCATTTATTGTGAGTTGATTGTAAATGGGAGGTTTGTCTGTGCTTGTCCCATCACGAGCCCCCGGCAATTTGACGGTCTGTGGATGGGGGCGGATTAAAAATCCTGGTTATCTTGAAGTTCTGCTATTTCCTCCACTGCCTCAACTTCCTCGGAGTATTCATCCTCCTCATTTCCCTCTATTCTTGCAGTCCCATCCTCATTTATTGTGGCCACGCGTCGGGGCTTAGTCCACGGAATTTGGCCCCAGAACTGAGGAAGTTTGGGTCGACGTTTAACTAGTTCCCCGAATGACTTTTTTAGAGAGACAATGGGACACCTGGAATTACATGGCTACCAGTCTGAGGGTCTAACTCTGGCCCATTCTTCTATTTTGTCCTGTGGACGGATGGATGCAGTATTTGGGGGGGAATTGATAGGAGCTTGAGGTTGATTAGTAGCTCACCTCATTACGGCGATTTTATCCTTCTCTTAAGTTTGCGTCAAGGCAAAGATACGTCAAATTACAGGCATGTCCTCATCATAACCTGTGAGTTCTGTTATGGCAAAATTATCTCTCACAGATGTGGGAAGTATCCTCAACAATGCACTAAACACAAACTCTTTTCTTTTAGCAGCAGTATTAGTAGGAAATGATGTCACTACCAGTTGATTTACCTGGCTAAGAGTGTTGTCTAAATTCACTGTAAACTTGACATGATAGAACTGTCGGTCTGCTATAATTTTTCCTAGAGACGGGTTAATGGCTGTTTTGGTGTAACTTTCGAACTGAGCCCAGGTCAATTGTGGAGAATCACGCACATAACCCGACACGAGGGACATATGCCTGCCCAACTTCATTACTACAGTCCCGGAATACAATATCAAGGACAGGTTTCACAACTTCAAGATATGTAGCGATATCGTGTTTTTCTGGCTTGAATGAAATAATATCAAGCGATTTACCGGCCATGATGATTCGTGTATTGGGGTAGATTGGGTAATTTAAAAAAATCAAGGTCGCTATGCCGTGTTGAAACACCGCTGCCACCAGCGTTATGCCGTGCTATAATTCTGCACACTTTAAGTTAGTTCACTCTTTCCACCTTAGGAAAGCTTTAGAACTACAACACTCAACTGGAACACAGGTGACTTTAATCATATGAATCTTAAACAAATCAATCTCTACCAATGTCACAGAATACACAATTGCGGTTCACAAGTTTTATTTCATCTACTGTATACCTAGGGTACACAGCACAGGTAAATAATATCTGAGATTTACTTATATAGAAATATGCTCAGTCATACACGGGGAATAAATATCACTATTCCTGGTTCATAGGTGAACAATAATCAAGGTTGTTCTTCATCAATAATAATATTAAATAAATGCAGGATGATAATTTTATATTTATATAGCATAAATGCACATAGAGCGGTTAGTCTCAAACAATAACTAATTTCCTGAGGTAAAAATGAAGGCGAGGTAGAGCGTGAATCAAGGTAGGTCAATAGTACTGAGGTCACACGTATTCAGTGATGGCAAAGAATGTAATTTAGGATTTCAGATGATGTATAAATAACTTGGAAGTTAGGTTGATATATAGAGGATATACAGTATATCTCTATTAACTCATATAGTTATAAACATAGATAGTAGTTCATGGAACTGAGGATAATTTATTTTAGCCCACGTGAAAGGCTGAGGTCTCGTCGTCGTTGAAATATTAAAGCGATGTGGTATCAATAGAATTTAATAATTAAATCAAATAACGCTTAGTCTGAGTTTGAAGTCAGGAAGCATGAATACAATAGGTCTGACTAAGAGACAAAATATTTAACACTCTCTGTGAGCACTTAACACGATTACGTACCCTGCTAATAATATTAAACATATGATAAGATCTGTTAGGGTGTTCACAGGTAATTACGTGTAGTGTACGGGTATTATTTCCGAACGAATATATCTATAAATCTTAAATGCAACATAAGAATATATATTACAAAGCATATAGATACAGCAATCCCAAGACAGAGTTTGTATGTTCTCTCGATACGAGCAACGATTGCTAGAAGGCGAGCATAATTAATCTTGAATGTTTACGTTAGATTGAACACATAACATATCCTATCTAACCTTCGCAATAATCACCAAACGTATAAGAATCACTAGAAGCACTTAATTTGGGTTGAAGTATAGGAGAAAGCAGCCGTGAGAGATCTGGTCACATGTGGCGACTAAGTGCGGTGTCCGTCTGCCTGTTTACACCAGGGGGGACGATACCTTCACATGGTATAGCTAGAAAGGTCACTTCTAGGTACACCAACATACTCTCTTGGCCCTCCACCACTCCTCGAAGCTTGTAGGATACTTTTAAAGTGGATTTCGGCTAACCCCTACGGAAGTATTCTCCGAGTTGACTTAGTCACATATACTACAACACAGAAAACCCGTGCTAGACAGTGAATCAACTTTGCCTAACAATATCCTATTTTTGATCAGGTAGTATTACACATTACAGATAGTGACATGGTTGATGCGTTTTGGGACATGAGAGGCATGAGAATTATAGTTATTGAATTATTGCTCGGTTACATAAAGTCTTAAAAATATAGTACATACATGGTTATATGGGGAATGGTATTCTTTATTTATTTATTTTAGAAGTACGTAGTAGAGAGCTTGGATAAGTACATGATCAATTATTTACAGTTTTGCAGGTTTCCTAATATTTGTAGGCTTTTATGCAATGTTCTGGTTGTTAGCTGGAATATTCTGGTTGTAGTTGTAGTCCCTCTTGCTGGTGATATTGGTAGGTATTTCCGTCTGGGTAGATGGACAGAAATGGAGGTGGTTGATGTCATAATTCCATAAAATAGGACTCATCATAATCCAAGTCTGGCTCTGGCTGGGCATTCTGATCCTTTGTTGAGGGCGGCCAATTTTTATCTAGCGCCCGGGGGTCATTAACGAGAGGATGTTAGCCGTATCTGGATACGTATCTTAACCCTTACTGTACCAGCAAAGGTATACAGCCGTCAGTAATAAAGTCACTCGTCAGTACCAACGACGGAAGATATCCGTCAGTACTGTGCGGTCTTTGTAACTACCCGTATCGATTGGTACCTGGTACCGTGACTTGTATGCACTTCTCTGAGGCCTTTGCAACACTTCTCAGCCTGGATCCAAGCCTGTGGGAGCTAGCTGGCACAGTAGTCTCTAACTTTCGGGGTGAGAGGGTATTCTCTTTACTCTGAAACCATTTTGGCCACAATGGCTGGAACTGGAGGGTACATTTATAGTAATATCCTCTGGTACAATAGGGGTTAAGGGGCCAGGAGAGTCTCGTTTTCTACCTGGGTTCTGTAGGGGCAACTGGTGCAGGTGATTCTTGGTTTGGAGGGTAGATTTATTTCTGGTTCTTCTCCTGCTAGTTATGGCCGCAATTCTACAAGGTGATATTTGGGGCTCTTCTGGTTGCGGGAATGGGTTCTTTATTTCCTTTGGCATATCTTCTTTCAGCCCTGTCAACTCAAATATATATATTTTTTCTATGTCAGTGAGGGAGACAAAAGGCAGAACTGCCTGTAGCTAGTGCTTCCCCCAGAGTTGAAAGAGTGACAGGCCCAAAATCAAGTGACTTCCGAGCCAAAATGCCTAGACACACAGAGTTTGAAGCAATCTGAGTCATAAGAATAGGGAAAGACTGATTCTGCGAGAGAGTTCCAGAGCTCAGCTGTTAAATAGAAGAAAGATTGAGAATAACATTTCACTCTAGAGTTATAGAGTTGCGCAGAGTAGGGGTGGGATTGTGTTAAAAGACGGGTAATACGTGCTTTACGAAGATGGGGTGGTGTACAATGAGAGCTCTGAGGTACACTGATTATTGTACTAGCGGTAGAATAGTGAAAGAAATGCAACATTGCGGCGAAGAGAGAGAGACTGCAGAAAATTGGTGAGAGGATGTGAGTTAATGAGGTGGAAGGCTTTCTTTTCTACTTTGTCTAGAAGTGCTGTGAGAGAGGATCCTCCACACACACGTGAACATACATACATACATACATAAAATGTTAAGACTGAGTGCTCCACACATACATGCAGTTTCAGTCTCTTGTCCTAATGGCGGCGTTCCAGGCAACCCTGTTAAGGGCTGCTTCACTTGTCAAGTTTTTTTAATTTGAGATCGGCACGTATAGTCCGATCCCAGGTCTTCCTTGGTCCACCCCTTGGTGCAGCTCCCTCCACAATCACAGACCTGTACCTTTTCACCCTATTTTGTTCATCCATTCTCTCCACATGTCCATACCATCCCAGTCTACTTGTACGCATCTTCTCGCTAATACTCTTTATACCTAAACGTCTCCTCAGCTCATCATTTGTTATTCTATCCTGTAGCCTGGCCCCACACATCCATCTCACCATTCTCATCTCTTTACGTTCCATTTTGTTGACATCCTCTACTTTATCGGCCCATGTTTCTGAGTCATACATCATTGCACTTCTAACACATGAGGCATACACCTTTCCCTTCAGGGGAGAGGCATTCTTTTCATAGTCAGAATTGGCAGCAGTTCTCAGAACCTCCCCCAGCCACATGTAATTCTAGCGACAGTGGCAGCCTCGGCCCCACCACCGGCAAAGATGATATCTCCTAGGTAACAAAACTTGTCCACCAGCTCCAATGACTCATTTCCAAAATTCACAGCCAAAGGATCATCATTTAACACCAGCTTGCTTTTGCACATTACGCACTCAAATTTCTCAATTCTGATTTATCCTACGGCAGGGGTCCTTTTATTCTACTACAGCGTTACTCCCATGGTGCACCCAACATCGACAGATGCTACATCGAATCGAGTTAGCGCCCACACCCTTTCCACACGCTGCACATGGGTATGCACCGCTCAATACATGCACAATACTCAATACATGGATGCACTGGTAAAAGATAAATGTCTTGAAATTGAAGATCGAATGTCTGTGGTACTGGGCACAATAACAAGGTTCCAAGAAGATGGTAGGAAGCAATCAGCCACATTTCCACATTTGCTTTTTGGGACAGTTACATTGAAGCTGTATCATTACTGCTTTGGCTGATGAGAGCTAACCGCGAGGTAGACTTCTTGCTGCATCTTGATGTTGTTTTGGAGACGGTGCCATTCTTTGTTCTAGCTGGGAGGGTCAACTACGCCAGGTATACCCCTGTCTATGTACTTGAGATGAAGAAGTTGGAATCTGCTCATCCTGCCATATATCAGCATATGAAGAACAGAGGATTTGTTGTTAGAAGGAAGAATGAAACCACTTTCAACTGCGTCCTGACATACCAAGCCTTGGAGCTGACCATAAACCGAGAGGCTAAAGGTGATGGTAGGGTAATTGGCTTCACACTTCGGAAAAGTGCCCTGCTATGATGGCTACTGACAAAGCATTGAACTGGCGAATATGCAGTGCATTTGATAACGAGACAGGAAGGAGCATGAGGAGCTGGGGAATGTGAGAATGACCAAGGATGTGGCTGATATATTTAATGTAGATGGATACATCCTGAACCACTGCCAGAATCCATTTGATCTCACAGAAGTTCAAGAACGACTGGTGAATATCGTTAGTAGCCAAGTGGCTTCAGGTGCTGTCGAGGAATCACTCCGTTCGATAGGCTACCAGTAAAGGGAACAATTGCATATGATCAGTTCGTCAATGAAAGATTGGTGGAGGAAAAGCATAGTTTTTGGGATGCTATCACAAAGAAAGTGGTCCTCACATTTGCAGATATGAAGAGGCTATGACAAGGAGAAAAAGATCATTATCAATACAGAAGTGCTCTTTAGATGCTTGCTTGCAGTCACAAATAACAGGGATGTTAATCTGAAGATGGTGCTTTCATAAGAGCTAAAATACGTCCCGCCATGTTTCTTCCTCGATGACGGTGCCATGAGGAAGACCAACAAAGCAGATTTGGCAAAGAAACTAGAATCAATGACCAATGAGATTGTTGAGCTACCATGTGGCAATGACGATTCCAACTCAGCCTACACAGTTGATGGAATGGCCATGATTCTAGCCTTGAATGAGGATCACTTTAAAACCTTCAATGACATAAGAGAAATAATCACCAAAAGATTGATTCGAGTCATAAATAATCCTACCTACCAAGCCAACATGCTCATACTAGTGTTTGCCAGTTATGACTGCATTTCATCAGTTAAGTCTGATGAGTGTCAGCGTCATGCAGCCTTAGCCACAGACATGCCCACTGCCGAAACCCACCATATCATAGGGAACAGGACTTTGCCACACTTCAGACATTTTTTGAAAGGAGCAGGAAACAAACCAGATTTGGAAGAATTTGTTAGCACATACTTGGTGGACAATACCAAGGATTGCATTCCAAGAGGAAAGTTGCATATACTTGCAGGAGGGTTCAAGGATGGTCAGAGGGTGGTTAACCCCTACTGTACCGGAGGATACAGTAATAAAAGTAACCCCCAGTCCCAAACAATTTGGCCAAAATGGCAATGACGATGCCAACTCAGCCTACACAGTTGATGGAATGGCCATGATTCAAGCCTTGAATGAGGATCACTTTAAAACCTTCAATGACATGAGAGAAATAATCACCAAAAGATTGATTCGAGTCATAAATAATCCTACTGACGGCTCCCAGCCGTCGCTGGTACAAGGCGGGTTAAGGTATCTTGTGATGGTCCTGAGGATAGCTATGAGTATTTCAGTTGTCAAGAAGAGGCCGACACCAGAATGGTCCTGCATGTAGTACATCTCGCCCCAGAGTATCAGCGAACAATCATCTCAACTGATAACAGACACAGATGTCCAGGTGATCCTTCTTCGCTACTGTAGCCTTGGAATGATGACTGAGGAAACGTACATGCAGGCCATGCTGGCAAGTTTGTGACTAGAGAGCGATACATACCCGTTCATACCATACCATCTGAACTTGGCAAAAATGTTTGTCAATGTTAGCCATCATTGCACGCCTTGACCGGTTGTGACTACCAAATCTCTGTTTGGAATTGGAAAGAAAACTGCATTATCAATACTCTGGAAGCTAACTGAATATGTAAGTTCCGTCCTTAGGTTAGGACAATTTTACTTGGTGGATGATTGGTTGGAATCAGCTAGGACTTTTGCACTAGGACCCTACGGAAATAAGGGGAAAAAGTGTAAAACACTAGACGAATTTCAGAATTTGTATGCAACCACCACTGCCACGCAGTTGCCTCCCACTGAGGATGCCTTCATGCAGCATGTTCATAGAGTCAGGTACCAGTCATTGATGTGGTGTTACAGTCATGTAGCTAAGCCAGCATTGGATGACCCAGCCAATTGCGGATGGTTCCGTGACACTTCAAGACTTCACCCAGTGATGTTTACTAAAGAATCAGCATCCACCGAAGTCAGAAACATCACTCATTTGTACTGTAAAGATGGTGATAGTAAACAAAGCTCCCGTTGTGCATGTCTTCTAGCAGGACTCACATGCATTAACTTCTGCAACTGTGAAAATTGTCCAAATGTGCCATCTGGTTCATTGGTTCTGGAGAACTGAGGTGAAACAATGATAATAGTGATAGCTGTGCATGAAACATTATTATGGGATGTTTTCTTCATTCTTCAAATAGGGCCTAAGCTTATTGAGAACAAAATATATATATTATTTGTGTTAAAACAAATTTGGTAAAACTATGATGAATATAAAAAAACTACACGAGATGATTCAATTGATGTATAATACATAATCCCTTTAATAGAAAACACTGTGCATAAATATATTATTTTTACCCTCAATCATCCCAAACCAACGTCTTTTATTTGTTACGCCTCTCTGGTACCTGTCGCCTTATATAGATACCCCTCCAAATTGCTGGGCTTGTATTGCTTAGTACTTAATTAGCCATGAGAACAACAATTTTACTGAAATTAGTATCTTACAGAGACAAATAAGAGAATGTTTGTGAAAAATAACAAAAAACAAAAATAAAAGTGGTCCGTAAAGAGTTAAAATGGTGTCCTAAATTAATCAATATGGTAATTTAGCCCTCATAGTGTCTTGTTTTTTTTGTCTTATGATAGAAAATCAGGCCAAGCAATGAAATAACAACATAATTGTGGGATAGAACAGGACAAAGTGTCAATATACGATTTTGAAGCAATTCACGACTTATTGAGACAAAAGGGGTTAAACTGTATATTTGTATACATTTTAGATAAGTACAAACCCTATATTCCATTTCTAAACACCCATACCTTCCATTTGAGACCGGGTTAATTTTGTTCTACCGCCGGGAGGGGTAGCCTGGCCGCCGCACTATTACCCCTACACACGATCCCAAGCACCTACCCTATCCCTCCCTTCCATAACACTGTGATTCAGCCAAGGTAAGCTACTATCACTGACTTACACTGGCTTCTATTGAGGGGTGCTTGTAAATCAGGCAGCCATGAGGCGACATCGAAACTGCCATTTTCCAGAAGCAGGTCATAACGGCTTCTCTTTTTAACCCGGCAAAAGCGATAGGCCTTCAGAAAGTGTCTGCTAGGCGAATGGGATAGGCCAGCACAAAAAAAAAAAAAAAAAAAAGTACCAGTGAAATGGAGGCATATGTGATTAGGTGGTATGTCTGTTAACCACCAGCTCCTGCCTTTCCCTAACATGTGACTCATCCCCCCTCTTTCTCCCTCCACTTCACCCCTCCTCAATTATTAGGTGGTATGCCTGTCAACCACCAGCTCCTGCCTTTCCCTAACATGTGACTCTTCCCCCCTCTTTCTCCCTCAACTTCACCCCTCCTCAATTATCCAAATGTTTCCGTCTTTATTTACGCCTATATCTTTTTCCCACCGGTATTATGTTGAGTTATCGCTCTCTCTCCCTCCCTCCACCTCTTTCCACCCTCTAACATGCGCGGGAGGCAGCCGTTCGTGCCTAATGTCTCGCGAGACCATGGAGAGGAAGGGTTTATGTCTCCCGCTCTCTCACATGCCTCAACCCTCCCCCGTCACCAATATACAATTTGTGCCTGGATATTTGCTGTTTACACCTATTTTCTGGTCTTCAATGTTCACATATTCATCATACAAGTAAAATATACACACATGGAGCAGTAATAATGCATTGTATGGCAAAGATAACAATTTCTGTAAGAATTGAATGTAATTAATTCGCATACGCAGCACTTTAAACAAAATTAATAGCACACACCTCGGGTTAACTCTCACAACCCAAACGGCCACAATCCTAACCAGCCTAGGTTACGATAGGTTATATATTAGGTTAGTTGTAGTTGGGTTAAGTTAGCTTAGATTATGTCTGGTCAGGTTAGATTTGGTTTAATTTTTTTTTTTTTTTTTTTTTAAGAGACAATGAACGGAGGAAGGAAAAACACAGATAAAACAAAAAGGTCCATGTGCCTAAAGACATCCTCCATTCATAAAATGTTTGTAACAACTGGATTTAAACATTTGTAGATTGTAAGTTTGTGGAAAGCAATTCGAGGGAAGTGAATTCCAAAGAGTAGTAGCTCTGGGGATAAATGAATTCTGATAAGCAGAAGTTCTGCATTGTGGAGGAGAAAGTGTAAATTCATGGGCGCTCTCAGCTGCCCTAGTTCTACGGGGAAAGATGTGGAGAGGCGGCACAATTGAAGCAAGTTCCTCGGAACAATTGCTGTGAAAATATCTGTAGAATAATGCAAGGGATGCAACGTTTCTTCGTATGGATAATGTAGGAAGGTCCTGTGTGATTGCAGGGTTATTGATTAATCTAATAGCTTTATTCTGAATTTTGTCCAACTGCCTCAATGCAACCACTCCACTTCCACCCCACAGAGGTGAACAGTAATCCATCTGAGAACGCACATGACTTTTATATATCACGGCCAACTGCTCGTCAGTGAAGAATTCTCGAACTCTGTACAGGAGTCCCAGTTTTTTAGAGGCATTCTTAGCAATGCTTCTAACATAATGTGTCCAGCTCAAGTTAGTAGTTAATGTTACACCGAGAATGTCAATACTAGGGGAAGTGGGAATATTTACATCATTAAAAAATATATGGGCGTCAGTGAGATTCTGTCGGTTAGAAAATTGAATGTACTTGGTTTTCTGTGCATTAAAGAAAACTAGATTCTTTTGTCCCCATCCATTAATTCTAGAAAGGTCCTGGAGCAGAGAAATTGCAGTGTTTATTTTTGAATTTATAAGATCGGGTTGGGTGACAGAATTGGTAAATGTGAAGGAACTGTGGAGTGTTGAGTCATCTGCGTAGGAATGTATTGGATTATGAGTGGTAGATATGAGATCATTGATATGAATGAGGAACAGAATTGGGGCCAAAACTGATCCCTGGGGAACACCAGCATTTATTTAGTGAAATTGAGAATAAAGGCCATCTACCATTACACATATTTTTCTGTTATGAAGATAAGAAGAAATTAGTGGAACTAATGATGCAAGGCCGTAGTGTGACATCTTCGACAATAAGGATTGATGCCAGACTCTATCAAATGCCTTTGATATATCCAGTGTTATTGTATGTGTTTCACCATGTTGGTCTGTAGCTTGGTTGATTTGATGCGTAAGAAGGCAAAGCATGTCTGCAGTTGATCGACATCGTCTAAAACCATATTGCCTATCACTGATTAATTTATTATTCTCAAGATGCTTAATTATGTGATTATTTAATATAATTTCAAAGACTTTACCAAGAGTGGAAGTTATAGCTATTGGTCTGTAGTTTGATGGATCTGAAGAGGCACCTTTTTAGGAACTGGATGGATGTTTGCTTCTTTCCAGGGTACTGGGAAGCATGAGGTATGAGTACACAGATGGAAAAAATTTGCCAATACAGGAGCGAGCACCAATTAGTTTGTTTTGTTGTGTTTGTTCGTTGTTTTATGTTGTGTTTTGTGTTTTCCCTGTTTTTGCTCTGTCCTGAGGTGGCCACCCCTAAGGAAGAACAAAATAATAAAATAAAATTAAATGGAAAATAAAAAATAAAAAATTGGAAAAGTGCGGATTGGGACTGAGCATATAAAGTAGATAGATAGATAGCTTAAATTGAGTAAGGCGAGGTTAGGAGAAGGTGGTCGTTCTGATTGTAACTATTTTGGAATGGGCCGCTTAGACTTTAAAACTCCTTCCCCAGCACCAAGGACTCCTGATATATTGCAAAGTATGATGTTTTATGTTTTTCAGCAAGGACTTATGGGACTGAAATTTGTTTGCTTTCTTCACACATTTGATGACTAATATATATATATATATATATATATATATATATATATATATATATATCTATATAATTATATATATCTATATATTTATATATATATATATATATATATATATATATATATATATATATATAACCAGGTGGATGGGACTCATTAGCCTTGGTTGGCAACCCGTCTAGGGGAGACAACCTTATACAAATCTGGGTGGATGGGACTCGTCAACGTTGATCAGCAACCTGTCTAGGGGAGAAAACCTTATACAAATCCGTACTACTCACCGAACGGTGAAGCAGGTTAGAGGATGGACTAGCCACACACCGCTGTAGAAAAATAGTGCTAAAAATATACATAGACGGACCCTAAGATGAGTGGTCAATCCTGTAAGTCCTTCAGTAAACTGGCACGGTTTCTCCTTCTCACAGGGGTTAGGTCTGGTTGGGGGCGTTTTGTGTATGGCCACCTTCGTAAAGAGGAGTAAGGCGTCCGGCAATAGATAGATAATATATATACATATTTTTTTTTTCAAGCACCCTTTCACCACAGCACTTATATTCCTATGTTGGTTTATTATGTATTTTGGCATTGTTTAAAAACAATTAAGAACGAATATAGGAAACATTAGGAACATTATCTATATTACTTAGATACACTCATCACTATTGTATTGCTGTATGCCAAACTACTGGTTTTGTTTTACATATCATAACATGTTGGTCTTTCCTGTCTATATTATTTGTGACAAAAGAGGTCATTCTAGGAATTATATTTTGAAAATTCCTACAGTAGGTAATACATTTTATGACACGACTTTGAAAATACTAATATCCTTCATGTCTACCCTTGTTACTCAAGCATATTGAATAGCATGCATACTTTCTATGACATTCAAATAAGTAGACATGCCGTACTGTATATTTTATCTTATAGGAAATAGGTTCACTAAATATCTATATTGATTAATTTCTTCTTAATCTTTTGCACTTGTAAATATGTTATTTGTTTTACTTTTAATCATATCATCATCGTCATCATCATTAGTGTCCATGATTGATGTACTATAGGAGTGGATAATCCAAATCAGCACCATAACATGCTCGTTACCTCACCACGATGGGTGCCGCCGGCCTGGTAATGGTGATCATTCCATATAGTTTGTTGAATGACACTGTCCTGATGGAATGGTGGGGATTGTTAGTGTAGTCTGTACCCAGAGTACGGTGTTTAAACATGGAAAAAAGCTAATCCCGTCCAAGAATTAATGTCAAACAAATATACAACACCTCACTCTCCTATCATACAGCAGTTAGCTCCTGGTAGAATACTGTGAACGAGTGATTTACCACATGCCAAAGATACACATTGACTAGTATGTTAATTATAATGAGTACATGTACTGTTACCCTACCTTCTTGTAGCTCAGGGAGGACGGAAGTAATTAGTAGACAAATCTAAGTTTGTGAAATCCTTTTGAATTATGAGAGATTGGGAGTCGGTATTATCGTAATTCCAGGAAGGATACTAGTAATACTACAGTTGGTTACCAAAAACTAACATTACAGTGTGTCTGCCTGATCAACTAGGAACCATTTCTTCTCCAAGTCTTGTCACCAGTTACCTTCTTTTGTTTAATTCTCCCAAGACAGACTACATTCTCCATAATTTAATAATTGAACTCCAACCTTTAACTTCTATTCATTCCTCACACCTCGTCCCACCTCCTCTCTTTTGTTCAGCTCCCTCCCTCCTAGAGAGAGAGAGAGAGAGAGAGGGAGGGAGGGAGAGACAGAGAGAGAGATCTTTCAATGGCCTACTATCTGTGCATGGCCTCTTAAACCATGTAGACTTCCCTACACATATTCTAGGGTGCTCTCTTGATCCTGTACTTACTGATCTAGGTGAAGGCACTGTTAGATGTAGACCATTAGACAGTGTAGGATCATCAGACCACTTTGCAGTCCTGTCTCAAGTGCACCTCACAGCTGCTTTTGAAGAAGGATGTGAAAGGAAAATATGGCTCTGGCAACATGCGGACTGGGTGTCAATGAGGGAAGAAATACGCCAAGCAGATTGGGAGATGATGATGACTGGAGATCCAAACCTAGATGCAGACACTCTGACCTCTAATATTTCACAATTAAAACAGGAATTTGTACCACATCGTACTTATAGCACAACACCTGAAGATCAGCCATGGTTTGGGTACAGGTGTCGTCTCGCTGCTGATGCCAAGTATAGAGCCTGGAGAAAATTAAAGCATCACTCTACACAAAGAAATAAGTACCTACATAAGAAGTGCCTGTAAGCAAATGAAAGCTACCATCAAATTGGCTATGACAAAATGAGAACAAAATAACAAAATGAAACTACGTGGCAACCAAACAATGGTGGTCACTAATTAAAGAATGACAAGGTCTTGTATCTCGTGAAAGAATTCCAGCCCTAAAAAAGGAAGATGGTACCTTCACTACCAGCAAAAAAAAAAAAATAATAATAACTAATAGCTAATATGTTTAGCAAAAAGATGACTGTGCCTGAACCAAACAGACCTCCCCCAGTCATACCACAACCAAATAATGTTCTGCTACAAGAAATAGATATAAGAGAGGAGGATGTGCTGAAACATCTTAAGGCACATAACACAAATAAAGCGACTGGACCTGATGAGATTAGTCCACACACCTTGACAAACTGTGCCTGAGAACTAGCTAAGCCTCTAACCAAGCTTTACCAATCCTGCTTACTCACAAAAACATGGCCAACACTCTGGAAACAAGCAATAATAGTACCAGTACATAATATAAGAAGAACTTTAAATGTGATCCAAAAAAACTACCGCCCTATATCCTTACTGTCTGTTGTGAGTAAAATATTTGAGAACATTATTGCTGAACAACTTACAATCTTCTTGTATGAACATCACCTAATAAGCAACAAGCAATCTGGCTTCAGACAGAGCTGTTCCACATCTGACCTACTCCTTTCACTTTCACAAACATAGAACAACATTCTAGATGCTGCTAACCCCACTCTGGTCATAGCACTAGATATCACTGGTGCATTCGATTGTGTATGGCACCAAGGATTAATGACCAAACTTAGGGCACTTGGCATAGCCTGGAACATGCTTCAGCTATTTGGAGTCTACCTGATTGGAAAAAAATTGACCGTGATATTAAATGGTCAGATCTCTCCCAGTCATCCCATTGGAGCCTCAGTCCCTCAGGGATCTGTTTTAGGACCCTTGCTCTGGAACTTTTCATTAATGATCTCATCCAGGGACTTCCATCATCACATGCTTATGCAGATGAGTGCACTGTGTCATACACTTTTTAATAGACATGAACCACAAGAAATTATCATCACAATAAATCAACACCTAAAATATATAACTGCATGGAGTCATAGTGGCAGGTAAAGATCGCTTCCAAAAAGACCCAAACAATGTAGACTGGTGGCAAAATCTGAAAGCATGCCCAGAAATCACTTTAGGGGTGACGGAATGTTAGCAACTGTCACCCATGTCAGCCAGTTAATATGACCCATACTTAACACTTTTAAGGTGGATGACACTTGATTTAGGCTTTCAATTATTTTTTAAATTAAAAACAAAATGACCACCCTAGTTGCGGCTGGCGAATTTCGCTAAATCACCATATCTTTGTTTCTGTACAAGCGACCATTATGAAATTTGGCATGTGTGAACGTTTTTAGTGTATATAATGACAGAACAAATATTAAGAGTGGTAAGATAATCATTTTCAGTTTAATAACAATAATAACAAATAATATGGCTGCTCAATCCCACTTACCATGATTTCACACAAGGTGAAGTTATAATATATTGAAATTAGTCGAATAGAAAGTTTGAATTAATCACTTATAATCTTTCAGAATGTAGCATGCTACCTACCATGGTTATATCCTCCATAGAAATTAAAACTAAAGCTAATTTTTATATTTGCAGGATTCCAAAACACATCGTGGATATGCATACCAATGTTTCATGCTTAAGATTACATCTGGGATGTTTTTAGGATAAGGTGTAGTATTTCTCGGAAAGGAAATGCATATACTGAATGTCCACTTTTTCTTTGGCAGGTACCCAACCGTGATTGCTGATAATCTCTAATCTTCAAAATGGAACCTGTGGCACACATTCATACTGCAGAGGAGCTATGACAAGACTACTGATTGGGACCTGTGTATCTTCTGTCAAAAGAAGGAACCAAAGAAACCGACAAGAAAACTTGGAGACATTGGCATTGCACGAGTCCGACAAGCTGTTGCTGATCGTAAAAAGTACTATGACCACGCCAACTGGGATACAGTGGAGAGAATAAACAACATTGACTTTGATGAAGTTACCATGGACATCCTAAACCACAAAGATTGTTACAAAACCTTTACCAGTAATCTGCATATCACACGACTCAAAGCCAAATATGAAAGCAAAACCCAATCACAACCCAATCAACTGGCAACTTCACCAACCAAACCTGTACTGCGCAGTAGAATAACCCGCATGGATACCAATTTGTGTATATTTTGCCAACAAGTGACAAACAAAAAGACTTTCCTTGTGACTAGTTTTGACGTTTCTGACCGAATCCTACAAGGAGCAGAGAAAAACTACACCATGCGATGCAGATTAGCTGGGATCAGTGATCTTGTAGCAGCCGACGCAAGATACCATCTACAATGTTATGTCCAGTTTACCAGAAAAGTGTCAAGTACGTCAAGCTCAACACAAACCCCCAAAGATATGTGCATGGAGAAAGTAGCACAGGAGGTATCAACCGGCATAGCTCAGGGCAACATTAACACTTTTCTGGATGTATGGGATCGGTACGGTCAGTTGCTTAAGGAGTTTGACATTGATGCTGGAACATACCGGCAGAATAAAACACGCTTCAAAGAGAAATTGAAAAAAAATCTTACTGGAATTATCGACTTCGTCCCCCAGCTTGATCCTCACCAGCCATAGTTGTTATTTCCAACACTGTCAAACCAGGTAATTATTCAGACATTGAAGAAGAAAGCTGATGAGCTTCAAGATGACAGATCAACAAACAATCTCAAAGCAAGTCGATATTGTGATAAAGAAACTGAGGAACATTTAGCCTTACATCACACAGCTCTGCGTATTAGA
This sequence comes from Paralithodes platypus, assembly GCA_032716605.1. NCBI lineage: Eukaryota > Metazoa > Arthropoda > Malacostraca > Decapoda > Lithodidae > Paralithodes > Paralithodes platypus. The sequence goes on from CM064578.1 coordinate 22,554,617, forward strand.
GGTGACATCAGAGCATCGCCAGGCCACCAACACTGTGCTTCCGTGAGCAAGGAAGATGCACAGCATGTTGTTCCAGAGAGCCTCTTTATGCTGATAAGTATCCTTCTAACTGGAGACATTGATGAATCTGAAGACAACAAAGAATAAAGAGAACTGCCATGAGCATTTCCCAAGATATCGTTAATGCAGTATCAAAACGCAAAAAGCTAACACCACAACATATCGGACTTGGAATTGTGATTCATCAGGCCACCCGCTCAAAAGCTCTGATTGAATTAATGCATCGTGCTGGCCACTGCATCAGTTATGATGAAGTCCGTCGGCTCAACGCCACACTTGGACACAAAAATTGGGAACTCTTTGCAGAGCACAGCAACACACCTATTCCAACAAATCTGGCATCAGGGGAATTTTGCCAGTATGCAGCAGACAATATCGGTATCATCGAAGAAACGTTGGATTGAATGGGCACGTTTCATGCAACACAAATGGTTGTATATCAGCAAGGACGTATCAAACAACAACCAGAACAGCTAGCTCTTGGAAAGGCAAAATCACTCAAAGTTCCTCCAGAATTTCATCAGTTGGAACAAGCACCACACCTATCATACCACGAAGAGCCATCGTTCACTGAAAATATAGATGAAGCAATGTATACACCGAATCCCCTTGTGGCCAATAAAGCAACTGCAAAAGATATTTCATGGATTCTAAGTCGAATTTATGGATCAGAAAACAATACAGTGCCTGCTTGGACGGGGTTTAACAAAGTCACAATGCAAGATGACCCTGAACTCTGCAACATAGGATACTTACCGCTGATCAATGCCCCCGCACATGAGTACAATACACTGTGCACAGCTTTGATGCGTTGCATGCGGATTTCAAATGTTATGAATCCTGGACAATCTACTATACTATGATAACCCTTGATCAACAACTCTACTGCAAAGCTGAAGAATTGCAATGGGCCAACCACGACCAGTGCAAAACAATCTACTTGTGCCTTGGAGGCTTCCACATAGCCAAAAACTTTGTGTGTCACTGGAAATCACTTTGCAGGTTCTGGTCTTCCTGAAGTGTGGGCAGAGAGTACCGTTTTTGGTGAAAATACTGCCCACAACAATATGCAAGCAAAGTCATACAACCGAGATATTCGCACACACAAACTCACTTTTGAGGCTGTCTGGAAAATCTTATGGCCAACTTTCATCTCCTGGGCTGCAGATCACGAAACGAACTAAGATGATCTCAAAGTACTGACGTGCCAAGTTGTGGAGTCCTTAGAAGAACATGACAGTGTTAACATTACTGCTGACAGATTGAAGGAACTGGAGGCGTTAGTTCAAAACCCAAATATCGTCAACCTGTTAGACCAATTCGAAACAACACAAGCACCTACGACGCAATTTTGGATCACTTACATGAAGATGGTATCAATCCAGTTGCAGTTCATCAGAGCAGAGCGTACTGGGGATTGGAACCTGCACAAGTCAGCATTCGCAGCCATGCTGCCATGGTTTGCCCAATACGACCATACTAACTATACTCGCTGGGGGCTGGTCTATCTTGCTGATGCCATGCCGCTGGAATCGTCATACCCTGACGTCTACAGATAATTTCTTGATGGGAAATTCGTGGTGAAGACAACGCACAACCCTTTCAATCAACTCTCTACAGACCAAGCCTTGGAACATGTCAACAAGCTGGGAAAAGTAGCTGGTGGTTTGGTTGGAATCACAAGATCAGAAGGAGCAAGAGACCTCTGGTGCTTAACGTTCAATGAACGCAGTCGAATCGTTGAAGAAACAAGTGACATGTTTGATATTCACACAGAAGATAATGACTACTTCCCAACTGCTCTGATAGAAGTAGGACCATCAAGGATACGACGTGATAAAGAGGATGTCCAAAAACTTGTGGATCAATTAAACAGGTTTGGCATCTTTCGACAAGAAAATCCAAATGTTGTTTGCTTGGCCACTCGAGATGTTGCTCCACAGCATATCACCGAATCTCTTCTGACAGCGCATTCCCGAGGTCAATCGAAATTACGTGAATTTGTTCAGTCACGTCTTAACAGAAAAGATTTGGGATTTCATGACAAACTTAAGTAATCAAAAAGTCCAACACTGAAAACAATGTACCAAGTACAGTTCATGGACTTGTCACACAAAGAAAAATCTGTCAAAGCAGACCGAAACCTGTTTCAATGCTTGCTCATTTCAAAAGACGTTGGCCACCATGTTGACCTCAAGAAAATCCTTTCCCATTAATTGTCACCAGTGCCACTCTCCCTGGCAGACACATGGAGAGCAGTACGATCAACTAACAAGGCAGTTTTTGGACAAATTCTTCAGTCAGCTGCAACTGTAGAAAATCAACTTCCATGCACAAATCTCTAATCATGCGTGATAATTGATGGACAAGCTCTTGTTCAAGCAATAAATGCCAGAAACTTTAGACAGCTGGCAGATGTGTTTGCAACATCAGTATTCAGCCACTTCAATGAGACATGTTCTCGAGTTGACTTTGTTTTTTACCGTTATGAAGCCAGTACCATCAAGGATGCAACACAAATTCAACGGACAGGGAAAAACAGACCAATCTGTCGAAAAATCGAGAAAGCAGATGTCCCCTTACCTGTTAACCCGCTGAGACCCAGCGTCGCACGTGTTGCGTCTGCAATGTTCGATCACCAGGACCCAGCGACGCAATGGTTGCGTCCAGGTTAATTACTTCGGTCCTATGGCATCTAGAGGGCTCAGATTTGTATGGGAACTGTGTAAGTATCCCACGCAACCATGCCGATGGTTGAAAACTCTCAAAGTCCAACCGCGTGCACGTGAGCACGCAAAAATCTTTTTTGGGGGAAAATTGCCTTCAATTTTTTACTCTTGTAAAATCCGTTTTCGGGGGCTCTGTAGGACCATTTTTTGAGCTTTTTGATCGGTTTTTCGTGGTTTTTCCTTCATTCCTAACCCATTCGCTATTGTTTCTGGAAAAAAACAAAAAATGTCAACCCTCTGGGCCTGGGTGGGACTTTTATTACTAACTAGCTGGGGCTCAGCGGGTTAACTGGAAGCAATTCATTGATCACCCTGAAAACAAATAGGACTTAGAATTTGTTTTGAGTATGGAGATCATGAGTCGAGCAAAGTCAACTTTGCAGAACTGTGACGTTGTAACAGCTGGGGGATTCCATGATAGAACATCAGCTGAGTCATCTCTGGGAACCGATGTCAGTGCACTCAGATCCAATCATGATGAGGCAGACACTCGAATAATTCTGCATGCCAGAACATTAGCAGCACAAGTGTATCAACGAATTGTTGTCAACTCAAGAGACACTGATGTTCTTGTACTGTTGATGCACTTTGCAAACCAGCTTTCCCCTGAAGTGTGGTTTAGGATTGGCACAGCTAAGCAACGTATGTATATTGCTGTACACACCATAGACATTAATCAAGCCCTCCGCAATACTCTTCCAGCCTTCCACGCACTAACTGGGTGTGACACAGTTAGTCAATTGTCTGGTATTGGGAAAACAACTGCCTTGAAGGTATTCATAAAGCACTTCTCACTGCTGGATGACCTTGGACATGGGACTCTCAGTGTACAAAGTACAAAGGAAATCAAGCAACAACAGGTATAGTGCCCCTTCTAGGCTGCTTGTCCTCCAAAACACTGAGGATCAAGTGTTCAAACAATTATTTAGAGTGGGTAAGGGAACATTGGAAAGGGAACTAATGTCCGTGGCAGGATTAGGAAGTTAGTAGGGGACAGATGGGTTAATAACTGAGGGGAGGATAAAATAAAGTTATTCATTTACAAACGCAGTCAGTCGCGGGTTTGATGCGAGATATTTGTCTAGGCGGAGTTTAAATGAATCAACGGTGCTGCAGTCTATAACCTCTCGGGGAAGCCCATTCCACAAGTTGACAACTCGATTGAAGAAGAAATTCTTAGATTCGTGTGAGTTAAAAGATTTACCAATAATTTTGCAACCGTTTCCCCGCGTGTAATTAGATTGGTCGATAGTGAAGTACTTACTACAGTTCATATTGTCGATGCCTTTGATGATTTTGAACACTTGAATTAAGTCACCTCTTAATCTGCACTGGGTTAAAGGAAATAGATTTAATTCTCTAAGACGCTCTTCATATGGTTTGTTCTTTAGGCTAGGTATAATTTTGGTAACTCTACGTTGAACTCGTTCTAGCTTGTTTATATCTTTTTGGTAATAAGGGCACCAGGATTGAATGCAGTATTCCAGAAGAGGGCGGATTAAGGAATTGTAAAGGGTTAGGATAACTTGTTTGGATTTATGCTCAAATGACCTGCCTATAAAGCCAATTATTTTGTTTGCCTTCTTAACAACTTCTGACCATTGTTGACTCGGTTTTAGGTTACTCGATATTGTTACTCCCAGATCGGTTTCTCTGTTTACATTCTTAAGCTGAGTGCCATTCATTGAATAGTTTGCTTTCTCATTTAGGTATCCGATATGTAGTACTTTACATTTATCCGTATTGAAACTCATTTGCCAAATTTGGGCCCAACATGACAATTTATCTAGATTGTGTTGCATATCGTCAACTTGTTCTTTTGAGAGTACGCTATTTGCAATTTTTGTATCGTCAGCAAATTTTGAGATTGTACAGGTGAGACCCTCATCTATGTCGTTGATGTAAATTAGAAAGAGAATTGGTCCTAGTACCGATCCCTGGGGTACCCCGCTACTTACATTGGTCCATTTAGATGCCTTACCGTTTATGACTACTCTTTTCTTTCTGTCGCTGAGCCAATTTTCTATCCATTTCAACACACCGTCTTGTATTCCATGCGCTTTTAGTTTTAACAGTAAACATTTATGGGGAACTTTGTCAAAGGCCTTTTGAAAATCAAGGTATATAATATCTACAGCTTTACTCTCATCGTAGAGGTTGAGGATATCGTGGAAGAAGTCTAAGAGGTTTGTTAAACAGGAACGTTTTTTACGAAAGCCGTGTTGAGTATCTTTAAGTATGTTATTTTCCTCTAAGTGATTTACGAGTCTGTCTCTATGACCGTTTCTAGCATTTTACATACAACTGAGGTTAAGCTAATTGGACGATAGTTACTGGGTAGGGATTTGCTGCCTTTTTTGAATATCGGTGTTACGTTGGCTAGCTTCCACTGATCAGGCATAGTTCCAGACTGCAAGGATTTATTGAATAGTAATGTCAGTGGTTTGGAGAGCTCATCCTTAGCTTCCTTTAGAACTCTAGGCGAGATTGTATCAGGTCCAGGCGTTTTATTTACCTTGAGTTTATCTAAACAGTTCAATACTTCTCTCTCTGTAACGGTGATATTGCTTAGAACATCTGAATTATCAATCTGAATCGGCGATGGTGTAGGGATATCACTGAGGTCTTCTGTTGTAAAAACTGATGCAAAGAAGGTATTGAGGGCATTACTCATTTGTACTTCGTCTTTGGTGTATTCTCCATTTTCATCGACTAACGGTCCAACAGTTGAAGCAACTACTTTTTTCTTTCTGATATAACTATAGAATTATTTCGGGTTTGTTTTACTTTGATTCGCAATATGTAACTCTAGGGTCTTTTTACTTTGCTTAATTAACTTTTTGGCTTTGCGTCGTAGCTCTACAAATTTCACCCGTTCTTCGTCATTTTGTGAGGATTTGAATCTATCATTAGCAAAATGTTTAGCAAGCAGACAGTTTGAAATATCTTTATTCCACCATTTGGGCTTATTATTATGGCCTGGATGCCGTATTTTCGATGGTATGCAGTCTTGCACTGCTTTTAGGTTTCGAATAACTTCCAAGATGTATTTATGTCGTTATTGTTAATTAAAAAGCTCCAGTCAGTTTCTTTAAACATAGCTCTAAGTTTATGAAAGTTTGCTTTCTTGAAATTAGGGACTTTTTTTATGCTACTATTTGGTTCGTTACTAGTAAACTTTAAAGTGAAAGTTATCGTACGATGGTCGCTGTTACTGAATTCATCACCAACATTCAAATTCTCTATTAATTCTTCTTTTGTTGCAAGTACAATGTCAAGAACGTTATTACCACGGGTCGGCGTTCGAACAAATTGATAAAGCGAACTCTCTTGCAAGTTCGTATACAAGTCATGTCCGGAGTGTGAAGTAAGAGTATCGCCCCACTTGGTCACAGGTAAATTAAAGTCGCCAAAAATTACGGTATCTTGTGAGTTACTTACATCTGCAATTTGTTCGTAAATTTCTTGGTCAGTTTGCACTGATTGAGCTGGAGGTCTGTATATTAACGCAAGTATTATTTGTGTACCTTTATTATTCTTTATTAGCTCAAAAGATGTGTCAACGTTCACAATTTGAGGTTTTGACAAGAGGGTAGGGTTAAGACTTTCTTTGATATAAAGTAAAACGCCACCTCCATTTCTATTTATTCGGCTTTTCTCAAACATTACATAACCGGGAAGTGAATATTCTGCTAAAAAGTCTCTATCTTCTGTATTGAGACAAGATTCTGTTACGCCAATCACATCATAATTTTCTGTAAACACTAGCTCCTCTAAATCTGAAATTTATTGCGTATGCTACGAGCGTTTGCATAGAAAACCTTTAAATTTGTTATTTTAGAACTCACGGAACGCTCTTTAATAATATTTTTGGTTCTTGTCGGATCTACATTTATGTTCATGGCTGTCCTCGGTCCTCGCTGTCTTCGGTCCTTATCGCTGGTGGTCCTCGGTTGCCTCTGTTTTTTGCTTGGCGTTAGATGATTTATGTCACTGCTGCTTCTTCTCGGATGGCGTTTTTTGATCCATGACTGCGGACTGCTTCGTGTAGGAGACGACCCATGCGTGCTGAACCCACAGGGTTTAGACGAGTGCCATCCTTGCGGAACAGAGTAGGCTGGTTATAGAAATTATCCCAAAGGTTGTTGAATTCAACTTCTTCCTTCAGACACAAATATTTTAGTCGACTATTTGTGCTGAAGGCCTTGTCGTAGAATTTGTCAGGTGCGTCGATCTTGAGGAGAATGCCTGAGATGATGATATTCCTTGACTTGTTTTTGTAGTGCTGGATCATCTTGCGATATTTCTCCATCAACTCTTCGGATGTGGTGCGCATGACGTCATTTGAACCAGCATGGATGACAAAAAGGGTATTTTCGTTTGCATCCTTTGTGGTATCTTCGAAGGCTTCCACAATGTCGTCCAGTCCAGCTCCTGGGATGCAAAATCTTTTTCGTCGTTTTGGGACTCTGTCGCAGAACTCTTCGACCTGTCCATGTAGGATGGAATCCCCAACGAGCCTGGTCTCTTCTGGTTCGTCTTCCATCTCTACCAAGATCTCAGATCTGTTTGACGTTGTGACTAGTAGATGAGACCTTTTCTGCGTTGGCCGTGCACCGTTCCTCACTAGTGTAAATCCGGAAACCTGTGGTGGCGAGACTCTGCGTACAGGTTGGGGAGAGGAGTGGTTAGAACGGGGGCGAGGGGTTGGTACTGTTCGTGCTAGCAGGCTTCTTGCATGAGGAGTGGGGGAGTGACTAAGGTGAATAGGGCGGCTGTCCTGGTGTGATGTCGGCTCAGGTTCATCAAAAGCATCAAAAGGCGGTGGTAGATGCTGGAGTTGAAACAATTGGAGTTAGTGATACTCCAACGTTGAGTGTTACAAACTCTTGGAGTGATTCCAGCTTCCTGGTGAGGGCGTTGATCTTGTTGTGGGCTTCATCCAATTTTGCTGGCAGAGCCGAAAGACTTTTGGGTCGGCAGGAGCAAAGATGGAAGCACCAAACCTACCGGCGCAGTTCGTACAGGCACGAGGCATGGTGACGATCACTTTCTTCAGATCACTTCACTCATTTAAAAACACTTAACTCACTTTAAAAACACTTAACTCACTTTAAAAACACTTAACTCACTTTAAAAAAATATCATCTCACTTTAAAAACACTTCACTCACTTCAGGTCGCTTCACTTACTTAAATAGGCCTAACCGAGAAAAACAAATGTTGAAATACGCACAAATAGGTTATCAGCGGTGATAGCCTAACCGAAAATTATAACAAAACAAATTTAAATTTAAATACTCAGTGATAGCCGAACCGAAAACAATATGATTTTTATTTAAAAAGAAATAGGCCACCAGGGGTGATAGACTATCCTAACCAAAAACAAAAATAACCGAAAACAAAAATTATGAAATACCGGTACGCAGAAATAGGCCACCAGCGGTGATAGCCTAACTGAAAATTTAAAAATTGAAGTACGCAGATATAGGCCTGCAGGGATGATAGCCTAGACTAACTGAAAACAAAAATAACCGAAAACAAAAATTATGAATTACCGGTACGCAGAAATAGGCCACAAGCGGTGATAGCCTAACTGAAAATTTAAAAATTGAAGTACGCAGATATAGGCCTGCAGGGATGATAGCCTAGACTAACTGAAAACAAAAATAACCGAAAACAAAAATTATCAAATACCGGTAAGCAGAAATAGGCCACAAGCGGTGATAGCCTAACTGAAAATATAAAAATTGAAGTACGCAGAAATAGGCCACCAGGGATGATAGCCTAGACTAACCGAAAACAAAAATAACCGAATACAAAAATTATCAAATACCGGTACGCAGAAATAGGCCACAAGCGGTGATAGCTAACTGAAAATATAAAAATTGAAGTACGCAGAAATAGACCACCAGGATGATAGCCTAGACTAACCGAAAACAAAAATTATGAAATAAGAAGAAATAGGCTACCAGGGGGTGATAACCTACCTAAAAAAGCAAAACAAATATATATATATACCGTATATAATAGAATATGTAACTAAATATACAATTCACCAAATAGAGATTATATAAGAATAAAGTGTAACTGCACACAAGGGGTTAATATACTGTATCAACAGATGGTGCTGGTGTCAATGTAGGCTAGTCAAGCAGGATTATATTTAGATAAACAAAGTTATAAGTCAAAGGTTACTACAAGATCGTGCAAGCAACAACTAAAATTACAGATATATATAGCTACAGTAGGATACTGAATACGATTACTACTAGAGTTAATAAGAAAATACAAAGATAGGTCGATTTGAGGTGCGCATCGTCTGCTACAAGCTAGGATAACAAATGTAAACAACAATGTTTATCAGTCAGAAAAGCAATAAAATAACGTGCACGGCAACTACATAACTATGTGGACGTTAAACAAGCACTTAACTACTGTTCATGCAATGAATAAAGGGAATAGGGTTATGAAATACTCAAATTATGATCAAGTTTTCTCAGTGGCGATGCGGAGCTGTTGACGGTGGGAGATCCGGCGTCAGATGAAACACTGCGCAAAGTTGAAGAGTTCATCTGCAGATTGTACTCAGAAAATGACACACAGATCAACGATGTTCGTTTCAAGCTATTCAACAAAGGTGCAAAGGACATTGATAAATTGCCACCGACCCAGTCTTCTCTACAACAGCACATCAGGCGAGCACACCACCAGTGTTTTGTGTGGCATTCGTCACTGGTTGCACAACCAGATATCCCCTCCCCTGTTGGGAATGGCTGATACGAAGATCCTTCCACAGAACAAATACTGCCTCAGCTAATGACTGAAGAACCATTTCCCATTGAGTACCTTCAACTAACGCAATGCCAGTGTAAAACCCGACCAGATGTCGATGCCGTTCAATTCAGCTGCAATGCTCTGCTGGCTGTGGCTGTAGCGATGGAGATTGTCGGAATCCTTTTAATATAAATTCCCAAGAGGACTCAGATTAAATGATGCTTTGTAACAAGTTTGTCTTTGTCTTTTTGTTTTTGTTTTCAAGAAGATTACAGATGATTCAATCATATGTTTATATGTTCTTGTATTTTGCAATCGTAAAAGGGGGAAAAAATCATAATTTATTTGATATATATACTGTATATACAGTATATATAAATCAAGAGGGAAATATTTTCTTACCAATCTTAATAGTTTTCCTGTCATTATATACACTAAAAACGTTCACACATGCCAAATTTCATAATGGTAGCTTGCACAGAAACAAAGATATTGGGATTTAGTGAAATTCGTCAGCCGCAGCTAGGGTGGTCATTTTGTTTTTCTACCAATTCATGAAAGCTTAAATCAAGTGTCATCCACCTTAAAAGCGTTAAGTATGGGTCATATTAACTGGCTGACATGGGTGACAGCTGCTAACATTCCGTCACCCCTTATGTGAAAATCTGAATTTTTGCCACAGGTCTAATGGTAATAACCCGCTTACCAAATGATGCCATTTTACTCAATGGAAAACTAAAATTTGGAACGGAGGACCTAATGATCAACAACAACCTAAGCATCCTTGGAGTACAGTTTGACAGCAAGCTCACCTTTGAAAACCACATTAATGAGTTAGCTCATAAAGTGTCACTTAAAGTAACAGCTTTCCGGCGCATCAAACATGCGAGATGCTGAAGGTTTGAAAACACTTTACAAAGCCCAGGTTCGACCACACCTTGAGTATGCTCACCTAATATGGATGTCGAGCCCACGAAGCCACCTCTCTATACTTGATAAAGTTTAGAGGAGAGCCGAAAGACTCATTACCTCAGTTTGTCAAAGGGAAGAGAGAGTAATAGAATTACACACCCTGGAACATCGTCATCAGGTAGCGTCACTAACCGTACTTCATAAAGGACAAGTACAACAAACTCCTCATTTAGTAGAACTAAGGCTTCCATGGAGACAGTCAAGCCGAAGCACGAGGTCGGTGCTATCCAATAGCTGTCTGCTGGAAGTCCCTAGATCTCACACAAGTACACACCTACGTTCTTTCCAAGCTGCAACCTCAAGATTGTGGAACCTTATGACAACTATTATAGATGTCAGAAATCTAAATACCAATCAAATGAAGATTGCAGCTAATGTCTGGTGTAGACAAATAACATAAATTTCATATAACGTGACAAAAAAATGAGTTCAAGTGTTAATATAAAAAAATATATATATATATATATATATATATATATATATATAATAATAAATTATATATATACTGTATATACTGTAGTTACTGGAGTTACTCGTAGAGACAGATTGAGGAATGAAGAGATACGTAGGAGAGTCGGGCAGCAGGAACATTTATCAGCCAGAGTGGACAGAAGGGTGCTGAGCTGGTATGGTCATGTTGAACGAATGGGAGATGAAAGGCTTACAAAGAGAATATGTGAGTCAGGTACAAGGGGAGATAGAAGGGCAGGAAGACCCCCATTGAGATGGAGAGACTGTGTAAAAAAGGCTTTGGATGATAGAGGAATGACTATAGATCAGGCAGGGGAAGTGGTGGTGGACAGGAGTGAATGGAGAATGCTTGTGAATAGTTGAGTGAACACGTGGTCATTTGGAGTAAGGGGTCGGGCGCAAGTTCGACTAGATAATAGTCCATCAGGCGCCTGGCCCGGGGGGACGATTAATATGAAGGGTGTGTGGTGGGAGGGCTTGTGGCTTTGGCTCCGCTGCATGTCTGCCTGCCGAGATCGGAACCTCTCCGGGTGGTCAGGGGCCGGGGGAGTGCTGGAGCGACCTTGGTAACCCTGGTCTCTGGGTCTTCTCCTGGGTGACCTGGATGTGTGTGAGTTTGTGTTTTTTATCTGTGTTTATTTTTTGTTTTATGTTGGTTTTGTGTTTTCCCTGTTCTTGCTCTGTCTTGAGTCGGCTACCCCCAAAATGGGGATTGGGCCTGAGCATATAGATAGAATAGATAGATAGATAGATATACTGTATATGTATGTGTATGTGTGTATGTATGTATGTATGTGTATGTGTTTATGTAAATGTAAAATATAAATAATATATTGAATGATATACTACCAATACATATCTAATAAATATATTCATAATATAATTATATTATAATGAAACTTATATAATCAGGACAAGTGAATCCTAGTTGGAAGAGGTTGAGCTTTAAGATAGACATCAACATAAATGTTATGTATTTAGCTCAGAAAAATGCACTAAACTAAATAGCGCACTTCATATAATAGGCAATGTTTGGACAAAAAAGAGAAAGAGAGAGAGAGAGTCAATGTCGAAGACCTTACTCTTCCTTCAACTTATATACTGGACAAAACTAACAGCATACAACTCTGCCATATGTCCCCAATACACTCTGGTTACTCAAAGCATCCTCCTCCCTCCGTTCCTGTTTGTATTCTTAATCTGTATGCCATAAAAACAGGTAGGTTGGGCTACGTTTTGGCTACTATATAGGAAAGGAATAGACAGTAAGAGAGGATGTGAGTTGTTCTCTTATCAATGTTATTCCTTTGTTCCAGATTGTTGTAGAAGCCTGTGTTTTAAGGTCATATAAAGTTATCAATACTTCATCCCCAGTTATCCTTCATAAGCAAGTAACCAGACAATAAGCTCTCTCTCCCTCTCTCTTTTTCTCTCTCTCTCTCTCTCTCTCTCTCTCTCTCTCTCTCGCTCTCTCTCTCTCACTCACTCTCACTCTCTCCCTCTCTCTCTCTCTCTCAAAAGTGAAGTGTTATGTAAGCTGAACAATTTAAATATTAATAAAACCCCTGGGACAGATAATATTCACCCAAGAATTATGAAAAACGTGAAAGAAGAAATAGCACAGTCCTTAACTAACATATTTAACTTGTCGCTCAATCAGGAAACCGTACCTAATGATTGGAAAACTGCAAATATCACTCCAATATTTAAGAAAGGAAATAAAGCAAGTAATTATAGACCAATCAGTTTAACATCAATCATAGAAAACATTATGGAAACAATTCTGAGAGACAATATAGTAGATTATCTGGAGTCAAACAAATTAATAAGAGAAAGCCAACATGGCTTTAGATCCAGTAAATCACGCCTAACAAATTTGATATAATTTTATAATAAACTATTTACACATAACGACTCTACTAAATCATTAGACATAATTTACTTAGATTTCCAAAAAGCATTCGATAACGTACCTCATAGAAAATTATTGAAGAAATTGGAAATGTTGGGCAGAAAAAATTCATGCCTGGATAAAAAGCTGGCTGACGAACAGTTTTGTTTCTAATCTATATAAATGACATCGATGTTGAACTAAATAATACTATCTCAAAGTTCGCTGATGACACAAAGATAGGAAAATCAATATTATCCGAGTCGAAGACAAAAACACTGTAATCTGATTTAAATAAAATAGTAGAGTGGTCGGAAATATGGAAGATGCAATTCAATGTTGACAAACGCCAGGTCTTGCAAATAGGTAATAAAAAACAAATACTATGAATACAAGATGAAAGGTCAGCCAATCAAAACAAGTGCATTAGTTAACACTCAACGAGCGGCTAGGTCGGTAACTTCTATGTACCGCCCAGCGGGTGGTTTTACCCTAAACGAGCTTATTTCTGTGCTCGTTTTCATGCATAAACAAGAGCCAGAGCGTAATACAATTATGTATCCCTAAAAGGGCGTTAATTGAGCTTTCCAATGACACCTGAACCATCCTTCTACGATCAATGGTTGTCTTGCAACGATCGTGCAACCGTAGGGAAAAATTGCTAAAATACGGTCATTTCGTTACATAATTACGTGTGTAGCGAGGGAGGGAGGGTGGATGTGTGTGTAGTATATGTCAGTAGGCCCACGGCAACCGTGGCGAGCGGTCATGAGGCAACCTACGCTCCTCCCGTCGCTCGTCTCT